>OY986054.1:23809471-23927984 GCA_963920205.1 Stenodema calcarata
TGCAAACAAACGCTCGAAATCGATCACGTACAGGAGCTACCACTACTATGGAACGCAACCTCAACGAAGCTAAAACTAAACTCGAGTCGTACATTACCAACGAGGACCTGATAGCTGAAATCAACAAATACCTAAGCGTTTTCTTCACCAACACCTCTGAGAATCAAAACCGAAAACACGAAAGCAAATTCTTTCTACTCTGCCAAAGAGCAGGAATCGAACCCACTCTAGTCCCCGACCTGAACGTCACTGCACAATGGCTCTTCAACACCACAAACATAAACTTACCACCAGATGTTGCTGAAACCATCAGGAACCACGAAAAAATTAACCTCGATACACCACTAAGACAAAAAGAGATAATGCAAATGGTAACAGACATCGAATTTGCCATGAACACCGAGGATTTCTCAGAAAACGATCGCATAGCAATCAGGAACCAGACCATCAGCATCATAAATCAAGTCAAGAAGCGCTACCCGACAACCTCCCAGAAGCAAGTATCACGTAAACTTAAAAACCTAAAAACCTTCTTCAAAAATAACCCTAATATAGTAACTGTTCAGGCAGACAAAGCCCGCCAAACCGTAGTTATGTATAGAGAAACCTATAATGAAGGGTTCAAAGTTTTCCTCAGCAACCATGATAAATTCGAGCCCCTCCCTAGCGATCCAACCAGAACTATAAATAAGAAATTCGAAAAATTTGCTGACAAACTAATAGAACTAAAAGTAATCAACAAACAGTTCAAATCTCAGTTATATAACCGCCACAGCACAGCGCCCTGCCTCTACGGCAAACTAAAAACACATAAAACCCCTCAAACAATGCGACCCATCGTCGCAAACTATAACGGGCCATCCCAAGCACTCTCTAAGTGGTACGCCAACATACTGAAACCGTTTGTAAACAACAATCCATACGATCTAAAGAACGCCCAACAACTAAAACACCACCTAGAAGGTACCAAACTTGACCATAACTATATAATGACTAGTCTAGATGTGAAAGAACTATACCCAAGTCTACGTACAGGAGATGCAGTTAAGACCATCCAAGACAATTGGGACGACATTAAAACTAATTCGCCCATAAAAAACTTAGACATATTCGTAGAAGGATTCAAACTGTGCTGCGACTCAGGGTTTTTTAAATTTGACCATACATTTTACAAACAAAAATCAGGCCAAATCATGGGCGGATCCCTAAGCTCAGTGGTAGGAAAACTGGTACTAAACCAAATGCTAGATAGACTTGTCAATACCACACAAACCCCAATTAAATGGATCTTCAAATACGAAGATGATCTAATAATAGCAGTACCAGCCCAACATATCGAACAACTATTCACCGAATTTAATAATCTAAACCCATCCATTAAGTTCACAAAAGAGATAGAAAAGGATAGCAAACTAGACTACCTAAACGTCAGTATTATCCGAGAAAAAGACTCCACTCTCTCCTTCAAATGGTACACCAAACCTACATACAACGGTAGATTAATCAGTTACAACTCCAGCCATCCACCACATTTTAAAAATAACTTACTGTACAATTACGCCTCCACAGCACTGAACCTCACCTCACCCAAGTACCATAATTCCGTAAAAGCCAAACTAGAAAAGATATTCGCCAATAACAACTACCCCCCCATCATTATTAAATCGCAAATAAAAAAAGCAGATAAAAAGTTGATCTACTCTAAACTCAACAAACAGCAAAAACATACAAAATGCAACCAACCACCAGCTAGAAGTAAATTCGACCCTTCAATATTCCAATTCTCACCAAACCTGTTTGAGAAAAAAGTCAAATTTAATATCAAAAACAACCAAACCCATTCGTACCATAGCACGCAAACCATCATACCACCAAAATACTCCATTACACACTATTTTAAAAGACCTATAAATACAATAACTTCAATAAACACCCACATAGCAAACCAAAAACACAACTTAAAAAACCAATATAAAGAAGAAATAGATAAAGAATCCTGTAAATTCGTTTCAATACCCTACCGTGCCGACTGGGCCGACAAATTCAGAAACATATTTAAAAAAGAAAACTACAAAATCTCCTGGTCTTACAACAATAAATTAAAAAACCGCTTCCCCCCACTTAAAGACCCAGAACCACTCTTAAACACTAGATTTAATGTATATCAAATCCCGTGCAAAACTCAAAACTGTGAGCAAGTGTACATAGGAGAAAGCTTACAAAATTTAAATAAAAGAATCTATTCACATAACTATAACTTCCGAAATAAAATAGAAAAAACGGCCCTAGACCAACATTGCATTCAACACAACCATGAACCTGATTTCCAAAACGTCACTTCCATAACTAGAGAATCCTCCACATTTAAACGCCAAATTTATGAAAATATCCATATCCTGCAACAACCCAATACTATGAATATAAAAACCGACATTCATCACCTTGGCACACAATTCATACCATTATTTTATAACAAAGACCCTCTACAACCCCGACTCCATATAGACAATAGATATTCTCTTAACTAAAACTAAAATATTCCCTACCTACCAAGTGCTCACCTGTAATCCCCAACCCGGTCTCTCTTCGAACATCCTCCATAACTACAAACAACACCTCTATAACCTCCACGTACGGCTATCCGTACCTACTGAGAAACAAAATAACCTGACATGTAGTTTATTCTGAACGAAAGAGACCGAGTTGAGGAAACAATACCTACATACGTAAGTCAACAACCGTACCTACCATTAAATTAATTAGAATAATTCTATTCTTGTAAGTTGTATTATTGTAAGTTGATGATTCCGACAACGGTCAAACCTATAGCAGATGTCAATATATGTTGCAGCCCTGAAGATGGCTTATTAAAGCCGAAAGCTCGAAAAAACTTCTTCTTTTCTTACCGCCTCCTACAACCCTCCAAACTGACAAAGGTTTTTCAACCAAAGGAGATTATGAACAATACAGAAAATTATCACTACTGCTCATCGAGGGAGAGCAGGAACGACGCGAGACACCTCGCCGATCTCAACATAGACGACCTAACTGCTACGCAAGCGAAGCTATTCATAAAACTTAAGAATATGACCAGAAGACTCACCAACCTACAAGCCCAAACAATATTCCTAAATCGATGCAAAACAACCCAAACACTCCCGAAACACCTGCAACACTTCAGAACCACCACAGCCAAACTTATACCATCCAACTACAAGAAATACTCAAAGTTCCGCACATCTATCGATACTTTCTGCAAACAAACGCTCGACTTCGAAATCGATCACGTACAGGGAGCTACCACTACTATGGAACGCAACCTCAACGAAGCTAAAACTAAACTCGAGTCGTACATTACCAACGAGGACCTGATAGCTGAAATCAACAAATACCTAAGCGTTTTCTTCACCAACACCTCTGAGAATCAAAACCGAAAACACGAAAGCAAATTCTTTCTACTCTGCCAAAGAGCAGGAATCGAACCCACTCTAGTCCCCGACCTGAACGTCACTGCACAATGGCTCTTCAACACCACAAACATAAACTTACCACCAGATGTTGCTGAAACCATCAGGAACCACGAAAAAATTAACCTCGATACACCACTAAGACAAAAAGAGATAATGCAAATGGTAACAGACATCGAATTTGCCATGAACACCGAGGATTTCTCAGAAAACGATCGCATAGCAATCAGGAACCAGACCATCAGCATCATAAATCAAGTCAAGAAGCGCTACCCGACAACCTCCCAGAAGCAAGTATCACGTAAACTTAAAAACCTAAAAACCTTCTTCAAAAATAACCCTAATATAGTAACTGTTCAGGCAGACAAAGCCCGCCAAACCGTAGTTATGTATAGAGAAACCTATAATGAAGGGTTCAAAGTTTTCCTCAGCAACCATGATAAATTCGAGCCCCTCCCTAGCGATCCAACCAGAACTATAAATAAGAAATTCGAAAAATTTGCTGACAAACTAATAGAACTAAAAGTAATCAACAAACAGTTCAAATCTCAGTTATATAACCGCCACAGCACAGCGCCCTGCCTCTACGGCAAACTAAAAACACATAAAACCCCTCAAACAATGCGACCCATCGTCGCAAACTATAACGGGCCATCCCAAGCACTCTCTAAGTGGTACGCCAACATACTGAAACCGTTTGTAAACAACAATCCATACGATCTAAAGAACGCCCAACAACTAAAACACCACCTAGAAGGTACCAAACTTGACCATAACTATATAATGACTAGTCTAGATGTGAAAGAACTATACCCAAGTCTACGTACAGGAGATGCAGTTAAGACCATCCAAGACAATTGGGACGACATTAAAACTAATTCGCCCATAAAAAACTTAGACATATTCGTAGAAGGATTCAAACTGTGCTGCGACTCAGGGTTTTTTAAATTTGACCATACATTTTACAAACAAAAATCAGGCCAAATCATGGGCGGATCCCTAAGCTCAGTGGTAGGAAAACTGGTACTAAACCAAATGCTAGATAGACTTGTCAATACCACACAAACCCCAATTAAATGGATCTTCAAATACGAAGATGATCTAATAATAGCAGTACCAGCCCAACATATCGAACAACTATTCACCGAATTTAATAATCTAAACCCATCCATTAAGTTCACAAAAGAGATAGAAAAGGATAGCAAACTAGACTACCTAAACGTCAGTATTATCCGAGAAAAAGACTCCACTCTCTCCTTCAAATGGTACACCAAACCTACATACAACGGTAGATTAATCAGTTACAACTCCAGCCATCCACCACATTTTAAAAATAACTTACTGTACAATTACGCCTCCACAGCACTGAACCTCACCTCACCCAAGTACCATAATTCCGTAAAAGCCAAACTAGAAAAGATATTCGCCAATAACAACTACCCCCCCATCATTATTAAATCGCAAATAAAAAAAGCAGATAAAAAGTTGATCTACTCTAAACTCAACAAACAGCAAAAACATACAAAATGCAACCAACCACCAGCTAGAAGTAAATTCGACCCTTCAATATTCCAATTCTCACCAAACCTGTTTGAGAAAAAAGTCAAATTTAATATCAAAAACAACCAAACCCATTCGTACCATAGCACGCAAACCATCATACCACCAAAATACTCCATTACACACTATTTTAAAAGACCTATAAATACAATAACTTCAATAAACACCCACATAGCAAACCAAAAACACAACTTAAAAAACCAATATAAAGAAGAAATAGATAAAGAATCCTGTAAATTCGTTTCAATACCCTACCGTGCCGACTGGGCCGACAAATTCAGAAACATATTTAAAAAAGAAAACTACAAAATCTCCTGGTCTTACAACAATAAATTAAAAAACCGCTTCCCCCCACTTAAAGACCCAGAACCACTCTTAAACACTAGATTTAATGTATATCAAATCCCGTGCAAAACTCAAAACTGTGAGCAAGTGTACATAGGAGAAAGCTTACAAAATTTAAATAAAAGAATCTATTCACATAACTATAACTTCCGAAATAAAATAGAAAAAACGGCCCTAGACCAACATTGCATTCAACACAACCATGAACCTGATTTCCAAAACGTCACTTCCATAACTAGAGAATCCTCCACATTTAAACGCCAAATTTATGAAAATATCCATATCCTGCAACAACCCAATACTATGAATATAAAAACCGACATTCATCACCTTGGCACACAATTCATACCATTATTTTATAACAAAGACCCTCTACAACCCCGACTCCATATAGACAATAGATATTCTCTTAACTAAAACTAAAATATTCCCTACCTACCAAGTGCTCACCTGTAATCCCCAACCCGGTCTCTCTTCGAACATCCTCCATAACTACAAACAACACCTCTATAACCTCCACGTACGGCTATCCGTACCTACTGAGAAACAAAATAACCTGACATGTAGTTTATTCTGAACGAAAGAGACCGAGTTGAGGAAACAATACCTACATACGTAAGTCAACAACCGTACCTACCATTAAATTAATTAGAATAATTCTATTCTTGTAAGTTGTATTATTGTAAGTTGATGATTCCGACAACGGTCAAACCTATAGCAGATGTCAATATATGTTGCAGCCCTGAAGATGGCTTATTAAAGCCGAAAGCTCGAAAAAACTTCTTCTTTTCTTACCGCCTCCTACAACCCTCCAAACTAATAAAAATTTTGTATTGAATATGGAAAGCGTTTTTTGATTCGCGAAGACGTGAAATGGACAAATGTCTCGAAATCTCCTTGAATTATGGAGGAGACAAAAAATGTATTTCTCTTCGAGTAGTTATCATCGTTATCTAATACATGTAATATGTGGCAGACTTGGCCTCACGTAGCGTCTTCACCTTTTGCCTCAACGACATTCAAAGCTCGTGGAATCTATCGGCCGATGGGCTTCCGTATTTATCGGATCGTCAAGGCGTATCGTCCTCCGGTTAGTGCTTTTACCGAAGGGCAATGTATTACTATGTGCCGCCAGATTCGTCGATTGGATACAAACGATTCGACCTCGTCGGACTTTTCACTCACTTTCCGAACCTTCGTGGCGTTTTCTCATCAGTGTATCGGTGATGAGCAACAAGCGAGCAACCTTTCAAGCTTAGTTTCAAGTCCACAGAGGAAAGTGAGTTGTCGAAATAACCGCAAATCATCAACTCAAAGCTTTGTGAAGTTTCCCTTGAATCCAATGTGATCAAGACCCTACGTTTTATCAGCAGGGCGAAACTCTATGAGCTGTGTAAGTGGTTTTATCCTACTTATTTTTTCAATGTGTTCCGTGCCCAATAATCTATTTTGTACTGCTGCCCCATTCGAATCCCATTAAGGAGAATCTATTTTCTTCCGCTTGTGCCGTCCATCAAACGTAATTATCCTCGGAGAAGACTCGTTAGTTCAGATTGATGTGGTAGGTGTGTGTTAAATACATAATAAGTGTATGTAAATATTGTCTGAACTTGTACCTGTCAATGAATATTCGAAATTATCTCGATATGACAAAACCATGAGTTGTTTGAAAATCCGACTGAAATTCCACCGTTTTATTCACACTCATGTTAACGATTTTTCCCCAGTTCTACCTTCGATTCCTCATTGTCAACGAATGGTTGATCACACGACTCTGGATGACGTTGACAACATTCTCTAAATCAATCTATTTCAATGATCTATTAACGAATATAATGGACCCAATATCGTATACATTGCATTTGACTAGTTACATTGGTTTCCTGTAGTGTTATTTTTTTTAAAGCATTTTTTGTTATATTTTTCACAAGTTACTCAGCATACTCCTTAATTCTGCTAGAGAGGAAGGTACTTCACGTTCCGTCACTATCTCCGGCAGGTGAGTCATAGTGTGCAATATCAGTGTGTACCACAACTCCGATTCCGAACGTAAATGTTCGAAATGATTCTATTTCGGTCTTAGTTTGGATCGGGGACAAGTTAGTGCCGAGTGTAACACCTGTCTCGTCGTACCGCCCCAATAGGGACTAGTTATAGGGATGGGTATCGTTGTACAAGTATCGATATTTTGTATCAATACAGTATCGAAAGGTTGGTATCGATCCCCCAAATATCGTTCGAGCAAAGTATTGATATTTATCAATATCAAGTACTTATATATCCACATTGTTGCTTAGGACCTGCTTTTCTGACATTCTCAACATCAATTATTTTTTTCAATTCACGTTTTAATCGTACTATTGCACGGAAGAGAAAGCTTGTTAGAGAGCAATTACAAAAAGTCACCACAACTCATCATCAATACTTTTCAGAAAACTGATACTACTGTGTGAGGTGTGAGGTAAGGTAACAGCATTGTAGCCGTATAATAGCATCCTTACCTACCTTCTTTGTCTTCTTTTCCTGTTTTCCACTAGTTGTCGACTACAGGGGTCTTAATTGAGTCATAGAAGGTATCGTTTACGCCTCTTCATAGTTGATGGTCCGTTTTGATTAATTCGAAACGCAACAGTTTTTTTGGTGATTTAAATTCTACCTGATTTTGCAGCAGATGTTAGTGGACTTTGCAGTATAATATACTGCATATTGTGCACCGTGTGATCAGTCAGAACCAATTAGATTCCCTGTGGGGGACACACTTGAATTACCTTAATTCGTCTTTGGCGCAGCTATTACCCTATTGTGTAGATCTTTGTTTTGATCGTTTGATGCCTGCTTTCGTGCTTCAGTGCTCGTCCAAATAGTTTTTTTTTTCCACCACGGCCTCCCCACTTTGTGGAGAACAACTGTTCAAATACACCGCCAGACCTCCGCTAAAGTAAGCCGTATCGTCCTTCGGCGGCTCTGTATTACGTTGTTACTGGTCCCTTTGAGCGTTGGTGATTCAGGGCAGGTATTGTCTACTCTACATCAAAGGTTATAAAGAGCCTTCATCTATACCTAAAGGGATCCTTGTAGTTTATCTATCGTTTATGTGGTCCAAAAGTGATGTCCTTCAGGTAAACCGTTGCAGTTAAGATGGTGAATATTGTGCCTTACGTGAGACAATGTGAGGTTTAAAGGTGTTTTGTTTTGTTGTACAAAGCAGTGATTCATTCACAGATGTTATGCTGGAGTTACAGTTTTAAAGAAGGGCGAGGGTGTGGTTTTTTTTGAGCAAATCAAGCAGAGCAGGGGGTACTGTGTGACTAAAACATTTCTTTCCCGTAATCATGGGATAAAAAAACAAAAAAATTTAATAAAAAAATAACGGGAGTCCGGTGATACTCAGTTCTACGTTCCATTTCCTCTGGGCCTTTGTAAAAATAGTGGGGTGGAGCAGAAGTGAAGTGGCAGGAAAGGAAAAGGGCCAGGTGGGGGCATCACAAAGGGCCCTTGTAGGGTCCCCTCGCTGGCTGACAGTGAAGGGTGCATAGGCGAGGCAGAAACCTCTGGGCAGAAAAGCCCTACCATTACTATACCCTAACCAGGGGAGGGGCCCTGGGAACCCTAAGGCATCGATTGTGTGGGGTTGGGAAGGGCCTTCTCCCGTACAATAATTCATAGTTCCCTCCTGCCTCGTCGTCTCTCCCCTGCCGCCCTTCTGTTCTGCCCTTAGTGGCAAAGCCCTTCTCCAAGGGGTGGGATTATTATGCCCGTCCCTCTGCCTCTGACAATCTCACGTCCGACCATGCGTTCCATCTGAAACTGCATGACAAAAGCGGAATAGAAGTGCCTCCTCCCCGCCGCTGCTCTCTTACCCCATATTTCAAAATGCAAGAATTCTCCCTGGGATTATAGAATGATTCACCGTTCAAAGAGCCGTCCTTTCAAGGCAAGCAGAGAATGGATTCTTGAAAGCAAACAGCACGACTCAGTACAGTGAATCGCAACACCCGATATAATACAAAACAAAATTCAAATTACCAAAGACGTTGAGCTGCCCCAACCAAAATCTTCGTAGCTGTTGATTCACTTTTCGTTACATATTTACCTTCTTTCTATAACTGGGGCTGTCTCCCTCACTAGGGGCTTCAGTTATTTCAAAAGACTTGCTGGACGGACTCATTCACTATTATTGTTAACTTGAAGCTGATGTAGGAGTCGGCGAGCTTGTATTAAGACTAGTTCAATCAGCAGTAGTTGTTGCTGAGCTTCTTCAGTCTTTTCACGTCGTGTGAATTTTTGTGGGTTGTTGTTGAAATAGTTATTGTTGAAAATAGTTATTGTTGAAATCATGTTCTGATGAGCGGGGAACAGACGTGGAGATTCCCAATACGTGCTGCGCTGTGTTGTGACAATAAACGGAGGTTGGTAAGAGAAGGTAAAACCGAGTTACGTATCTGGTTTCGATCGCCCTCTCACATTTACCCACGGGAATCGAGGTTGTAGGGGATGACATATGATGACGTCACGCGCGCATTCTTTATCGCATCTCCGACCCGCAAATTGGCTTCCACGAGGTCTTCGAAGGGCGATAAATCCAATGACGTATAACACGACGAATTCCTCGTCAATTACGTATTGTTGTACCGAACATTTTCTTCCTGAGCCCGGTGTTTAGAGGCTTTGACAAGCTTCAAAATCGTAGTCCAAAATGATGTCACAGGATTCAGGATCAGCGGCGCCACACCCAAGCTCTGGGGGGCTGAACAACTGTTATTCCTAAATAATTTACATTAGGATCACGAGAAAATTAAAAATATAACTAAAGATGAACTTCTCAAACGAATAGTAAATAACTACGAGTGATGAAGTCACATATGGCCACACAGAATATAAAGCTTTAAAATCAAGTCCTTGGTTTGCTTTCATTAGGAACGTACTGTTAAATTACAGGCTCATCGAACTTCAATTAAAAACCCACCAGTGTTCCCAAAGAATAATACGTAATCCATTACTTATCATTTGCATTGCAAAAAACTTGGTATAGCAGGCTGTAATTGATTGTAGGCTAAGAGTAGTTGTTTTGTCACATTTGCCTCACACGAGGCGAGCCAAGCGTTATGCACATAAAATAACCGTAGAAAATTTGGCACATTTTTTATCGAAATTGGCCAAAAACGGAGGTTCGGTAGGTCGGTGCACGGGATCCCCATGACAAGAGCCTCAAGACATCACGTTGAGAAGATTCTGTCGCGCTGATTCTGTGGGCTGATTCCTTGTTTTTCATGAGGTTTATCTTGTTGAAGGCGGGAGATGGCGAATTGATTGGTTTTGTTGCGGTCGTTCTTCCGTCGAGCCACTCCATCATTCCTTGATTCATATTTGCCGTGTTGTTTACCTCCTCCGACTGATACTAATTTAACCCCGGACAACCCTCCCCGCGCCTCTCAGACCTCCCTTCCCTTTCAAAGTTGTTCAAAGTTTACTCGAGCGGTAAAGCGTGGCAGACAAGTCGCCCAGGGCCCAGCTGTTGTGCTCGTTATCTCGTATCGATTACCTCAAGTCTCATAAATTCTTTGAGCTCAGCTGAGTTTGAGGTCAAAGTCCCTCTTGTTGTAATATCCCTCCTCCCTTTGCCTTCTCTCCTTCATCCCACTCATCCTCCTCACCCTTCCCGTTTCCCTTTTCGCCTTTTACACGAACATTTTACTCGTTCATTCTCAACGCAGCGACCTTGTTCTTCGGCGATCCCTTCTCCGAGTGGGTTGAGGTTTTTATTCATCGTAATTTCGTTCCGCTTTGGACAGTGAGAAACGTCTTGAGCATGTTTTGAACGAGCTTCCTGATTTCGACTGTTTGTAAGTTCCAATTTCTGCAGTATGACCTAGTGAACGAACATTCGAAGAATGGAATGAGAGTTCGACCTAAAAGCGACTGGCCCACTCAAGGAAGATAAAGAGGTTTTCAGTACCTGACTGTAAGTCAGTAGGGTCAGTAGAGCATGGATAATTCGGATTAATTAATTATAAAAAGAATCCGGATTTCTGAAAATAGGCTATTTTTATGCTTTAAAAATTATAGAAACTTAACTGAAACCTTGAGAATTCACTTAAATATCTATGTATGACATACATAGATGTTTAATGTATGACATTGTAACCAAGTACAGTAGGTAAATCGATAGTGAGGTTTTGAGCTATACTGGTAAAATGTGGCCTTCTTGATCCTTTAGAATCATTCCACGAGGAATAATTACTTCTCTATGACAGTTTGTGAAACCGCGTAAGTTTATTATGCAAGTAATTACGCAATATAGGGTTTTTTCCGTCTCCTGAAAAACTTTTGATTTTTGACTTTACACTTCATTACAGAAAACAAAACAGCATAATACCTGCAGTACAGTACAGGTACAGAACAGTAAAAAAAAAACTGTACAGTACGACGCTAAAGGATATTACACACTCTATAATATAGAGCCCTGACAATCTATTATATTGTCAGGGCTTTTGGAAAAGTATTCAAGTAATTGATTTTTGTACTGCAGTAGTTGCATTTTAACATTTTTATTTTTTTCCGGACGTGAATCCAAAGTACCGACGGTCGGATTATTGACGTTCTACTGTAATTAACAATAAAAAACCTCGGCCGAAAAACCTCAGCTGATCATGGGCATATATTTGTTAAAGTGTAAATCCTAGGGAGGCTAAATACCGAATTGCAGCTTCATAGAGTGAATAACATAGAAATTAGGAGCTTCAGCTGATCCCGGTCCTTTGCTGTCAAAGTATCCTAAGGAGGTTTCATACGAAGTTACAGCTTACAGCAATACTAGGTTAATTCATACAAGGTTACTGCTTCTTACAAGAACAGCTTCTATGCTATTCATAGAAATTACCTTTAGGAGCCACTGGGCTGATCTGGGCAGCCTCAAGTTCAAGTCCTACATGCCAAATATCTCGCTACCACCATGGAAAATATCGCTAATTGTTCGAAAAATGGACAGAAATCATACTGTCATTCACTATTGCACTTGAAAGAATTCACGCTTCGGAAATTTTATTTGAACAAGAAACAAAATGAGCTGCTTTACGTAGATGTTTCAACTCGTCGTTTGCCAATTCAAACTACATACTCACATTTCTTTCCTTGCTCACTCTCTTCACAGTTTTGAGCTGCAGTCGAAAACATGAATTTGAAAGTGTTCCACGCCAAAATTACAAGTCTTCAAACTTGATGTTTCTCTTGTTAGCTGACTTGTGGTAAACCTCATCAGTACTGTAAAAAGTAGGGTCAGTTCACATGTGGTCGGATGATTGCGTAGCTAATTGCTTGTAACGTTCAAAAAGCTTGTTACTTTTTTTTGCAGTCTAGTGTACCTAGTTAATACGAGTTGAAATTTGTTAATCATTGTTTTGGTGGTGGGTAAATCTGACGGTGGTGTAGCGTACTGTTCGTTATGTCCAACAACCAAACCTCGATTTTCGAAATAGATGCTGTGCTAAAACTGTTGAAATGTTCCCAACATCAACAATTCACTATTGGAATATTTTCATTTAAACAGGCTACAAGCAGGAATATTAAATATTTGCTTAATACAATACTTACCAATGTGAAAAGGTTACCAATGAGCGGTACCAAATATATTTTCCAAGTAAATACCTAGTGAGTTGTGTAGTTGTTACGATATTCAACTGTACAGTAACGGCGATGGTGTAATATTATCAAAACAACTCTTAAAACACATGGTGTAATATTCACGTCAAACGAGCCTTTTAACTTCTCCTCGAATATCCCGAGATGTAGGGCAGTGGTTCAAACCGCTGATTCCGAGCCGCTCTGAGCAAATACCGAATCCCCTGAGTTCCGTCGACGTTTGAATATTCAAATACGGAATAACGCAAACATCGTCGCAGGTCCACTTTGTGTGTGAAATTGATTTCAGTGTGACAGACGGATCGCTTCACTTTTTTTTCCCCCTCTTTTTTTCTGGTTGTTCTTTCCGTATCCGATTTTATTAGATTTGGTCGGTGGTTTCGTTCGCGATAGTATTCTGATGGTACACGTGTCGTCATCTCGCCAAATCATCGTTTTCCATTACGTTGCTCACAGTGATTCGTATGGTGATTTCTGAACCCCGCACCTACTTGCATGGACAATGGGTATTTTTGATTGAGCGATCCCCTAAAAACTGTAACTTTTCGCACATTGAACAAACTAGAGGTGCTCAATCCTAGGAGTAGTCGTTTTAGACATACACGACGGTACTACGCTGTGAAACGAAATATGTTCATTGATCAAAGAGAACGCCCAAAGGCCGAAACGAGCTTAAATGCAGACTTTCAAAACATTAAAAATCAACAACATTAAATGTTATTGTTATTAACCCTTAAAGTTAGCTGTAGGTTCATCTGCCTGAGTCAGTGTTGCTCTTGAGAAGAAGACAGATATGCTGCTGATACGTTACGTGGGTTCTTAGGAGTTAATAGAAGATTAGGTGCAAGATAATTATAAAATCAGACAAGACTCGTGATGCTACTAAGTACAGAAATGTTCGGCCCTATGTGGAAATATCATGTGTCTTAGTCCATCAATTTTGATTCACTCAACTTAATTCAGCAGACTCACTTGATGACCACGAAAGAATTACCACTTGTCCCACATCCAAGTAATGAAATAGCGATTGGAGAACAGAACGGAAAAGGAGACGAAGGGCTATCGAAATGCAGCCATGTATGAATGTATTGTTTGATTTTTCAACAAGGGTTGTTCATTTTCTGCACAGATCACCCTTCTTTGTAGATCACTGTTGTGAATACAACATGATGAGATGAGCCTTAATAAAAAACAAGTAACAACCACGTTTATTCATCATCAATCTGCAGCACTTGTTTTGTTATATTATGGCTTATGGAATAAGAATCTTATTCCATAAGCCATATCTTATTCCGATATCTGATATAATTTCCTTTTCTTTGAAAATTCGCTAATAAATTCGGAAATAATTCGAGTAATGAGCTAAAATATAGTGTTTCAGTTCGAATTGGTGATGACCAGATGGCCCTCTCCAAGTGGGTGATAGTCGGTAATTAGCTCAGTAATGGCCTCGTCTGTATTCCAACTAAATTCCCGGCCGACACATACAATATTCATGAGTTATTATTACTTGTACCGCCCTACATCGGCAATAATTCATATCAAAAGTACCTACAACAACAAAAATGTATATAATATATTATCATATTCCTATGCGACAAGCATTTTTTTTTTTTTCTTTTTTCGTAAACGCAGAACTATCTTAGAACAAGGCACTCGCTATCAAAAAATCATGCGTTGTTTGAACCAGCTGTTCCCCTGTATGGAAATCAAGGTGAAGCTCCACCGTTTGACTCATGCTCGTGTTGTGACGTTTTTCTGTCGGTTAGACTCGGTTATACTCGTACCTTCGAGGCCTCATTGTGAATTGGTCGTACAACGCTCTGGGTGGTCTTGAGATACTCCTTGAATAATTTGAATTTATACAAGCTCCACTTTAAATTCCCGAGATATGGGGTTTTGAAAATGTCAACATACATTTTGTAGCACTACGGTCTTGGGGTTATGAAAATTTAGGATTTATGTAAGTAAATTGTCATTAGGTTTGGCCAGAGCTTAGTTGAAAAACTGAAGAAACCCATCACTGAGCTAGTTGGCAAAAATTTTTTTCAATAAGGAAAAATACTGGGGAATTCTAGCCAATTTGACACAATTACTAGGAGTGGTAAAGTTGTCATGAAAGAATTCTACAATCCGTAAATTACTACTGTAGTACTTGTAATAGGGATAATTTCGATTTAAGAAGGGCGATAGGTACGGTAGCTAGAGCAGTAACAACAGTTGTTTCCTGAGTACAATCATTGATTTTGCGAATCGCAGTACGATTCCGAATAGTCGTGTAGATGAAAGAAAACTAGCCGTTGCTATAGAAGCATATGATTGGAGTAAGATCCAGGAGGAAAACTGACGTAAATATTGCCGTGAGTTGCTTGATAGAGGGTTTGAAGTGTTGTCTCTCTAGTGCGTCGTTCAGAGTTCATGTATCACATGCAAAAGTTAAGCTTGCTCCCTGGATGACTAATGGAATTCTAAAAGCTGTACGTATTAGAGATACGCTAGGTACGAAACTGAAAAAGGAACCATTCAACAGTACTCTTAAACTGCGCGTAAGAAAATATCGGCTCCCCCACACAGCACAGAACTGCGTTCTTTGGTGTGGGGTAGTTCCTGGTTCTAAGGCTTGTTGTTTATATTATGTGGTAGTTTATTTTGATAGCCATGTATACTTTATGAAGGAATAAATTCATTTCATTTCAGTCGGAGTTTTACTGCAATGTACCAAAACACGTGTTTGGGATAAACTTGAAACCACAATCGTTAGTGGAAACAACAATCGTCCCCAAAGGAGTCGACATCGACTTCACAAGACTCGTATCGTTCAAACCTTCAAACACGACGTACCCGACCGGAACAGTATTCACCGTCTTCAAACTCGACGGTGAAAATACGTACGTAAAAGGCGGAATGTTGAAAGGAAATAGAAAGGGAGGTAGTGATCAGCTGATCCCTTCATGACAAGGGTCGTGGGAGGCCATATATATTCTTCTTCGCCAGCTGTTCACGGCCATTGACCCATATATTCAACACTCGCACCGATCCATCACCTGTTCAAGCCCCCTCCCGTCCCTTTCAGTTCTCTTCTCTTCCCTCATCCGCATCTTCTCTTTCTTGCCTTTTTCCTAATCCCGACTTTACTTTCTCGATCGCCTCCCTCAGACTTCCGACTCCAGACGTCTGGGCGGTTCATTTACACTTCATTTTATAACAATAAGGTTCAAGGTCCTTTTCCCCTTGACCTGCTTCGGGAGAATGTAAGGTCGACCGGGATTCCTTTACATTCCTCACTGAAACTGAAACGGTAAGAGGGAAGTATTGTAATCGGCCCGGACTAAAATGTCTGGAACTCACCCAGGATATTAGGCATGGCTAATGCGGTTATTCTTAGTAATAGGTTATCGAGTAACAGCGACCGTCTGGTAATAAGATGGAGTATTAGGTTATTTTGGTAATAGGTTACCAGCGATTCGGGAACCTTTCCAGCGCCCAACGCGGACTGGGTTTCCACTGGATTTTCAGGCTCATTTAATTCTCATCATTAGCTTCTATGTCAACTTTATGTTGTAATGCCTATTGGGGATGCTCAAAAAGAATCGATTCTTTTTAAAAAAAGAATCAACATTTTTCGATTATTTTATATTTGATTTTAAGAATCGGCCGATACGATTCTAATTTTCGAGAATCAAAAACCGATACTTTTCTGCTCTTGACAAGTATTTTCGTGTTTCATTGCTCTGTAGACCATATCCGTATTTAACAAAATTACGGAGTCATTTCTGTCTCTAAACATTATTATAGTCTTCCACGAAGGAACAGGCGGACATCAATAGCTATACTTAATCAATTTTGTGATTGATTTTATTTTTTATACGTTTATACTTAGATACATTTTTTACAATAGTAGGTAGTTATTGATTTTTTTTCGTAATACCTATTTCTGTATTATGTGCTGGAGATGGGTAGCAATTGGATGTACGAGAATAAGTAATCACTGGAATTCAGGTTTCATAATGTACCTAATAATGTTTCTTCACTTTCTACTCCTACAAGATGTAGTTTTGGGAAAAAAGAATCGATTCTCAGATGTATCAATATTTTTTGAAAACATAATCGCGATTATTTTAAATACTTTTCTAAAAAAAAATCGATTAATTTTGGAGAATCGGACATCCCTAACTCCTATATCGTCGCTTAATAAGCAACCCCCCCCCCCCCCCCATCGACCATTTTCACTCATATCCAGCGTGAGAAGTCGAATAAGAGCCTAATTTTCGTGAAAATGGTCGAAGCTTCCGAAGCGACGATATACTGATGCATGTTTCTGACGCTTTGATTGAAATAAGTGCAACATAATATGTTATTTTTTTGTGTAGGTACCTATGTTTTATAATATAAAACTAGCTATAAAAATTTGCTTGAAACAGTTGAAATCGCACTGAAAAAATAAGGTACTTTCTTATTAAAACAGACACACAAATTAATGTACTCGATATGATAAATTCTGGCAATTCCCTTCACAAGGGCTGGTTGGTAACTAACTCAATACTCACTCAAATAACTTGTCGAGTTATGATTACACACCTTTCACGTATTCGTTTTCCGTAACCTATTACTTGGTATTAGGTCCCAGCCAACCTATTGCCAACTCGTTATCACGGGATCCCATACTGCGGACAGGGACGGGTTGCGGGGACAAAGAGGCCCTCAAAGGCCTTTCATCCAAATTCTCAAAACAATTATTCCAGTCTAGGGGTTTCTGGTAATAGGTTATCTGGTATTAGGTTATTTGAAGCGGTTACGTTAAATATCCCCCACCCTTACAGGATATGAGTTGTGGTTATCCATTCACTCTGGGATGGTTCTGTGTACAGTAATATCCTTGTGAAGTCCCATAAATGGACGGAATAGTTTGGAGTAAAGGGCGGTTCGTTCTAGAAGGTGACAAGGCACCGTGAGCTTGTAAGCGATTTAATTATGTCAAAAATGGCCACAAAAACTGGTATACCATTTACATAGAGGATTAGTTTGGCATGGGTATGGTGGGAGGAGGCAGGATTCCCACTCGAAAGACCACCCAATCCTCTTGAGATCTCGTTATGGGCTAGAAATTTCGTTATGGGCATGACATCTCGTTACGGGCTTGAGATTTCGTTACCCACTCGAGATACCATTATGGGCTAGAGATTTCGTTATGGGCATGACATCTCGTTACGGGCTAGAGATTTCGTTACCCGCTTGAGATACCATTATGGGCTTGAGATTTCGTTATGGGCTCGATATTACGTTATCCTTCTGATACCCTTCTCCTCCCACCGCCCTCCACACCCCTCTCCTCCTCCCACCGCTCTCCTCCCACCGCTCTCCTCCCCCTGAGAACCATTGAGAACATTTATGATTACAAAAAAAGCTTCGGCTTCCTCTGAGATGTGGAGGTCACCTTTCAAACTAGACGATTAGAACGACAATCCCATCATCCCAAACCCAATCCCCAATCCCTTTATTTGCTAATCCCATCATAACTCTGGGCAAACAAAGGAAAGGATTACATTACGTATTTGTTTTTTTGCACTACGTATGTTATAATGAAAGCGAATAAGTGATTTCAGTCATTTGAGTACCAGTTAAGGTGTTTTTATCTAACAAACATTGCCTCAAATGCCCTAAATCGAAAGGAAAACTGTTATTTGATGGATCCTTCACACCCATCGATCTAATTGAACATCAATCGATGCCGATTGATCATCGTTCAATTTTACAAAACAATTTTTTTTTTAAATTTTTTAGTTGAACATCATCAATTGGTATTTCCAAACAATTGGTATTTCCAACTGTCCTCAAATCTGCCGTTTGATTCAAGCTCGTGTTGACGTAAACAAGCTCATGTGGACGTAACATTGAAAATCTTCTGTATGGGTTGAGCCATATTCGGTCCATTCCGTTGGTGCATTATTGAAATGAATTAACCTGAATAAACAGTAACTGTTATTTAAAAAATAACTGTTATTTAAATGACGGAACTTGAAGGACTAAAATGCCGTAAGGCATTTAATGAAAAAAAAAAAAAAAAAAAAAAAAGCCGGGAGTTTTGCTGTTACTTTGTATGCCGGTAGTGGATGAGTCACCTTCTCCCATTATACTGACCTGCCTCCCTCAATCACCTGCCAGACTCTGCGTCTATTGTCACTTCGGTTGGGTTTCTCCGACAAGTGTCAAGGTCGCTTTTCTCTTTTAACCATATCCTACTCTTTTCCCCCCTTTGATGGATTTTTTTTTCCTCTCTTCTCTTTCTCTATCGCCGTTATTTCATTCTTTTGTCCATTTTTAAATGGCTTATTCCGCCTTGTCTTCAAAGGTGTCAGTCTGAAGCTTTGGACACTATCATTAAAAAAATGTCAACGGTTTATTATCTTCTACGTGCGGATCATCCAACTGTCTAGAATCTAGATCTAGACTCTAGATCACTAAATGCTAGATTATGAATTATCATTAATAATCAAGGAGTGGGGGGGGGGGGATTGCGACACCTCATTTCAAAGGTTTTTTTTTTCACGCTGAACACAATGGTGAAATCAGAATTGCGATATCTCATTCCGTTCTCAAACTGGAGCACGTAGAAGATGAAAAAACGTGGTTGAAGCTTGAGATGTTCTTCATGGACATCAAGTCCCTCAGGAGACATTTTACATAAAACCAGTTATTTATTCAAAAAGTTGCTCTTATAGCCATGCTGCATGACTGGATGTTTTTTATTTAGATTTTTGGAATCGAAGATAATAAACCAAAAGCTGCAAATTATTCCACAACGGTTCATTATCCCCTGTACAGAGCAGTCGGTTACTGTCTAAGTGATGGTCTATAAATGACAAATGAAATATTTATATAGGCGATAAATTATTTAGAATTAAATTGTATTAATACAATTTTTGGGTTTTTACTTGTACTTACCTGTGAAATTCGCTCTATAATTGGCTCTGCTTGACTGGATCTTGTTTCTAACTACACGTATTTTCAACTTTTCTTTTCTTTGCTAATCTTGTTCATTTCCTGTTGCAGGTAAGTGGTTTGCCGGTATTGAGAGGAAAATTACACTTGAAACCTCGATACGTAAGTTGTGATGTTAACCAAGTATCTTGAAAACGTTTTGGTGTAGAGAACAGAACAAACTTGATTTTTCTGAGTTGTTACGTTCAAGTGCCAATACTGGTACATGGTTAATACATTAAATTATGTTGAGTTGAAAGGAACCTGTTAGGACCAGAAATGATTTGTGATTGAGGATACATGCGGTATGAGATGAAAGTTAACTAGTAAATTGTAAATTATGTTAAGTCGTGGCGAGAGGAGTTATGTTTCAGATAATTACGTGAAATTAAACCAATTCGTGTTACAATTACCATATAATATATACGAGATGACCGAAGAATTAAAATAAATGTTGATATATTTCTGTAACTGCTGGTTTCTATAAATTTGAGGGTAATTTCTAAATTGGCAGTGCCGGATCACCTACTCAAACACTGCCTTTTGATGTCCCCGTTGCTGTACGGCTCAGTTTTTATCTTTAATCTTGAATAAATAAATCAATGTTTAATAAATAAAGAATTTGTAAAAAACATTATTGAAAATAGTAAACCAAAATATCGCTCGAACCTGTAGGTGTTGTTGTTAACATCAGTGTGTAAAACGAGAGGTTTTCTGCAAATGCGTGTATGTGAAGTAATTTAAATTTGGATACAATGGGAAGGTGAGAGTAATTAATTGATATCTACCTTAAGTTATCGGTTACCTTTATTGGTATCTTACGTTTCGAAGTGATTACTCAAAAGTGTGGATACTAAAACATTTCGCTCATCAGGTCACACTGCATGACGTAAAGTTTCATTTCTGTCAGGTTTGGTAAATCATCATCGAAGTTTTTGGACGCAGATGGTTGGACCAGTGCGTTGCTCAGGGTGGTCATAGTTGATAACCTTGAGAAAGCCGAAACCTTCCTCTACCTCAACGGTATTCGAGTGCCGCTTTGACGCATCGAAATTACTTCAAATAAGACCCCACAGCCGTGAAATTCCAACTTGAACCCCTTCGACATATTCCTTAAGGTTCTTCCAATTCGATGTGACGTTTACTCGTTAATTAATAGGGAAATTCAAGACAATTGAGGGGTTGATAATGAAAAGGAGGTAAGTGCCGAAAATTGAATTTTTACAGGAGAAGGAAAAGAAGTTTTGATGGTCCTCTTTTTCATTGTCAAAACTCATCTTTCGGCAACGACTGAAACTAAATGAAGCTCATTAGGCACTTTTTCGATGCTATTGGCGTTGGAACGTAGATTATTTTCAGTGAAAAATCGCAGTTTCGAAACTCCTTTCCATTGTCAACGCCTCAATTGTGCTTTTCGTATTCTAAACCGTGAAAAAAACCCCAAATAGAAACCGTAATTCTGATTAATGTCGGAACAGGCAGAATTATGAGGTGGCCATCTCTTCCGTTCAAATTTTGTTGAGTATGCAAGTTTGGTGTGAACTGATTTACTATGTCGTGCGGTTAATTGTCCTTTTTACTTTTTAATAATAATAATTGTTTATTGACAGAAGAAGTAATACATATTTACAAGCCAATAATGATAAAGAAATATCCTTCTGCCCACCAACCAAAAAGTTCATATGAACTGGTGGGGGCTGGTGGAGCTAATCTCAACAACCACAGCTTATACATTTAGAGAATAATACAATACGTTACAATACAATATGTTGTTAGCTAATGAAGGAACCTACTAAGAATAAACAAAATCGCATCAAACGTTTAAATCCTTTTCAAATTGGTTTCTTTAAAATGACCAAAAATACTAAAAAAGTTGGGGTTGATTCTGCAAGTATACAAAAACCATAAAGCTTTATAATAAGCACTTTTCTTAGCGCGTTCAGTTCTAACTTTTGGCAACTGAATATCGTCGGTGAAACAGCAACATGGTATAAGTCAATATTTCGCCAAAATTCGTCTTATTCAAATTTTTGCGCCCGATCGACTGGAGAAGTCAGATTCCCGAAAAAACGACTCCCTGGGAAGTTATTGGAAGTGTTGCCAACAGGCTATAATTCAGTTTTAAAACCAACACGCTATAAGCTGTTTTACAGTGCAGTTGTGGTGAGGAGACGACTCAGCATGTAAGACGACGTAAATTTTGTAAACAGTTTTTGTCTATCTGGAAAAAGTAGGTAAAATGATTTATAGCATGTTGCTGTTTCACCGACGATATTAGATGTCATCACTGTACGTGCATGTTACTATATCCTGAATTCCAACTTTGAACACGTGCAAGCAAGATTGAAGTAAAAACAAATACCTAATGTTGAGTACATCAAATTCTCGATGAAGTACGACAGTGGGATAACGAGAACTCTTTCTAAGGGCGATCTTTAGAATGGTATTTTGTGTAACCTGAACAGAACGAAGCAAAGATTTACCAGCACTATACAATGATACCATATTTTAATAAAGAAAAAACTAACCCAAAGTATATACTGCCGTGAGAAGTAAAAACAGCTTTAGATAAGTTTGAAAAATTCAAAAACTTCGGAAAAACGGCGGAATAGATTGTTTTGTCAGATGTGGAGGAAAAATAGCTCACCTGGGAGCGTTTGGAGGGAAAAGAGCTTATATGTGACGTATACGTCGCCTTGGCCAGGTTATTCATCATTTAATGTTGAGGAAAAACCACTCAACTATAGTTAAGCTGTTCTTCCTCCAAACTGTTCGACCAGTTTCCAAGCTGAGCCATTTTCTGCTTTGGTACAAGTGGTTTTTCCTCCAAATGCCTCACTCGAAAAATTACAACGGCTGTTTTCTCTGAATTCGATGGGTTCAACTTGGAGGCATTCGTTGAACAGCAGCTGTTTTTCTTTAACATTGTACGCAGAGCCAAGTGGTTCTCCCTAATGTATAATTTGTTATAACAGCTAAAGTGGTTTTTCCTCCAAACTTATACAACAGTTTTCGATTCGGTTTTGTAAAAACCGCTTAACAATGGTTATTCAGAGTAGAATCGATCTTTTCTTAATTTAATCGATATTCTTTTCTTTATCGATAAGATGTAACCTAATAGACGATGGAAAGTGCGACCTTGTAACTATAAGCTGGAGTTGGCTTGGAGCGGGAAGCTTCGAAATCCGTGAGGTATTTATGTGGGCTCCCCGAATTTGAGAGATAAGCTGTTCTTTTTTCACACTGCAGAATAGATCTCAGCTGCCTGTAAAGAAAAACAATTTCGAGCTTCCTTACAAACATAAAATAATTTTCGCAGTTTAGAAACCAAAGAATCGTCCTCATTTCAAGAGTTTTGTGTTACGTTGAAATTTGAAGGATTGAGAGTCAAGTTTTCCGTCGAAATCCCGAAGTGAACCCGCGCAAAAATCCGTTCGAAAGAAACTCTTCTCGCTTCGAAGTTGAGTATTTAGTGGAAGGCGAAAACGGAGGTTCTCTGGGAGTTGAGTTGGAAAAGGAGTTGGGGGCCTCCCTCGATGCCGGGTCCCGCTGCGCGACGTTGCCGCTTCGTGCAGGCGAGTTCCCACTGCCGTATTGATCACCGCACTCCCGCCCTCGGCTTGCAACGTTGCCTCCCGATGGCCCCCAACTCGGTAACCTCCCCCCCCCCCCGGGCCGCACTCTCCTCCCTGCCACACTCTCCTCCCTCCTGCCGCACTCTCCTTCTCCCCCCCCCCCTTTCCCACCACCGCCTTCTGTATAGTCAGCCCGTGTTCCATCGCTTATATTCCCCCTCCTCCTCACCCGCTACGATCCCTTCAAAAACTGTGTTCCACCAATCAAAAATTCCATCGTTTTCTTATTGCCGAAAACGCTGATGCTTTTCTCTTTCGGCCGTTTTCTCTTTAAACCCTTCTCCAAGCTCTTTTTTTTCTCCTCGTCTCACCATATTCCGTGTACCTGGAAAAATAATCTCATCATGTTTTTTGCGAGAGTTGAAAAAACAATAACAAGAACTGAAAACCCGTACGGTCTGCCAAGCAAATAACTAACTTCTTCCGAGCTGGAAATCGCAATCCCTGTCCGATAAAATACGAATTTTGAAGTATCACTCACCGTCGTATCACTTTTTCGTTTCCTGTTGTTGAAAATATACCACGTTTTTAAAACGGACTAACAAAATTTGTTAGTTCTATATTTAATATAGAATATTTTTCATGGCCTTTCTACAATTTTGAGGGAGGATATCATCAGTGGCTGTGGATAGATTTGGATTACTTGGAGAGAAAAACATGGGGCGCTGTAGGGATGGGTATCGAAGCAAAATGTATCGATATTTAGGATATCGATATAATTGTTGCCTTCATATCGATATGCCGATATATCGGCTGCAAAAATATGGATATATCGATGTATCGATAAATGACCAAAATGTCTTAAAAACAATTAACCCCAAAATAATTAAAATTTATAAAAATAACTCGGTATGAAGAAATAAAGGTCGTATGGCATATTTATGATTCATTTTTAGTTGTTGGAATAATGTAGATATTAAAAAAATATATATAGAAGGATTATACATTATAATAGAATTCAGGTTTTAAAAAGTGACATTATAAGATCTATCATTATAAGTCTATCATCAGTATCCATGAGGAAAAGCAGCTTATTGGTCATCTCCGATGTTGACCGGTTCCTTTGCTCCCTGAGAGTAAAGCCGGCCAACAAACCTTCTTTTTCGTTTTTCCAATCTATAATGGTGAGCAGGCATGTGTAGGCAGTGCGACCATGGAAGAAGTGGAACATAATTATTAATGACGAATTCTTCTTCTTCCATTGGTAAGTATAGTATAACTATCGCTTTTGAATCCTTGAGTCATTTACTACGGCATAGTTATCTTTGGTAACATGAACATCCAGTCATGGAGTAAGGTTTCTATTTTTTACTTACCTATTTTTTTCTGAGCAGGTTATTGGTAGATAGTGTAATATTATTATGAATTGAAAAATTTCGGGTGACGAGGCAGATAGTCAATGGCTATGAAAAAACCGATATATCGTATGAAATATATCTATATCTGATACATCGGACTCGTTAAATATCGGTAACAAAATATCGATATTTTGGGGGAAAATATAGATAATATTGATGTTGAGGGATGTCGAGGGTCGGTCAAATGAAAATTGATTTATGTGCCAACGTTTCGAAGAATATAAATCAATTTTCATTTGACCGACCGTCGACATCCCACGACATGCACTATTTACTAGCTGCGCCTTATGTTTTTCTTTCTACAGTTGTGGCAATAACAGGGATATTGTATACAGATCAGTGATCTGTACAGAAGAGGGAGCTAAATATCAATATTCCATGTGACATATAAATAGTTAATTAAAGTAGTTTATAAAATGACCATGTAAATACAATGAATTTACGCATTGGATCCCAAATTCGGATTAGAACTCATAAAGACCTACAATTACAAAAAAAAAAAAAAAAATCAAAATAAAATTAGCGACAAGATGAAGGATTTTTCAACGTGAAGATGTAAATGAATGCAAAATGAAGGCGCGGAATTCCAGAGGCTTATTAAAACCCAATCACCTAGCCAGCCAGACCTATGACGTCATAGGCGCTTAATGCATAGGCTGTGACGTACTAATTGGCCTTCTGCCAGCCGTCTGACGTCATACGCTCGTGCGTCATAGGCTCTGACGTACGAGTTGGCCTCCTGCCTGCCGTCTGACGTAATACGCTCGTGCGTCATAGGCTCTGACGTACTATTTAGCCTCCTGCCAGCCGTCTGACGTCATAGGGTCTTACGGCATAGGCTGTGACGTACTAGTTGGCCTCCGGCCAGCCGTCTGACGTCATAGGCTCTTACGGCGTAGGCTTTTACGTACGAGTTGGCCTCCTGCCAGCCGTCTGACGTCATACGCTCGTGCGTCATAGGTGCGTCTGACGTAGTGGCCCGCCTGTCGCTTGTGTTCTGACGTGATCTGAGGGAAAGGGTGAATCAAGGAAACAAATTTTTCCCGTTTCAATTTATGAGCCAAAGCAAAGACATGAAAATGTCAAAAGAATGTCAACTCCATCCTGTTCTTGATACAGTCGAGAATTAAATGCTTGCATACGAGTCTGCAACACATTGGGAAATTTTATGTCTTTAAAGAAGTGATTCAAGAACCTTCGAACAAAGCTACATCACCTGCCCCAGTAGCGTAGTTGTTATACTTAATTGTAGGGTTCATCATAAATTATGAAGCTTGTATTCGTATAGACAATATAAATTATTGAGAATGATCACCTGTGTGTAAACAATTATTCAAACAATCACGCTCATACCGCAGCTTGTCGGCCACGCACTCCGCAGTGGTTAACGTAATATGGTTAGGTAAATCGAGAGCTATCCAACGAGTAGTGAACGATTTTTGTACGATGATAACTGGCGAAGATAAAGTTCCGTAGCAACGAATCGGTTGTAAGCGAAAATCATCAGAAACTCCGCGTAACGCTCTCCGCGTGACGATTTTTCATTTATGTGCCATAGTAAAGACATAAAATGTCAAAAACACGTGTTTTGTCGGATACGAGTGTTGACGTTTTGGAAAATGTTGTTGTTGAGTTTGGAATTAAAGTCGGAAAATATATCGGTCTGTTGTTGATCTTTATTGTTGAGTGTTCTTACAGTATCGATCAAAAATATCGATATTTAATAAAATATCGGTTGAAAAGAACATTCAATTAAAAAACTATGTAAATAGGTACCTACCTAAGTCCAACTGTAATGTCAATTTTTGGGCAATGAGTTTTTGAGTATAGTTTTCATACGTATTTAAACATATTATGTTTACGACACCGACAAATTAAACAAAAATTACGATAAAGACACCACCACTCACCACCCTTATCAAAATCAACACACAAAGGGTTCCCCTTCTTCTTCTTTAAACTTTAAAAAAAATCGACTAATTTATCGCATTTCACAGAGGACAATGAATTTATTACTATTTTTAATGTCTTTGAAATTGGCTCAAGTTAAGAATACAGGCAATTTCCGAGGGAAAATTGACGCTCCGGAACATTTGGGAAAATGTGAGTAACTCCGTTTTTCCCCTGTAGTCTTCAATTCGAATAACTCCGCGTTTGACTACTCAAATCCGTCATAAGGCCAAAATCTGTGGATTGGATACTCTGGATGTAATCCACGCGTGTGAATGTTTTCACTTTCGAAAACCCACCTTGTGTTTATGTGACTTTTGCGGAAATGGCTCGAGACGTAAGTGATGATTGAACGAAGAAAGTCCATAAAGGAGTAAACGAGAGGGGAAAAAATAAAATAAAATGAAACGTGAAAACAACAACCGGCTCCTTCGCGAGAGGGAATGCGGTCAATCCTCCTTCCGAAAAAGGGGAGCGTTCAACTACTGACACGATTTACTAAGTGGCTTTTAGAATGGACTGTGTGTGTGAGTGAGTGAAGGGTGTCGTGTGTGTGTGTGAGCACAGAGATGATAAATCCCCACAGTGAAAAAGAACGAGTGAAGAAGAAGAAGGAAAAGGAGAAAAAAAAGGACCCGAACAAAACAACGAAAAAACGTCCAATATTATGGGCCTGAGGGTCTCGTGCGGTTTTGTTGTGGGGAAAAGAAGGAAGTGAATTAGATTTATGCGTTGGAACAAGGTCAAATTAAGACGGTGGCGTGGAAGTGTTTGTGGAGTGAGGTCAATGCCGGGAGGGGATTTCTAATAATAGACGGTACTCCCCCATTAAACTGGACATATACTGTCGGCACATAGTTCTATTCATAAACACACCGCGGGAAGCCTGACTATTTATAAGTGGGGGTCGTCTTCCTTTCGGTTCAGGTCGACATGTTTGGGGTATTGACGTGTCTCCGGTGTTCGGTACGTGAGCGATGCGTGCGGTACGAGAGACGTTCCGTATTCCGTATGACGTATCCGATGTATTTAGAGCCTATGGTGAGAGGTGGACGGTGGCCGTAAAACACGGTATATCCGCTGAGGAGTGTGGGAAGAGGATTTACAACTCATGAGGTCATAATATGACATTGTAAGAGTTACCATCGCATAGTTTTGGCGTATTTACAACTGCTGTAAATACGCCAAAACTATGCGATGGTCCTGAAAATGAACGTTTGAAAACAATTGTATTTATAGAACAGCTCAGACAGTTTTATAGTCTTATAAAACTGCCCTCTAACTAATTTTTGGACTGATGGATACCGAAAGTTAGCTCAGACAGCTTATAGTTTTAGCTCAGATTAATGTTATTTATAAATCCAATGTTTTAACTCATACAACTCAATATTGAATTTTCCCATGGGATCAAATTGGAAAATGTTTGTAACTAACGGCGAGTTGTTCAGGGCCTTATCTTTCCCGCTGACTCAGAGTTAGCATTAACCCGAACCTTAACACGAGGTTAATGGTGGTTGTAGTTGAACGGAAATATTTTGAAAAAACTCTGCAAATTCTTGACACAACGGTTCATTATCTTCTTTGTAGAGATCACCCTTCTGTCTAGATCACTCGGTCTAAATGTCTAGATCCTAAATGTTAGATTAATTATTATTATCAATTATCACTAATTATTAACAATTTTATCAAGTACCTAGTGAAAATTATTATAATTTATTGTTAGGTATTAATAATTCGTATTTACTATTAATAATAATTATTATTAATTATGATTAATTAATACGATATAATTCTGGGGTTTTTAATACTACGTCGGTAATAATTTTTCTATAAAAGAAGGACCTACATTCGAAATTACCTTCATTTCCGTAGCACGAAACGCACCTCAGAACAACAAACTCGACATCACTTAAGCCATATGATGTTCCAAAGAGCTTGTTAGTATGAAAATGGACCTGTATTTCAACAGTTTGAGTCACGATCGTGTTGTGAGGCACAATCTTTGAGCCGTCATTGTAAACGAACGGCTGGTCGTACAAAGCTGCGGAACAAACTCTATCTAAATATGAAATAAAAAACATACCGTTCTATATGAATTTTTCGAGATATGAGATTTTCAAATTTTCAAAATTCGTTTTGAACCCCTTCCCCTTGATCCCCACAGCCCCCACGCGCAATGGCACACCCTTGTTCCTTTCACCATGTGACGTACCAGTTGGCCTTCTACCACCCGTCTGACGTCATACGCTCGTGCGTCATAGGCTCTGACGCACTTGTGGGTCTCCTGCCAGCCGTCTTACGTCATACGCTCGTGCGTCATAGGCTCTGACGTACTTGTTGGCCACCTGCCAGCCGTCTTACGTCATACGCTCGTGCGTCATAGGCTCTGACGCACTTGTTGGTCTCCTGCCAGCCGTCTTACGTCATACGCTCGTGCGTCATAGGCTCTGACGTACTTGTTGGTCACCTGCCAGCCGTATTACGTCATACGCTCGTGCGTCATAGGCTCTGACGCACTTGTTGGTCTCCTGCCAGCCGTCTTACGTCATAGGCTCGTGCGTCATAGGCTCTGACGCACTTGTTGGTCTCCTGCCAGCCGTATTACGTCATACGCTCGTGCGTCATAGGCTCTGACGTACTTGTTGGCCTCCTGCTAGCTGTCTTACGTTAAACGCTCGTGCGTCATAGGCTCTGACGCACTTGTTGGTCTCCTGCTAGCCGTCTTACGTCATACGCTTGTGCGTCATAGGCTCTGGCGTACTTGTTGGCCACCTGCCAGCCGTCTTACGTCATACGCTCGTGCGTCATAGGCTCTGACGCACTAGTTCTCCTGCCAGCCGTCTTACGTCATACGCTCGTGCGTCATAGGCTCTGACGCACTTGTTGGTCTCCTGCTAGCCGTCTTACGTCATACGCTCGTGCGTCATGGGCTCTGACGCACTTGTTGGTCTCCTGCCAGCCGTATTACGTCATACGCTCGTGCGTCATAGGCTCTGACGTACTTGTTGGCCTCCTGCTAGCTGTCTTACGTCATACGCTCGTGCGTCATAGGCTCTGACGCACTTGTTGGTCTCCTGCCAGCCGTATTACGTCATACGCACGTGCGTCATAGGCTCTGACGTACTTGTTGGCCTCCTGCTAGCCGTCTTACGTCATACGCTCGTGCGTCATAGGCTCTGACGTACTTGTTGGCCTCCTGCCAGCCGTCTTACATCGTATGCTCGTGCGTCATAGGCTCTGACGTACTTGTTGGCCTCCTGCCAGCCGTCTTACGTCATACGCTTGTGCGTCATAGTCTTTGACGTACTTGTTGGCCGTTCAACGGTTCATTATCTTCTTTGTACAGATCACCCTTCTGTCTAGATCACTAGGTCTAAATGTCTAGATCCTAAATGTTAGAATAATTATTATTATCAATTATCACTAATTATTATCAATTTTATCAAGTACCTAGTAAAAATTATTATAATTTATTGTTAGGTATTATTAATTGGTATTTATTATTAATAATTATTATTATTAATTATGAATAATTAATACGATATAATTCTGGGGTTTTAATTACTACGTCGGTAATAATTTTTCTATAAAAGAAGTACCTACCAACAAACATTCGAAATTACTTTCATTTCCGTAGCACGAAACGCACCTCAGAACAACAAACTCGACATCACTTAAGCCATATGATGTTCCAAAGAGCTTGTTAGTATGAAAATGGACCTGTATTTCAACAGTTTGATTCACGATCGTGTTGTGAGGCACAATCTTTGAGCCGTCATTGTGAACGAACGGCTGGTCGTACAATGCTGCGGATGGTCTTAAAAAATTCTACGGAACAAACTCTATCTGAATATGAAATAAAAAACATACCGTTCTATATGAATTTTTCGAGATATGAGATTTTCAAATTTTCAAAATTCGTTTTGAACCCCTTCCCCTTGACCTAGGGTTATGAAAAGTTTCGAGGACCATTGTGGGGTTGGTCGAAACCCATAAAAAAAATTTCGTAATTTTAACTCAACGCTTACTGGGCAAAGTGGCGCGGACGGCGGACGGCGGACGGCGGACGGCGGACGGCGTACGGCGGACGGACGGATTTTTTTTTATTCGATTTTCTGAATCTACGTATCTTGAAACGTAAACCAACAAATTTTGAGGGGGGGTTAAAATTTTTTTTTCTTTGGGCGATTCCAATGGTTCATTATCGAAGATAATAAACCAAAAAAGGAAGTCAGCTGACGCCACGTTGAAGGTTTGTGCTACAACTCCGGAGGAAAACGGAATGTTCGTGGATGGTTGTGGTGAGGGGGTGGTGACTGAATGGTGGGTGGGGGTGGTTTGGCGTGAGTATGACAAGGCGGTATGAAAAAGGGTAAAGGGGAGAGCGGGTGGTTACCCCAGACAAGAAAACTCATAACCCCCTCCCTCCCCCTTTGCAATCTCTCGGCTGCAACCCGCTATCACTAAACCTCCTCCCCCCCTCGTTGCACCCCCTATCTACCCCCTTCACTCACCCCATAACCCCCCCCCCCCTACCAACCATCACCGTCACTTTATACCTTTCTCCGTCTGCATCCTCATTCCCTCTCACTTTCTCTGACCTAGTTGGAACATCCCCCAACATTTGTTTACTACGCCTTCCTCCCCCCCTCCATCCCTTTTATCTCCTCTTCCCCCGCCAACCCCTCAATTCCTCATCGTCCTTCCGATCTACCGAAACTAATATGTCAAAGTGCAGTTTGATTATCACTACCCCTCAATACCGCCAACTTGATCATAGTTTAATTGAGGACCTTCCGCGTCAAAATTTATCACCAAACCAACAAGTGACGTACACTAGGGGGTGGGGAATCTTTAACGTGACCGCTTCAAATAGCCTAATACGGTCCAGTAACCTATTACCAGAAAACCCCTATTACTGGAATAACTGTTTTGAGAACTTTTGGGAAACTTTTGCTCTTCTAGGGTTGGGGTCAGTATATAATCAGAAGAGTCTGAGGTTTCGCAAATTATACCCCCATATTGGAGTCTAAACTGCTTCCTTCTAGGGTATTTAACGAAACATGTCCAGGAAATCACGATTTTTGTAGTCATACTCACGATGGTGAGTATTTTGTTGTACCTACTCTTCCATGGTGCCTCATACCAATATAGAGCATATAGTATTTGCTTTATTTGCCCTGATCAACACTTTCAAAGTTATTTCACTAATGTGGCAATGTTATTCCGTAGGTACATTGTATTAGTTGCTTCCATAAGTTTTGTTGTAACTTTTCATGTTTATTACCTCATTTGAAAGTGTTTTGTCTTTTATTTCAGGTCATTTCAAAACCCATTGTATTGGTCAAAAGAAAAGCCATAACATTTCTTTCTGTCTACATTTTAAACCACCGTACTTAGTTGAACTGATATGATGTCAATTGGAGATGTATTTGTCATTCACAAGTAAGATTTGACTGTGTTATTTTTGAGCCTGGAAATTCGCGGTTCCTATGGAGACAAGTTTAAAGTTTAGGGTAAAAATATGAACTGTCAATTTCTTCTGTATCTTGGACGGTAAGGCGTCCGAAGTGGGGAAAAAAACAAATCATAAAAAATCGTGATTTCCTGGACATTTTTCGTTAATACCCTAGAAGGGAGCAGTTTAGACCACAATATCGGGGTATAATCGGATTCGTCGTTCAATTTTCTATAGAAAACACATTTTTCAAGAGTCTGTAGTATAGTGAGATGCGTTGACTCCGCGAGCACAAGAATCAAATGAAAATGGTAGGACGGAGGTTTCAAAATCATACAGTAATATACAGCACGGTATAATTATACAGCACGGTTGCCAAGTCAGGGATTTTCCCCCTAGATTTAGGTTTTTTTTTTTCGCTGACAGGGATTTTTTGGGGGGAAGGAATGTATAGGGTTTTTCTTTAGGCCTTTGAGGTCCTCTGTGTCACTGGCCATTCGGGATTCCGTGATAGTAGGTTGGCTGGGACTATTCCAGGTAATAGGTTACGGAAAACTAATGCGTGAAAGGTGTGCGATCATAACTGTAGACAAGTTATTTGAATGAGCTTTGAGTTAGTTTCAAGTAACAGCGACCGCCTGGTAATAGGTTGTGGTATTTGGTTATTCTAGTAAAAGGTTACCTACAGGCGATTTGAAAACCTGTTACCAAAATTAAAACTTAAAATTAAAATTAAACCTCTTTGAAAACCCAACAGTAGGAGCGGGCGATTACATCCCCGCATGTATTTCCACTAAAAAGAAGAAGATCGATGAATACCTAACATGTCCTAAAGGATCAATTATTTGAAAATTTTGAAATAATATTTCAAAGGTATATAGAGGTATATATTATACACCTCTATTAATATATATACGTCAATAATATAGGTATCCTATTATATACCTCAATAATATATAGAGCTATATATTATAATATAATATATACCTCTATTTTTATGTTGGAAATAAAATTATTCGATGTTTAAAAAGGGTGTCAGTAATTGGTTCCTTACACTGTCAGTAAATGGTGCATGCGTGTCAGTATTAGGAGAAAAAACATGTTTCCGAATTTTAAGTATAGAAAGGGATTAATTCGTCATTTTGACATATTTAATTAGCAGACTGCAAAGAACGGAAATTGGCCTAACAGAAGAACTTTGAATTGTGAGGATCGGTCAATAAATAATTGAGAAATTGATGAAAAACCACAAAATCTTCCTTAAAGTGTCAGTAATTGGTGCCTTTACCCTAGCTTTTTTTGTAGCCCAAAATTTGTAAAGGTGTTGGAAAACTCCTTACAAAACACCATATCGAGCTAGGCCTAGAGCTTGTGGAGGTAATTTGGAATTTTGGTAATGACAAATTGATGTTATATAACATATTTAGGTAATCTTAATATTATTGAAATTCAGTTATTTCAAGCGTTCATGACACTTAAAATGAGCTAATTCGGAAAAAAGTGTTTTGTTTTTTAGCTTCTCCTGAAAGATAAGGTTTTGGCACTTTGCCCTGCTCATCATAAGTTCATAAACGGTCGCCTCATTCGGAGAACCAACTTTTAACGATTCGATCGATTTTACTGTCGCTCTGAACTCTTCGATGCTTCTAATCATTTCCTGTTCATCACGTTTGAATTCTTGTTCGAATCTTATTCTTCAGATCTCACAGCCCTCGTCCTTTTGTCGTCTGATGGTTTTCCGTCAGGTCTGATTCGACTGTTGTTTTCTCGCTCTCGGAAACAAACTTTTCAACTATTCGATCGATCCCACGGCTCAGTGATCTCTCAATATCCGTCGTTTTAAGACTTTTCAGCGTTTTGTTTTTCTTCGTCGCCTCGTCCCGAATTTCACGATTTTTCTCTTCTTTCCTTTCACGAGGCGGAGTCTTCCGGGGTCGCCTTGGTAGCGAACCGTTCGGAGCCGGTTGGGAAATATTTTTGGAACGAGGTTGTTTGAAGTAGGCGAGTATTGGCTGTCCCGGGGCAAGCCGAGAGCGCAGGCGCGAGCCGACTATCGCCTTATCCACAGCGGTCTCCTGTAACAAACATTCGCTTCTTCTACCCCTTCTATTATTTCTTTCTTGTTTCCGTCTAAGTTTTCCGTCGTTGGCTTTTTTTTGGCTTTCAGAAGAGCTTTGGCTTGACTTTGTCGTGTTTTGACAAGGTTGCAAAACCCGTTTTATTCGTCCGAAGGCATTTATTACCATCCAGACAATTAAAAGTAGTTTCAATTGAGAAATTACTCAACAACAAAAAGCAAGTTGAGTGAAATAATGGTAAAGTTCATTTCACTGTCTGAAAATGAAAGTCGTAAACTCTAAATTAACTGAATTGTGAAGAGACCGTGACGAGAAATTTGAGTTGAATCTCGTCACTTTGTAGTCAGGTTCTAATTGTCGAATCAATAGAATTCTGATATCAAAAACCGACGTCACTAAGTGCCTCATCACCGATATAGTTAATTACTTGTACTCTAACTTATCTGGAGGAGGTAAAAAGTTGGTTGCTGTGCAGAAGTATTTCAGTCATTCACCAGTTTTCAGCTACTTGTCTACGATTCTAATGCATTAAACAAGAACGAAATCATTAGAAGTACACAAGTGAGTTAGGGATGGATATCGATTAATCGCAATAATTGATTAATTCCCCAAATAAGAGTTATTGTTGTATTTTTAATCGATGTGTGCAATGTTCGATTATTCTGGTAATCGTTGCTTTTTTTTTAAATATTGATTTATTTGGCATTACATACAATTTGCATACAGCCATATTATATTATAATGTAAAACATTGTACAGTTAAAAACTTAAATATTTCTTTGTAGACCTCTACGTTGGTTGATGACAAAAGAGAAAGATAGTCCAAACTGACACTGGTTTTCCTCACAATCGCGTTAAATAAATGGATTCTCTCGGTCCCGTATTCGGGGCATTCCATAATTAAGTGTTCAATGCCATAGTTAAGTAATCGTTGCTTTGATCATGATTCTATATTTTTGCAACACTTACCAGTTATCTATCAATCTGGCGCTCAGAATACATAAATATAGCCTAACGGATCATATAAATTGCGTCTGTCCTTCACGTTTACTACCTTAACCTTAGTACATTGTTGGACTTGTTTGTTCGTTTGTTGTTGCCTCCAAAAAGTGTGCCAAAATGCCTCCAAAAAGGACTTTGCGAAACGCCTCTAAAGAGGACTTTGCGAATTTGAAGAATCTTCTGGAGCTCAACCATCCAAAACCTAACGTAAAAAGATCAGCTGAGAGCTTCTGAATTAAAAAAACTCTGCAAATTCTTGACACAACGGTTCATTATCTTCTTTGTACAGATCACCCTTCTGTCTAGATCTTTAGGTCTAAATGTCTAGATCCTAAATGTTAGATTAATTATTATTATCAATTATCACTAATTATTAACAATTTTATCAAGTACCTAGAGAAAATTATTATAATTTATTGTTAGGTATCAACAATTTGTATTCATTATTAATAATTATTATTATTAATTATGATTAATTAATACGATATAATTCTGGGGTTTTTAATACTACGTCGGTAATAATTTTTCTATAAAAGAAGTACCTACCAACATACATTCGAAATTACCTTCATTTCAGTAGCACGAAACGCACCTCAGAACCACAAACTCGACATATGATGTTTCAAAGAGCTTCAAAGCTGCGGATGGTCTTAAAAAATTCTACGGAACAAACTCTATCTAAATATGAAATAAAAAACATATCGTTCTATATGAATTTTTCGAGATATGGAATTTTCAAAATTTCAAAATTCGTTTTGAACCCCTTCCCCTTGACCTAGGATTATGAAAAGTTTCGAGGATCATTGTGGGGCTGGTCCAAACCCAGAAACCAAATTTCGTAATTTTAGCTCAACGCTAACTGGGCAAAGTGGCGCGGACGGCGTACGGCGGACGGACGGATTTTTTTTTATTCGATTTTCTGAATCTACGTATCTTGAAACGTAAACCAACAAATTTTGAGGGGGGGTTAAAAAAATTTTTTCTTTGGGCGATTCCAATGGTTCATTATCGAAGATAATAAACCAAAACACTTCAATAAAATCTAAATTGTGTGACTCTGCGAGTAGTCTCTCTATAAGCGCTTATTCGCCACCTTCACGACGACCTTGATATCGATTAGGTACGTTAATCGATTTCCTTGTAATTTTTAATAATCATCATCAGTCCATTCATCCCTACTTTCAGTGGTGTTGGATAAATTCTGCTGTGAAACACTTCGTAAATACGAGTACAATCAGCTGATTTGTTGATAATAGGAGTGAGGAAGAAGAAGGTGCCTGTAAGGCAGACAAAAATAGTACAACAACTTCGAGCAACTTGGAATAATTAAGTAACGTAAGAATCAGCCGTTTTCGCTCTGGTGAGAGATTTTAATATGGTCTCGATTCGACGTTAGCTGACTCCAGACTCTGTTATCCTTGTGACATGTCGTATCTATGTTACGACGTCGTAAACCTCCCAGCCAGAAAATTTCTACCCCCAATATTTTCTATTTAATACCCTCAATATCTCCGATTTGTAGCTATCTACAAGTGAAGGTACTGGGAAATGGTGAGGCAGATGACAGTTACTGTTGTCGATAGTACCGTTAGTTAGATCGGGAATAATCGATAGTTCTTGACAATACTATCCAATTAGAACCAAGCGAATATAATTTAAAAAGTAGAAAAATGACGTAGGTAAACTGTCCAAAAGTTTAAAGAATAACTAAAACGAATAACTGCCACCGAATGGAGGTAGACGATTCTCGAACATGGCCATGCGTGGACTGTGATTGCTGTGGAAAAAGGACGCCAATTTTTTAGCTACTAGTGTAGGATTTTAAAGTGACATCGAATACAGATGCAATTATAGGTGATAAGACATCAAATGTCTCCAGAATTGTAGAAATGGTGAGCTTTTGTTGTCAGTATCGATTGATAGGAGGGATACCATCATATCCAAATTCTCTGGTTTCTGAGACTTGCTCATCATCAGTCCTTCAACATTCTACAGATTTTCTTGCATACGAGTGAAAGCTTGATAAGCTTTGGATTTTTCGAAGAAAATATATTTAGTTTCCCGTCGAGGGATCGGGTTGTATATTTCCCCCATCTACTCCCGTCACTATCTCGTTACCCGGCCGTTCCACTCGGTAGGTCCCTGGATGCGATACGGGCTCGTACTGCACTCACCAGCCGCACTGCGGGGGTCTCGTATTGCTGCACAATGAAGAGAAAGCAGATTCGCTTTCTTGTCCAATTCATTAGTTATCGCCGCGGGAGGCTCCGCGAGGAGATGGTGATCGCCGAGATCGTACATCTTCATATACTGCTCGCCTCTTTGTCTACCGCGACGAAGGGGAATTCACAGAGGGAGAAGCATTATATTCACATTTAGAGGACTTGGGAGGTCCAAATTGTTTCTCATTTCTTCAGCAAACTGTGTTTTTTTTTTCAAAGTTGCCCAAACCACTGACTCACTCACTCCTATTCCCAAATCATCGATCGTTGAATGGGTTAGTCATAAATGGGTCATTTATATAATAATTATATAATTGCAATCGAAGCAATTGTAGGCGCTACGTACGCGCAAACGTGAAATCCTGTCAACACCGACGTGCGCACGATCCATCAGACCCAATTCCCCCAAAATCGCAGGAGTGACTAACGTGGGTCATATTTGAGTCTTTGTATCAGTTCAGTGGTTCTTGAAATTCTGAAGGCCCACTCATGAAACTTTCAGAATTGTCTATATTTATTATAAATTTCTTCACCTAATCAAACTCTACAAATGCTCCAGAGTTGACTCCAAATGTCTCCAGACAAAATACAGGTTTGCTACAGTTCTCGAGTTTCCGAGCCAATTTTCTATAGCTCAATCGATTCTTCAACTAAATAAATTTCGTCAATGGTCACAAGAAGAGATACCTACTTGTGTGTCATAATTATCGGATGGATTTCGGAAAGCTGAAACCGGTACATCGAATGTAATAATATTACACAAGTAGGTCCCTGTTTTTACCCTATATGGTAAAAACACCAACAGGTCTACGTTATCGTAGTCTAATTGAAATTAGACTAGTTTTGGTTTATTTAGAAATTAGACTGTACATCATCAACGTCTTCGGTTACGTTAAGATTCCGTCCCACTAGTTTGTTGGTTATCCTAAAAATTCACACATTAGCCCTTGGTGCATAACTTGAACTCTCTTTATTACCAAATGATCATAATACATTTGGTCGTATTGACAGAATCAATTAAAGAACAAAAATAATGTACTTATGAAGGAATGACAAGTATTATAGGCACATTACACATTTTCAACCAAATGTAATGGGTTTCCCATTGATCAATTTGGATTTCGAATGATGGCGGATGTGTTAATTTCGTTTTATTTCTGGTTCAGGTATGTTTAGGATATCTATCGACTGGCCTCCCAAAAAAGTGTAATTGTTTTTAAATTGAATTGAATCGTTTTCAAGTTGTTAGAAACCCACATCACTGAGAGAATTTCAAATTGATTGTGTCAGTATGAGTACAATAATTTAATGGTAAGAGTTATGTAACTTTGATTGGACAACAAAGAAGTTCCCATTTACTTTTGTTCATTTCGTGAGATATAGCTAGTAGCCCACACATGAGAATATTTTCTTGTTACAAAAAAATATAATTAAAAAATTAATAAATCGTTTATTTTTACATTCTATATGATACAGGTGAATTGGGCGGTGAAATTAGGAATTCAATGGTTTTGTTGAGCCTGAGGTCACTGACGCGAAGATCTTGGCTTTTGTGCGGTAATACATTCATACTTTATAATCCCTAGTCATTACACCAACTTTTTAAATCTCTTAAGGGCGATAGCAGAGCTCAGGGACCCGAAATCCCGGACTAATTGTTAGTCTGGGACTTCATAATATTCGTAATACCGGAGTAGAATATTGAAAACAAAAATTACTTGCTGAGTCCTGGACCAAGTTGTTTAATCCTGGGATCATCTCAGTCTGGAACTGAAAAAAAAAAAAAAAAATAATAATTCTGCTTTTTCCCGGGACAACAGAAACGTTCGGGAAATTGCTGGTGTTATGTCGGTATCTTCTGTTTTTCAACGGCGAAATCTCTGCTGTATCACTGCTATCAAATACCAAATCTACCATTATGATTGTACCATGATGATCTATGGTAATATGATCTACCATTATGATTTCTTGTTTGAATTCTGGTCTATCCATGAACTCTGCAACCTCTACCACAATGTGTAGAGGTTGTCATATCTATAGGTAGAATATGTCGTATCCAACACAATCTTTTGAGAGTCGTCATCTGAATGAATTTTTGAATTGTACTTCCGATAGGTCGACAGATCTGTGGTGTAGCCAGGAATTCCGTTTGGTGGATGGGGGGTCCAAAAACAGGGGGAGTGCTGGAAGATTGTTGAAAACCCGGGTACTAAATAGAGGGTTTTAAATTTTGAAACTTTTCATCATCTTTCTGAGGAAAAATCCCTCTTTTCTTTCCCCTGCTCCATGCTTAATTTATTTTTTATTATGTTTTACAACAACCTCCCTCCCCCTCCACTCATTGCTACGCCACTGCGGTAGGTCATAATCCCATTTAGTACAGGACTGCAGTCTACCCTCGAGCTAAACAAATTAGGAATTTGCATTCCGCTATGTGTGTAATTCCTCTTCTGTTTCCAAATGACGTTTGTTTAATCTTTTTTCGAATGAATTAGAACTCGCCACCTGACGAATTCACGATTACCGACTCCTAATCATCCAATTGGGCGAGAAACCGGCAGGAGCGAGTCGATTATCTCCTTTTTTCAAGTTTTTTTCCCCCTCAATGTTAGTTTACTTTTATAATGGCCCAGTCCGAGAGTCGTTATCAGGGTATAATCGAAAAAAAGGGGTTTCGCCCGGTCGTTGTTTATCGCTTCATCATAACAAGCCAAAGGTGGCTTTTTATTTCTTCTCAGGTCTGTTCGAGGGTTAATGTGGGTCAGAGCCGGTCAAGTTCATCAATGAAAGTGAAGAACTTTTCGGGTTCGTCGGGGAAAACTTTCGAGCGAGTCTTCTTCCGCGTATCAAACTTCGTTTCGAAACTTCGAATTAAACTCTCGAGGAGTCGCCTGATTTGACAAAACCTCTGATTTGGACGAATCACTCGATTCTGGTCCCTTTGAGAGCCAAAATTTGGTTTGAATTCGAATCCCGAATGTGAATCGGGCGGAACAAGGCGGAATTTTGCTCCCCGAGGATCTGTAAATATTTAAAGTACAAAGTCATGTAAAACATTAGTTTTCCAATTTTCAAAAAGACACCAGTCCAATTCTTTCTCCAATTAATCTCCTTTCTCCCATCTTTTCCAATGCTTAATAACTTCATAGCAACATGACTAGGGTTGCCAACTTTCTTTCGGAGAAAAGAAGTAGATACTTTTCAGAAAATTATTGAAGAAAAAAGTATTTCCTTAAAAAGTAAATGCCGGAATGAGCAGCACCAAATAAATTAGGTACCTAGAATACCTAATATCAAAAATTTCTTCAACTTCGTTTCCATACTATTGGTAAAAAAATCAAAATATCGATTTCATAAAAGAAATTTTTTTTAAGCAATTGCATATTTATTTATTTACTCGCCTGTTCAGTGGCGGACACTGAAATCCTAGTGTAGTAACGACCTCCTCTCGGTCGGGGTCGCTAGTATTATAATAGGTAGGTATAGTGAGGGAAATAAAATTACTAATTTCAGTTTTAAGACGATAAATGAGCCCGTTGATGGAAAAAAAAGTATTTTAGCGTACTTTTTCAACTTAAGAAAGTACAAAGTACAAATCACAAAAAAGAAGTACAATACTTCTAAAAAAAGTACGGTTGGCAACCCTAAACATGACGCAGTCCGGCTGTTGTGGACGTGTTATGATACATTCTGAAATGCAGTGGGGTTTTATCTAAATCAAAATGTATGCCAATTTCTTTAAATTTCTCATAACCTGAGGTCAATATGTAGGAACATAGGGGTTGGAAATTTCAAAGGCTTTAGTTGGAATACTCGAGGTTAAAGGGGAGCAAAAGCATAATTTTTGATTAATTTGTTGTCTTTCCTTCGAAAAAACTCTACAATTGTTTATGGAGTTTGTGTAAAATAACAATACTTATCAAAGGAATGATGAGATGATTATTATTATTATTTTATTTTTATTTTTCAGAAAGAATTTCGGAGATTTGTATCACACTTTGCGTTGAGTGAGTGGAGGGAAATCGTAGTTTTTCATCCATTTCCTCGACTTTTCCTTCGAAACGATTCGAATAATGTTGATGAAATTCATATGAATTGCAACAATGTTTTCATCAATGTAATCCATGTGAATTTCATTAATTTCCATCAAGCCAGCTCAGAAAAAAGATTTGAAATGAAGACTAAAAACTCTGCAAATTCTTGACACAACGGTTCATTATCTTCTTTGTACAGATCACCCTTCTGTCTAGATCACTAGGTTTAAATGTCTAGATCCTAAATGTCAGATTAATTATTATTGTCAATTATCTCTAATTATTACCAATTTTATCAAGTACCTACTGAAAATTATTATAATTTATTGTTAGGTATTGATAATTCGTATTTATAATTACTAATTATTATTATTAATTATGATTAATTAATACGATATAATTCTGGGGTTTTTAATACTACGTCGGTAATAATTTTTCTATAAAAGAAGTACCTACCAACAAACATTCGAAATTACCTTCATTTCCGTAGCACGAAACGCACCTCAGAACAACAAACTCGACATCACTTAAGCCATATGATGTTCCAAAGAGCTTGTTAGTATGAAAATGGACCTGTATTTCAACAGTTTGATACACGATCGGGTTGTGAGGCACAATCTTTGAGCCGTCATTGTGAACGAACGGCTGGTCGTACAAAGCTGCGGATGGTCTTAAAAAATTCTACGGAACAAATTCTATCTAAATATGAAATAAAAAACATACCGTTTGATGGGAATTTTTCGAGATATGGAATTTTCAAAATTTCAAAATTCGTTTTGAACCCCTTCCCCTTGACCTAGGGTTATGAAAAGTTTCGTGGATCATTGTGGGGCTGGTCCAAACCCAGAAACCAAATTTCGTAATTTTAACTCAACGCTAACTGGGCAAAGTGCCTCGGACGGCGGACGGCGGACGGCGTACGGCGGACGGACGGATTTTTTTTTATTCGATTTTCTGAATCTACGTATCTTGAAACGTAAACCAACAAATTTTGAGGGGGGGTTAAAATTTTTTTTTCTTTGGGCGATTCCAATGGTTCATTATCGAAGATAATAAACCAAAAGGGAAAAACGAGATAACTCGATTTTTCCGAAAATGAGTTAGCGATGGGTTTTGATAGATTTTTGAATGGCTGTTACGATGGTCACATCAAAACACGAGAAAACCGAGTTTAAATGGACTCAAATCGCTGTCAAACGATTGGATCAGGCTTTTCAAAATTGGCCTGTGTAAGCCAAAGCCCTTTATCATTGAAAAAGTAGACAAGCACCTTGCTAGAACTGGTGAGAATCAGAGACAACACCTGCAAGCGAATGAATTCACTTTTCCTGCTAAAGCCTGCTGTAGTTCATCAGCTCAAATGCCGTGACTTAAAAAAACTTTCATTTAAGTACTCAATATTCTCAATTTCCTTTTCTATATCTTGGTTCACTGTTTCAACATTTTAGAACCTATTGTGATGATAAATCGTTGTTTTGATTTTTAAAACACGTTTTATTTCAGCAATGGGGCGTAAGATACCTTGGTTCAGACCCGCATAGCACATACGAGTAGATACCTCGTTTTTCCTCTACTCATGCCATATTGCCACCTTATTTCAAACTTTAAAAAAATCGATAAATGCATCTCATTTTACAGTGAAAAATGAATTTATTACTTACTATTTTTGATGTTTTAAAAATTGGCTGAAGTGAAGAATACAGGCAATTTTCGAAGGAAAATTTATTCTCCTGAACATTTGGGAAAAAGTGAGTTACCCCGTTTTTCCCCTGTAGTCTTCAAACATGATTGAACACGCCTTTTTTTCTTGCTCGTTTTTGTTAGTAGGTACGCTCCTAAAATGAAAATAGCAGTATGATTATTGTTTCTCCGACATAATACAAACCGAGCCTCAAAGTCATAAATTTTCTCCTGGGGCTGCTAAACTTCACAATCTTCCATAGAACGACTCGAACATAATGTACTTGGTATCAGTTTGGGTGAGTTCCAGACATTTCTTATTTGAGGGTGATTAAAATATTTGTCTATCGCCCTCAGGGTTGGGTGAGGAAAGAAATAATACTCGAGATGTGGAAACACGACAAGTCCGCCGAGACGGAGAGATGAGAGCATCCGATATCAGTTGAATCACGTGAGTTGCGGTGTAACGGACCGCTTATTAGTCTTAATTGCTTTGTTATTAAACTCATTAGCGACTCCGTTTTTTGTGTCGTGGCTCCTTCCGAAGGTACGGGGAGCGGTCTCGCTTTAATTTGTACATTCTCCGGAGTCCTGAAGCCTAAAAAATAAGAAGAAATAAGTTGCGTGAAAAAAAGTGCCTTTTAAGCGTGAAATGTGTTCGGGAAAAGGACTGACGCGTTTACATATCGAAAGTTTCATCTCGTTCGGTCTAACGAAGTGATAATTTAGCGGAATAGATTTCAATATTAACACTGATGTATCGTCCCATGAGTTATGTCGCACCTGCGAAATCCGGAGTTTACTGGGGCAAAAAAGCGTCCACAATTCGCGGTCCGTTAATTATAATACATGATATCTGTTCCACTTGAATTGCTCACTTAGTTATGACTTTCCTCGAAATCGTGTTATCGTAACACGTGTCCAGGTCCAGGGCAGAATGGAGTTTCCTCCAGTGAAACACATCAAAATGAATTGCTATTACCTAAAAAAAAAAACCTCGATGAACTCAAAACATATTTGGTTCATAATAATAATTATTGTTGTTGTCCCTTCCATTTTTACCGTTGGACTCGTCTCGCCAAGTCCTATCCGTTCATGAAAAAAATCGTGTAAATGAACGAAAAAAATCAGTTTGAATTATCGTAACAAAGTATGATGTTGGCAGTCACTCACTCACCTATTGATATTTTTGTTCCAAAAAATGGTAAATGATGAACTACTATTTTTTGTGCGAAAATCAGTCAAACATTTACTTCACTTTATATTGTTAGATCTCTAAAAAAAACGCGTAAACTTCAAAATATGCTCCTAAAACCTCAAAATATGCGCTTAAGAATTCGACTTCGCTACTAAACTGCCAAAAATATTGGAATAATGAAGTGGGATACCATTGAAGTGGTTTGATTGCATCTATTCATTCTCCTTTTATTGATACCAAAATAATATATAAAATGACTCAAAAATAAAGACATGATAAACTAAATCTTAAAACCTCGTAGGAACCTCAAACTGTAGTTCGTGGGAACTTGAATTCTTTTTGAATTTCAGGTTGAGAAAGGTTGGCCACGAGAATGTTGGGAATGGAGAAGATTGGCGGAATGTTGGGCCCATAACGATTTCACCGTTTCAAGGTTGGAAGAGGCAAATCTGGTCTTCTCAATTATTCACACACTCGGATACTAACAGATTTTTTGCGGTTTTCATCTAATAAATCATTCAACGAAATTGTTTTAAAGAAAATGGGAAAATATGGTGTATATGCATTCATATGAAAAATAAAACACGCATTTTTGGGTTCACCTGACTTTGAAACGGAGTAACGTGTTTGAAGGTTTCGACTGTTCAGGAAAAAAATATGCAATTACTTAAGAATTTGCCCCTTACTTATGTCATTCATTACCTTCTGTTTGATTTTCTGATAGAGTTAGTACTCTAATTTCCACTAGAAAACCCACAAAAACCTAGTACATAGGCCCATATAACCTTATATAACCCATATAACCAAACTAAGCATAAGCACCAAGTAGTAGGTAAACGTATCTACGTAAACCATCACCAGGTGGTTGTCTATTTCATGCTAGAAATGGTCATTTCCTCAATATTTACATGAAATGTTGTACGAAATTTAGGTGTACTCTGACGATATTGGGATGACAGGAACCAACAATTACAAGCGAAGTTGATGATGTGACGGTACTAGAGTATTAATAATATTTTTCCAGTGATTCATCGCTACTTGAAAACACCTCTGATACGAACCGTTATCGCAACGAAAACCAACCAACAACGGGAAAAACGAGTCATAATTATTACACCGTACTGTTTTCTTAAATAAAACGTAGCAATACTCCTGTGGATCTTCGTTAATTTTCATATCCCTTCCTCCTGTATTCCATCCAATATCTGCCTCAAAAATTACGTTCTATGCGTTCTGACCTATTGCATTCCTGTGTGGGGCTGAGCTCATAAATCTTCATTTTTTACAGTAGAGATTGCACCTAGTCAACAGTAAACCGGCTGCACGCCGTCTCATCTTCACATCTTAAATGAAAGTTCACCCTCCTCGTTCAATCTTCATTTTCAAAACTGCTGCAATACCATTTTGAATACAATCTTCCACAAATTCCTCTTTACGAGGAACAACTTGAAATTACTCCGACAGAGTTGTGCCAGTCCCGTTGAAGCGGCAAAGTTCCTAATTGGGTCATTGACGTTTCATGGAAGAGCTAGCGAACTTAAATACATTTGAATTGGCGTGAACAACCGGCTTATGCAGCGTTACAAGACTGTCCAGTAGGGGTGCTACGATAGTTGATAGTACTATCGATAGGTTGATAGCAGCCTTCTAATCGATAGCAGCCCACCGATAGTTTTTGTATTTTGAACTTGGGAATTCCTCGGTTTTCAAAAGGTTTTTGAAAAAATTCCCAAGTTACTTTAAGTTTTAATTTGTTTCAAGTTTTTAAATGTAACACATTGTGTTCGTTGAGGAAACAGTTTCGAGAAACACAAAAGAGCAGATCAGAGAATTTGAAAAAACCTGACTCAGTTTGACAAATATTGTAAACTAGCTGTCGGGCCCGTCGCTGACGGGCAGAACTCGGGGTGTGTCCATCTACCTCTGTTAACTGTCCCGGATGGGCAGAACTCGGGATGGATCCTTCTGCCACTCTTACCTGTCACTTTACGGATTATACCTCGTACATGTCCCTTTACAAACCCTTATAATCTTAAATACCAAAAATAATATTCACTTCATAGGTATACCCCCCCCCCCCCCCTATGCATCGGATAAGGAAGTGAACCCCCCTATGTCCTTCTCCGATCACTGAAACATTTAAATACGGGAGAAGGGTTCGATCCATTGAGCTGTTCTTGCGTGATTGAAGGACAGACAAACAGACAGACACCAAATTCAATATCGGCATGGTTCGACTCCATTTCACGCGAAACGAATAACTGAAGTGAAAATTTTCGAAAATACCTAAGGAATACGAAAATCGTCTCTAAATTTAGTTATATAGATGAGTGGAAAAGACCCAATTTATCAAAATTCAATCACATGAATTTCACAATTCCAATACATAACCTTCTGGTCTTCTAGTTCTTACTAAGAAGTTCTTAGAATGGGGGTATGTAGTACATGTACTGTGGCATTATTATTTTTATTAAATACTAATAATTGAATAGTACAATCTTCAACAGAACAGGTATACTACCTGTATGTCTCGATACGTCAGGTAATCGTGATAAACCTATCGTCATAGACAGTCGATACTATCGATAGTCTGTGTCTCAACTATCGACTAGGTATCCAAATTACTACTGGCGAGTCGAAGTTTTCTCTGCTGAATCTACTAGAACGATAAAACCAACGTAGAAATACATATGATTATTTATTTGTTTGAGAGATTTCTCGACGTTTGATGAATAGTTCATCCAGAAATAATTAATATCTGACAAAATAAAATTTGTACTCTATAAACTGTTCAGTTTCAAAAATGTTCCGTCGTGAATTTTTGTGGAATTAATGATCTTGAAGAAAATCGGAGCCACTGTGTCCCTTGTGAATGCTATTATACCTATACCTAACTGAGCGTCTGAGAAATAGCTGGAGACACCGAGTGAAACAGGCCTAAGACTTACGATGTGATTATTCCCGAAACCGGTCTCCTGTTTAAAAACAAAAACCGTTCGATGAGTAGAGGAGTCGTAGTTGATGCGAGAATCCCTGATTGATCCAATTATCCAATTATTGTTGATTTTGTTGGTGGGTTTGGACGTGTCGGAGGAGGCGACTGTGATGATTGGTTTTGAAATTTGAAAAGAACAATAAAAGAGAAGATTGAAAAAAACTGGTTTAGTGATTTAAAGGGGCAATTGGGTCGACAGTGGGTCTTAATCGGTTGAGGGAAGTGCGAACACAGAAACTATTACAGTGGAGTAGTGACGGGTTATGAGAATGTAAACAAGCACAAAGTAGTTAGCTAACTACTTTGTGCTTGTTTACTGGTCTTGGCACTGGCAAAATGCTTATTTTACAGTGAATAACCTTTTGCTTTTGCTTGTAAGTAAATAAATATTCAAATATTAAATATTTTGTAGCGTTATCCATGATAAAACATACGGCTCAAGTTGCAGCGCCCGTCACGGAATTTAATCAGAAACTGTTTTAACAGATCGCACCACAAATTTACACTAAAAACTTCACACCCATTTCCCTTTTTTAAGCAAACGCCAGAAATCCGGTTAATAATAATAATCTTTATTGTCCTTCCGAGATGATAACATAATACATTCAAATATGATATGGCTACTCAGGACCGTTCTAGAAAGCATTGCAAATGCTAAGGTCCAGCACGGAGTTGATTTATTTCAATTTATAATATTTATTTCTTTGATTGATTTTGATTATTTACCTTAACGGCTAACATTTTGTTGGTCCCTATGTATACAAATGAATCGGTGAATGTTAAAATGGCAGTTGTCCATACTTTGTCGACATTAGTTTTTTTTTGCATTTTTGGGTTCTATCGTTTCATACTATCAGGACCGCTGTCCACCACATTTTGGAGGCGTAGAGGCGGTTGGAAACTACTAGTTTTTGAGGTTAGCATATTAAAGGGGCAGAAATCCGGACTATGGCCCTTTTAACAATAGTCGACCTGTGCGGCATCTGCTGATGAACCCTCCCCTCCCATGGGTATTTACCATTTATAAACGTGGGTATTTTTCCGCACCTATACCATGAGGGGACAGTGAAAAAAATCCCCAAATGATGAACCGCATTGATCAGATTCCCCAAAGCTTGACCGAACTTCATCTGTATCTGCTTTGGCCAGAACAAAAACAATGATTTGGTTCGTTTGCTGCTTGCTTTGACAGATACGGATTTCCTGAACTGTGATCGTGATTTTGCCATGGTGAAAAGAAAAGTGAGGAACAGGGACGGAATTTTTTCACTCCATGAGGTGACTGAATTGGTTGTAAGCAGCAGCCAATCACAGAAGTTTGCAGTGAGGTGCACGATTCATCGATCGTTAACAATTTTGGGCAGGAAACGTGTTGTCACCCTACTACAAAAACACCTGCGCTTCTGTCGAAACAAAAAATAACCAAAAATCTGATCAGATGAAATTTTTGATATCCACATTTTCGCAATTGTCGTAAAAGGGGTTGTGGAGGCGCGCCAATCAATCAACTCCCAGGAGACACAAACATTCACACTCGCGAAGAGGACGCCCAGAAACACCGTACATTTTCCTACTGAGGCTGCTTACCCCACGGGAAGAGTCCCCAATAAGCCCAAAAAACTCGAAGACTTGAAGAAAATTCTGGATTACATTCCAGGGGAATCCAGAAAGCTCTTAGAGGAAAGTCACACAGGAAAGCCAACGAGAGAGGAACGTGTATTTACCAAAATTTTCAAGTTTCTGCTTGATGTTTTTGCAAATTTTGTTTTGTTCAATTAAAAATATACTATCAGATTCACTTAAAAAATTATTGTTTGTCATTAAAATCGTGGCTTTTCCACAATTTAACAAAAACACCAACGCAAATATATTCAATTTTGTTGTAGCATGTTAAAAGGACAGTAGTCCATCACCTTCAAACAGTTCTGTCACTTAGGGAAACTATTAAAATTTATTTACCTCTTCAAATATCTCTCTGACCACTGGTTCAACAAATGGGTAAGGTCCAAGTAAACAATTTGCCAATATTTTCGAAATAGGACAGTTTTTTCAGCTTTCTTGGACTATTGCACCTTTAACATTCACCGATTCAAATATGTCTTTCATCTTATAAAATAATCAAATCTCCTACTGCAAATTAATTTGTTAATTTATCTTCTATAAAGGTTCTTATTGTTTATTTTCATCATGTCTGTAATTCTCTGAAAGTCTTTGTTGATGATTTGGATTCCTTTACACCTTGTTGTGTTTTGTGCGTAGCAGTTTTTTACTTTTGGCAATTCTATTTTGTTGGTTACTTGCTAACTTGACATGTTCAATCGAAATTTGATTATCTTTCTTGCGTTTGCTTAACGTTAAGAAGGGCAAATTTATTAACGTGACCCATAAATCAGCATCCCTGTCGTTTCGTGGGGGGTTATGGTTGGAGAGGAATGGGGAGGTCTTGTACATTTCGGGGAACCCTATCCGATGGCGCCACGTCTGAAGGGGGGGGGGTCCTTTTTTGGGGTCTCTCGGGGGATGGTTAGGAGTTAGTTAGGGGGGGGGGGTATCGCGGGGCACCACGAGGTTGTTGATGAGGTGGAGCGATGGAAGCGGCGTTGGAGAGTGATCGTGAAGGGAATGAGGGGGGTAGAGGGGACCTCCGTCCGAACAGGCAAAAGGCAACGGGCGATTCCCCGCCCTTCTCTTCCACCCCCCCCCCTCCTCTCATTCGACGCCGTAGGACGGACCGCCGAGGTCCCCACGGAGATCCGGCAACGTTGCAGAGGAGCGGTTAAGCCGCCATTTAACCTCCCCTCCGAACGATCTCCGGGTCTCTCGAAACACATGGAACCGACCTGCCTCCCCGCCGCCGCCCCATGTAATTTTTCACCGTTTTTTCCCCCCTTTTTTTTCAATCAAAAATCACGGAACTTGTTGTTCGGTGCCGCGTTCCAAATTTGGGTTTTCGGATTTCGTCTCTATACTGGGTTTTCGAATGGGTTTTAGGTGGATTTTCGATCGGTTCGTATCGAGTTTCTCCCCCCACTAGGCGGCCTACTCCCTCCCCTCGCTTCCACTCCCAGCGTTAGCCGACCGTGTGCTTGAGCGCAGTTTGTGTTGAGGCGACGCCACGCGTGTTCCGGACCGGTCGAAAATTTCAACAATCGAGAATTTAAAAAAATAAATTTAAAAAAAAAGTCGCGGCGAAACTCGCCCGAATTTTCCCGAGTCGGAGTTGCCCGAAAGTAGTCGAGCTGGCCGGTAAAGTGTTGCAGCAGTTCGCCTTCCAACAGGATTGGAGTTCGTCCTCGTCGGACAGCACGGTAAAATTTGGTGTGACGAATTTGATATTTGCAGGTTTGACGTGAGAGGGATTTGTTATGAAAGGGCGTGGAGAGGGTTCCGTGTGGTAGGTGGGGAGGGGGGATCCGAAAGCGGAGGGAAGTCTTCCACGTGGGTTCCCGTCAACCTCCCCCCCCCCGGTCCATCTCATCGCGGGGTATCAGCTGATTGTGAAATCAGTGTCAAGAAGAAGTGTTTTTCCATGCCCGTGTGGCGTGCATCGTAGAATAACCGCTGTGGTGTGAGTGACGGTGGTGAAGGGGGTGACGACGCCAGCGCTCCCCGACCTCCCCCCCCCACTACCCCCCTTTACCACCCAGCTCTCTCTTCTCTGTAATCTCCCTCTCTCACACATACACACACCTACACTTTGCCCTCTCTTGTCACTTCTCCGTGTCTGTGTCCCCGACTATCCTCCTCTATATGTACGCTCCCCCCCCCCCCCCTCACAACTACTCCTCATCCCATCTCACACCCCCCTTTTCCTATCTCTTGTATGTGTATGTATTCACGTGCGTGTGTATATGTGTGTGTGTATGTGATTGTTTATTATCGGCCCCTTCAGTGCCGGTGGGATCAGCTGTTTTAGTTGAAGGTAGAGCACGTGCTCCTCCGAGGTCACTGACTTGGCCATTAACATGACCTACAATTGTGTTGACCGCTCTTTCCCTACTTCACATTTCCTTCTCAGACACGTCTCACTCTTTCTTTCTTCTGTTATCTCTACCGACATTCCTTTCTTTCTTTTTTTTCTCTATTTTTCTCTTTTATTTCCCATCACTCTCCTCACCCACCCAACCCTGAGAGTGAAAGAAAGTATTGTAAACCCAGCGCAAGAAAAACGCCTCGAATTCACCCAAAAATGGTCCCACACCTGATACGATTACAGTACGTCGATACGTCTCAGACAAAGTGTAGAGAAATTGAAAATCCAGAAAAGAGCAAAAATACATGACTAGTTGACAATCCTAGAGATCGCATGTTTCAGTACCTATTTATGAAAAGTTACTATTATGAATACACATGAAAATTTCATGATCATTTAATGATGATGCGTTTGTATTGAACAAGTTGAATTTTTTGTGGTAACCCTGCACGGATGGAAAATTTGGTTTTGAAATTTCGTTGTTTAGTTTCAAGTTGATGGATAGAGGAAATGTTTTCAAAAATCCTCTACACTTTATTTATTTATTTATTTAAGAACGGGCAAGCCCAATTACATACCCGCAAGAATTATATACACAATAAATTTTAGACAAGTTAACAAAAAAAAGGGAATAATATAAGACTCTGGTAGGTACGGGCGTATTAAACAAAACAAAAGGGAGAAGAAAAAATTAGGCACTTGAAGGCATTCTGGGAGTGAAAAAAAAAAAATTCAAATTCTGGGTGAACACTAAGATAAAGATTCGCTGATCGAGGGATCCTGCTGAGGGGGCGATGGAGCAGATAATCAGATCAGTGCAGATCAGTGTTATCATTTATCATCTTATGAGGGTTGATAGGAAAGTATTGTAATAACCACGACATAAAACCGCCCCGAACTCAATCGAAGTCAATAGAAGTTGAAAATCCAGAAAAAAAAGCAAAAATTCAAGAGTAGGTAGTTGAAAGTCCTAGAAATCGCATGTTCAATATTTATGAAACATTATTATGAATACACATGAAATGGTGGTTTGTATTGAACAAGTTTCATTTTTTTGCGGTAACTACTACGTTAGAAAGCGGCGGATATGTCTGTAGCCTCCCTGCACAGATGGATGATTTGTTTTTGAAATTTCAATGATGTACGATAAGAATATAAAGAAAATTGTTTCGATAAAGTTTTCTACCACGGGGTATTAACTTTTGAAAGTATTTTAATCACCACGAAATAAAAACGCCTCGAACTCACCTAAATTTGGGTCCTCACTCAACCTGATACAAGTACAATATACCTTCGTACGTCCCAGACAGATGTATCCACAAAAAATAATAAACCAAAAAGTCGAAGTAGTTGAAAATATAGTCTATTTCCACGAAAAGATATGTTCCTACAGCGTTAGACCGGATTTGGTGATTGAACCATCTTCAGTGTGGTCTAGAATGGTAGGTATGATTGCTAAAATGCTGTAACTTACGTTAATTTTAAACAAAATGATTCGAGTTGTTTCTAAAGAACAAATTCGAAGTTTTCATCTCAATTCTATCGAGAGTATTCGTTTGGATTGACATACATATGACTTTTGGTGTCTTTTGGCCGTGAATTCAGGATGGTCTGGAACGGATTTAGGTATTGAAATTTTTCGAAAATTCAATTTTATAATATTCGGACCGACAACAAAAATGAACTGAAACTTATGTTTTCACTTTTCTTGCTCAACGCGAAGAGTGACAGCAATGTTTGTAGTCACCATGAAAGAAAAGCTTCTCGAACTCACCCGAAAATGGGTCCACACCAAACCTTATACAAGTGAAATATGTTGTTTTGCTAAATTAAAAACAAATCTATATGTCGCTAGAGTACCACATGAATTAAATAAAACGCTTCAAGACCAGTTTCCCGAAATATTGGTAATTCTCCAGAGTTACAGCCACTGGGCTACAAACCCAAGAAACAGTTTATAATAGATAGAAGCTGAAGCTCAGTTGTCATGTTATTGATGTGCCAAAAACCAATATTTTGGGAATCTGGCCTCGAAGTGTTTTATTTAATTCATGTGGTACTCTAGTCGTTGTGACATTATTATATTGATCGAATATATTTAATATGGAGACGCTGTTCGTGTTTTATTGCATCTTGCTTTGCTACTTCGCTGACAGATTCCACCTTTAGGTCTCGATGGAGGTCATAATTTCTGGTGTACCTAAGGGCTTTGGCAATACTCCTAAGTACCTACCTTGTTCTGGAAAGTTACAATAATCTTACTGTTAGTTTTTTTAGTGCAGCCCCAGAGCTGGGAGCAGTAAGTACAAAGAGGTTTTACGATTTGCTTGTAGGCGAGCAATTTTATATGCACTAATAGTTCACCTACCTAGCAGCCAGTACAATTTTTTGAATTTTATATTTCATAGCATGCTCATTCCATCTTAATTTTGCATCAAGTCATCCCTAAACGTATTTATACGTTGCAGTATTAGATTAGTTTTCTGTATTGTTCATTATCTCCTTTGGTTGAAAAACCTTTGTCTGTTTGGAGGGTTGTAGGAGGCGGTAAGAAAAGAAGAAGTTTTCCCGAGCTTTCGGCTTTAATAAGCCATCTTCAGGGCTGCAACATATATGGACATCTGCTATAGGTTTGACCGTTGTCGGAATCATCAACTTACAATAATACAACTTACAAGAATAGAATTATTCTAATTAATTTAATGGTAGTTACAGTTGTTGACTTACGTAGGTAGGTATTGTTTCCTCAACCTGGTCTCTTTCGTTCAGAATAAACTACATGTCAGGTTATTTTGTTTCTCAGTAGGTACGGATAGCCGTACGTGGGGGTTATAGAGGTGTTGTTTGAATGTTTGTAGTTGTGGAAGATGGTCGAGGTTATGGAGGATGTTCGAAGAGAGACCGGGTTGGGGATTACAGGTGAGCACTTGGTAGGTAGGGAATATTTTGGTTTTAGTTTAGAGAATATCTATTGTCTATATGGAGTCGGGGTTATAGAGGGTCTTTGTTATAAAATAATGGTATGAATTGTGTGCCAAGGTGATGAATGTCGGTTTTTATATTCATAGTATTGGGTTGTTGCAGGATATGGATATTTTCATAAATTTGGCGTTTAAATGTTGAGGATTCTCTAGTTATGGAAGTGACGTGTTGGAAATCAGGTTCATGGTTGTGTTGAATGCAATGTTGGTCTAGGGCTGTTTTTTCTATGACTATACTATATCCTATATGACTATACTATGAATATAAAAACCGACATTCATCACCTTGGCACACAATTCATACCATTATTTTATAACAAAGACCCTCTATAACCCCGACTCCATATAGACAATAGATATTCTCTAAACTAAAACTAAAGTATTAGATTAGGGAATATTTTGTTCATTCACGATGACTGGAATCGTTCTTATTTTCTAGTTCGTAAAGTTGTCATGGGTAGATTTCTGTTCATTAAGCATGAGGTGCCATTTTTTGATTCATGCTCTTACATAGTCAACAGAATACTGTAGTTTCCTTGTCGCTTACTCTACTGAGTCACCAACCGCTAGTATGGCCATATCAGTAAAGGTTGCAATAGTCGTTTTCTCGTTGGTTTAATCACCGAAACCGTTCCAACTCTATACGCATGTTTTAGTGGAAACAAACATTTTTATCAACTACTCTTCGTCTTTTGCTTTTTCACGTGGTTTTACACGATATCGTCGCTATGGGGATACGCGATACGAGTGTAATGTGTAATTGAGCCTTTAGTGAGCATTGCAAATAAATTGTGATTTCGAGGCTCGGTATCTGTTCACTAGTGGCTGATTCAACTACTTTCAACTACTACTAGTGATTGATTCAACTACTACTAGTGGCTGATTCTACTTTCGTCATAACAGGAATATGTGAAACTCTCGCTTTTCAATTTATCGTTGATCTCTTTCGGTTGAATCCAATTGAATTACCTGGGACACAACATTTTTGGTGTCCAATACGAGAGAAATACGGCGAGGAAAGAGTTTTTTTGTTTATTTTCGACAGCCACAGTGCAAAAGCCTGTATGTACAAAAATAAAAAATGTTGAGGAAACGACAAAAACTGTTTTCTAACAGTAACTGTAACCATGAAACAGGTTACTTCAAACATCCATTGAGGAGAAATGAAGCGCTGTAGCTCAATTTTGTTCCTATTAGCATGTGCACAAGGCCCAAATTTATCAGTGAAGCTCAAAACCTTATTTTTGGAAAAAATAGTACTTACAGGCTTTTGCACTGTGGCTGTCGTTTTGGTCTTTTTTGCTTTTTGAAGGCGGGAGTACGCTCATATTTACTTCGCTTGCAATACGCATTATATTCACACCGCATTACTTACGTGTCATTCAACTATGACATTTTACGTACCTTTAGAAAAGTTCACGCGGAAAAAGTTCCTCGCAGAATGTCCAAAAATCTGGTTGACGATCTGGTTCTCTGGACACTTTTACTATCTCATTTCCTCACATCAAACCGTCACTCGGGCGGCTCGCGAGGATTCGGGAGACCAAACTAAACGGCGAGGAAAACCCGCCAAATGGAATTGAACGTCGCCGGAAGCCGCGAAAGGCTTTTTTTCGCTATCTTTTCCCGTTGGGTACGTGGAAGTGTCGTAAACTATTAACTGGTTTAACTGGTGCCGTTCGAGTTTCGTGAGGGTATGAACTGCCTTGACCCTTCGCCAACTCCGGGATTTCTTCGTTTCTTTTGTTCTTTTCTCGCGGGGTGTAATTTTGATGTTGAAATCGGTGTGTTGAAGAGTCTTGATTCTGGCATCGGCCACCTTTAGGGCCGTGAAAGGGTCCGTTGAGATGAACAATCGGCGCGAAATGCCGGTATTGTGGTACCATTCTTTTCTGAACGTAGTGGACTAAGTTTGTCTTGGTATTCGATGGTCCAAACTGTGTAGTGTTCCATTCACAGCATATTCCTCGAGTTGAAATTTAGCTTATAGAATGTAGCTTTTATGTGTAATTTAAATCGAAATAGACGTGCCACGCACACCCAACTACGCTTGGGCATTCTAATTTTCCGCCTCGATGATCCGTGTTCACATTTTGGTTTATTATTCGACTCTACAAAGAAAACAATCTATACGAACGTACGAACATACGATTCTAATTCAAATTTCCTAACATCTTACCCAGACTTCGACTTTTTCTGCAACCCAATATCAAAACTCGAGACTATACTTACCACATCCCCTGCCACTTTTATTCAAATATTATATTTGTTCTCTGCCTCTGTCTTACCCTTTCGTACATTTCATAGGCCAATTTGTTCACTTTATTTTCACCATTTTATTCACTGTAGTAATTTCGTTTTCCTTTTTTTCTCATCTGCATGCTGTTCATTTTTATGTTCCTATGTAACTGGGCTTGCCCGTACTTTCCAAATAAATAAATAAACTCTACCTAATTTATTCAAAAAGTTAATCATACAACTTCAGTCAACAAAACTACATGGACATTACCTTTCCACTGTAAAGCTTAGGGCTATGAGTTGTGAGAGGGGAGTCAATGACTAAAATATATGCGAGTAAGGGAAAGCTGCACATCAATAATTGAATCGGTGAATGTTAAAGGGGCAGCAGTCCAAGAAAGCTGACTTTTGGAAAAAAAAAAAACTGTCCTGTTCCGAATATATTGGCAAATCCATGAAACGATGCGGCTGCCCGTATAGAACCCGAAAATGCAAAAACAAAACTGCCCTTTTAACATACACTGATTCAATTCATGGAGTATCAACGTAGCTGACACAAAGAAACTAGTTGAATAAGATATCATTTTTAATGATTAAGATATCATTATTCATTTCTAGCCGAAATCAAAATCCAGAGGTTGGCCCCCAAATGACGATGATGATGATTGTTGTAACGTCAGCTTCAGGACGTCTACAGACGCCCATAAACTCTCTAATGAATGAGATGGAGTTACCAGTTGTGCCAAAATGGTCCACATGAATGTCGATGCAAACGGTATAGATACAAGGGTGCCTTGTGTGTTTTTCTGTCCTCGAGATTCTTCAAGCTATTTTTTCATTTGCTGTATTGTCCATTAACTCCTTTGGTTGAAAAACCTTTATCTGTTTGGAGGGTTGTAGGAGGTGGTAAGAAAAGGAGAAGTTTTTCCGAGCTTTCGGCTTTAATAAGCCATCTTCAGGGCTGCAACATATAATGACATCTGCTATAGGTTTGACCGTTGTCGGTATCATCAACTTACAATTCCAATTAATTTAATAGTAGGTACAGTTGTTGACTTACGTAGGTATTGTTTCCTCAACCCGGTCTCTTTCGTTCAGAATTTTTTCATTAATTTCATGGAGTTCTATAAATCTGACCGCTTCTTACCGTTTTTGTTTCATTTCACCTACTTACTGTCTGTTGAGACAAATCTTGACAAATGACGTGGATTTTGTCTATAAAAACAAACCGTTCAGGTCAAATATGTTGTACTTATGCTGTCCTTTTTGAGGACCCATTTACCATAGATCTGAGTTCTTAAAACATCTCGAAATGTATGTCTGTTATAGTCTCAGCTACCTCCAAACTTCCACCGTAATTTTGTATGTACAGCATTGGAAATCAACTAAAATGTGGTAATACCGGTCAATACAAGTAGCTGTAACATGACGAGAAACCTGAAATGTCGTGATACTGAACGGGTTTCATCTACATAAATTGAAAATTGAACCGTTCATTGTATCGAACTTCAATTACTCACTGTGAGTTCAATACAAGATACTCAAAAGATGGACGGACGAGAATTGAAAAGGGGGAAAAAAGACTGTCGGTAGAAGGAGATGCTATCAAGCAATAAAAAAGTAGAGGACGACGGGTGGACTTATCTACTTGTGCAGAGCGGACAGGGACAGGGGCAGCAGATGAAGCGGATGCTCGAGGGCCAGCTGGCCACATCACCTGCTGCCGTCTGTTCCACAATGCATGACTCTCTGAAAACTCCTCAACCGACTCTTATATATCCATCTTCTCCGCCTTCTTTGTCCACCGTCGAGGTCTGCATAAGAGCGCTTACTCATCAACATGATTGTGTATGAAATGACATATTCCTCGGGGAGAGAGAGGGGTGGAAAAAAAGCGTTTAACCGTGCAGAATTTTGAAGACGAACCTAATTTGTTTTCCATTTCCGAATAAATGGATGGTCGAGACTGGACGTATTTGAGGACGACGCACGATGAAACACCAGTTGTGGGATTTGGTTCGAATCGTCTTTCGGTTCATATTTTGTGGGCTGTGTTACGTACATTCCGTGCCTTCGCATGACAAATTCTTCAAGTGTACGTTTCTTAAACACTGTATCTAAAAACATTGTTTATCAAAGTGTGACGTACGACTGAATAGGTGTCTGGAAGAAGGGCTATGTTGAAATTTTCGATTTTCCGTGTTTTTTCGCTTATAATGGCCTATATCAACTGACGAATGAGATGGAAGTGGTTTTCGTATCGCCAACCACCGGTAGATGGCAGTAAAATGCAGTCAAGGGAAGAAACTCGTGCTGGAAATAAGCAGGCCGGCGCCCAGGGAGCGCAGTAACCTTGTCATCTAATGTTTCGCATTCTATTCTCATGTATTGAAACTACATTCCGACCATTTTTTATGACTACTTCTGCATTTTGATTAATTTCCTGCACTCTCCAAGGAACCACAGAGAAATTAAATTTTACTTCGAATTGCAAGTAGTTTGATTTTATATTGTTGATATAGCAGTAGCTTATTACACGTGGGACTCGGTGGGTGGAAACCACGTGTCGGATTTCTTCTTTCAAGCCGCCGCCCCTTCACCGTTCCCCCCGCATTCAGCCCCCGTCGTGTCGCATTGTAGCTGTTTACCCTTTGGCGAAAGAGAGAGAGAGTTAAAGGGGGGGTGAGCCGCCGAGTTTTCCCGCACGTCAGAGAGAGAGAAAGAGAGAGTGTTGTGGGGGAGAGAAAAGAGAGTGAGAGAGGATGAGAAGTGGAATAGAATGAGCGTGGGCGGAGGGTTTTCCCCACCTTAAAGCAGATGTTTGGTTTATTAAAGAGGAAGTACCCGCAGCCCTGCGCCCTTGAAAGGGTTTCCGTGACCTTGACATTGGAAAAGTTGTGAAGGGCAAACCCTCCACTCAAACACCTCGCATCTCTCGGTCTTTCAGATCTTCATTTCTCTCCTTTTTCTCTTTTTTTAAAAACATTTTCTCTATTTTTCTCCGACGAAAGTGTTGTGTGAATTACCAACGAATTTTTTTTTTTTTTTTTTTTTTTTACTGCGTTATCCAACGTACGAAGCTGCTTGAATAAAACCTCAACTTCAAAGGGAAATATAACAAAACACGCTGAAAATTATCCACAACGGTTTGTTATCTTCTACACCAGTGATTCTCCAAGTGGTCCACGGTGGCGACCCGGCGGGAGAAAAAAATTGGGGGTTCACAAGTTAAGTGATGGGGGTCCAGGAAAATGTATCTGGTTTCGAAAGAAAAGAAGTAAACTCTGCAAATTCTTGACACAACGGTTTATTATCTTCTTTGTACGGATCACCCTTCTGTCTTCAAATTCTATTCAATTCAATTTTGACATGAAAATGTCATTGCTCTGGCCTCCCTCCGATTTTGTGACATCCTCCTTTTGGCATGATTTTCAATGTACAACCATCCCACGGCAACCCGCTCGTCGGAATCGTCAGATTTTATAGAATAGTTTCATGTTAATCAGACCTACTTTAGTGGCAGATGAGATGTACAGAATGAAAAAATGAGCGTAAATAAAGTAGTCAGCAACACAACTACGAGCGGTTCAAGTTATCTATAAAAGAGAAACAACCGAATGATAGCTACCGCTTCGTTGCATCGCACGTCGTTTTCATTTTATTAACTTGTGTGAAAAAAAGAACTATTGTATTTGGCAAGATGGGCTTCACGGGAGCAGCGAAGAAGAGGAAACAGCGTGCCTATGAGAATTTTTTGAAGAATACTGCATTTCCTTCTGAGACATCTAGCAGTGTAAAACGGGCAAAATTCGAGCGTATTTATCTCGAGGAAAACCCACAGTTCCGAAAGTCAGCGGCAAAATCAACACATCGAGCAAATGTCAAAAAGAGAGGCGTTGAAATTGACGAGAATGGTGCTGTGCCTCGTAGTAGGTAAACAGTTTTTGGCAAAAGATTTTAACAAGCGGTTTTTGGATAATCCATTTGGCGCAGCCTGTTCGGTATGCGACAGGCTGTGGTTTAAAAACAATCTGCGACCAATTGATAGTGGGAGACGAAAACTTGAAGCGGAAAACTTGAAGAATTATACAAAACTAGCGTTTCAAGCAAAGACTTTTCCATGTCAAGGTTCGAGACGCACGAGGGTCTCTCCGTTTTGTTTTTATACAAGAAAACAGTACCAATACATACAACAAAAATTTTGAACAGGCTTATGTACATAATGATAGTTCCCAAATTAAGGTGTATTTCGGAGCCTAAGGTCTTGAGACCTATCTATAGCCTATAGGCTCGTCTCTTTCCTGCTTTTTAGTAAGTAAGTATGTAGTACAAATTGTGCATCTGAAAACGCTTATTTTTTATTAGGTGGTACTATAAGTACGACACCTATGTTGAATTACTCTAATAATCCTCGTTGTCCGAAAATTACCTACACTGTAGTTATCCTAAATTAAACCTGTATATAATTTTACTTTCTTTATTTCGTAGTACAAAATATTCCAGAACCAATCTTTTAAATTCACCTGTTGATTTAGTATGGTTGCATCTCCTGAACCATTTTGGATGGAGGCCGATACCCATTGATATTCTAGAGATCGCTGTTTTAGGATATCCCTTATGAGGAGGTTTGTTATATTTTGAATTTTCGTTGGTAATTTCGTTGGTAAAGCTGGTAATTTATTGGTGGTATTTTAGCTGATGTAGTTATCGTATTAGAAGAGGGAAAATTGCTGCATACTCTTGAGTCGGGCAGGCGTATTGAAGAGACCATCAGCGAGCTAGTGAACCATCCCACTCGGAGAAGACCCTGAGTGTATGCCCGGTACACAGAACAGATCCGGATATAAATAAATGAACCGTTGCAAAAGAATTCGCGGCGTTTTTCTTCTGAACCTACCGTGTTGTACGTCGCAACCGTACGGTCGTTTCGAGTTTCGCCCGTATCACCGCTGTATGGTATACGACCGGTATTGTGTGTTGTATATGTCTTGTGTACCAACCATGTCGCCGTAACACTTTCACAGTGATCGAGTCGCCGGCGACGGGCTTATCTCCCTTCCACCGTTGCGCCTTCCCCTGCAATTTTCTACCCCTCGGAAGCCGCTTACTTTATCTCCGCGCTCCACAAGACCCAAGTTACTAAAGCGATCCTTACAAATTATTAGTTTCTAGGTCGGTGGTTTCGCCGATGTAACGATACCGCGGTGTAAATTAATATTCATTATTTCAACTCGACCCGGTGAAAATACAATAGGGAGCCGCTGCTGAATACAGATCAAATATAGAGACACTCCCTCTATGTGTCCCTGTGCTGCAGAACTACAACTTTTACGGCAACTCCCCTCACCCACCGTATATACCACTGTTTATTACATAAAAGCAACTGGGCAACTTCTAACATTTGCTAAAAATGCTCTATTTGCACAATTTTGGTCTATTCCAGATTAGATACACGTTTTCTTTCTTTAACGATTTCAGTTTTCCTTACTCTTTCATAGGATGAAGTTGGAACATGCTTCTAGCAATGTTGTAGATTGTAGAACTCTTCTTTTGCCTTCTTACATGAAATAGAGTCGTTACCAGGCCTTTTCTAGACCAATACAAGTTTTTAAAAACAAATCTTTACGAGACACACAATGACTTGGTGGACATGTGATCCTAACTCTGTCGATCATGTGATTTCAATTTGTCCTCACTTTACTGTCCAAAGGGCATAAATGTATAATATATGTATCTACATATTATGTAGATACATATTTCTACAGCTATTTCAGTGTATCCAAGCGTTTTTCTCTCTTTGTCCTATTACTATCTACTTCTATCCTTCGTGGGATCATGGGACAAATGGACCAAACAACCTTTAAAACTGGTAAATATTTACGTGAGCGGATCGCATAACAGTTACAGTTACTAGGGTTGGGACATCGAAGCCTCAGCTATACATCGCCAAAAAAACATCGATGTTTTATTTTGAAAAAAAAAAAATCAACAAAAAAATCAATTTTTATTTGCCACTTGATTATTCGAGCGAAGTAAAATATCGATATTTTAGGTATTGAGAAACCGCCGAGGCCGCGACTTATTTCGTGAAACGATGAACGATTAACAAACACAAACAAGTGAGAAAAACTCAATCGAAAAAATGAACAAGGTTAAATGGTTAAACCGTAGGACGTGAACCGCGGATGTTGTGTTTAGACTGAAATGAAATGTTGAAGGTTTAATTAGGTGAAACTGAAACCAGTGTCGCCAACGCCTTACCACCTGGTACCTACTGAGAAAAGAAAAAAAAAATACTCACAATTTCCGTACTAATCGCTTTAATATCCCCACGTGTTGATTTTGGAAAACAAAGAGTCTAAATTGCGAAACCTTGTTCCGTTATCAGATTAGAGCATAATATATTATGAACCGTGAAGAACATCTCAAGTACCAACCACGTTTCTTCATCTTCAAAGTGCTCCAGTTTGAGAACGGAATAAGATAACGAAATTCTGACTTCACCATCGTGTTTAGCAAAAAGAAAACCTCTAAAATGAGGTGTCACTTGTCAGGCTGTTTCTTTTTGGGAATGTATGGCTAATTTTTTCACCCCCCCCTTCCTCCTCTTAGAGAGGACCGATTCTGCCCATCTACGTACCTTCTGCCCTTCTGCGAACTTAGACTTTCGACTACCAAGGCAGATGTTTTGTGCAAATTTGATCTTTTTATCTCAACTCTATCGAGAGTTTACGTAATATGTATACCTACATACCTGCATATGACATGATTTTTGGTGTATTTATGGCACTGAATTCGGGATGGTCTAGAACGGATTTTGGTATGACAAATTTTCGGAAATTCGCTCAAATTGAGATTACACATTTTAATGTCTTTCTTTCGATGTTTTTTTGACATCGATGTTTCAAATGTAAAATATCGATTGTCATGAAAATATCGATGTCGATGTCCCAACCTAACCCATAACAAAGTGGGAACGTGGTTTTGAAGAGCACGAACGGGGCCAGTGGTATCATTCACTAAATGTCGGTTGAATTCATACGAAACGCATCGTGGCCAAAGTTGGCTCGATCCATTTGCCGTAGGTCATGGTGGGACGGAACGGCGTTTGCTTTTGACTTGGCCGAGATAAAGTATCGAGACAGCCGACAGCGGAAGGTCAGAAAAGGAACCCCTTTTTTTTGGCCGTCATCCGATGAGGGCGCGGCGACTAACGAGATGATTACTTTCTGATTACCTTTCGTCCGGCGTTTTCTTACCTTCGGGCTATTTTGTTCCCCCCCAAGTCGACCTAATCTCATCCGCTGTGTGGCAACATATGGTCGACTCGTTTCGGCAATCTGTAAACCCCAACTGCGTTTTTCTCATACGTCACGTACTTTACATTCGGCGGGGCCCCTTCGGTTTTATCGATGACGATAATATCAAGAAAATCTTCCAGGCGATTCAGATTATTTTGGGGGCCATGGAAAACTCGGGACAAACCATTTCGAGAAAACTCGGACCAACTCAGTTAATGACCCAAATTGGGAAAAAGAAAACTCTGCCGCCAGTGAACTAAAGAAATGAACGAAATAAACTAATAATTCAATTTTAAGAGTTTATTCGTCATTGGCATCGTCAAAAAAGTGTTGGTGTCGTCATTAGTGTTCCATTACGTTACAAGCGTCATTATTACCTAAGTATCAAGATTAATATTGAGTATTGGGCGCATAGTGGCTGCTGACCCATACAGTGCCAAGGTACCACCTAAATATCTATAAAGTAACTCCTTTAAGACAACAATTATTGTTGTCTTTGCTGTGTATGAGAATTTTGGTAGTTGACGGAAATTCGCAACTATTGGGTGACGTTTTGCCCGCAGTGCCGATCCTATTTATAACTAAATGATGGTCTAGTACATTACGATGACCCAGCAGGAAATTACACGGTATCCAAAAAAACTCAAATCACCATGAAAACACTCTACGTATGTGCTTGAATCGACGACTTTGATTCCCTCTACAGTAATTTCTGTCGGGGTTTCAATAAATATCAACTCTCGTCAGTTGCCACATTCAAGTGTCACTTTCTTCTCTCGGTATTTGGAGGACCTTCAGTTTCTTTATTGGGGTCAGAAGAGGACCACGCAAAGCTTAATGAAGAAAAGAAACACGTTCAAATCCTCCTCAGACGTTTCAATCCACCGTTGAATCCGATTTTGCGATGAAAAAAATACGTTGGTTTTATGTCTGCCTGAGGCAGGTGATTGTGTAGGTGATTGTCACAAAATCTTGTGTGCAATTTACAGGATTTTCGACATTTTCAGCAAACCCTACTTCTTGCGTCTAAACGGGCTCACGGACTTAATTTTTATGGCTACCGTCCAAAATCGCCTGAGTAGAATTCAATTGTACTCATAAGTAGACATTTAAGTACTCATAAGGACCCACTGCCTTGTTCTTAATCAGTTCAAACCGTGGATTAACAGCTGCTCGAACTTGGTTTTCATTGATCTTAGTTCAATGTGAACTCCGATCCTAGAAACTCGTTCAACTTGGTGAAACCAATCGGTTACGTTCAACTAGGTTTCCAATAAACCTAGTTCGTGGTTTATTGGTGAAACAGGCCCTTCGAAAAAAATGTTGCTCGACCATTGTTGAGAGTAAAGACTGGCAAAGATCACACGAGTTGTGAAAACGACAACGTAGTTAATTTTATCAGTACAAAGTTGAATAAATTAGGGTTTTCGTAAGTATTTAGGTACCTACCTACTACCTCTTCGTTACCCAGGTGTTTTATTTCGAAGTAGGTGCCCTTGGTATTTTTTTCAAGTCAAGTTCATACTCAGGGGGTTCATAACGTCGGATTTCTTCCAATGTTTACGACGAACGCCCATGTGTTGAGGTCACACATCCAGACATTCGTGAATCTGACCTACTCTGCGTAACCCGTTGAAATCGGGCTGAAGTAAATCGTGGCATCGTGCCGTAATCCGGAACATTACGAGGTCCCTATGCCCCATTCAGATCGCTTTAATTGAATGGGCAGACTTTCTCTCTCTTTCACCCAAGTAAAGTTTCCGTCTCTCTCGTCTCGGATAGTTTATTTTCTTCCCCACTCCCTCAATCTGTCCTTCGATCCCTCTTTGTCGGAAAGGGTCCCCCCTTCGGTCCTATTATGTAGGCCGGCGCCACACCGTCTAGTTCCTCTTCCTCGTAATTACCTTTGTAAACCGCCCTTCATATTTTTTTGCCTTCACTTTCCTTCAACTCTTCTTCCCACGTCCACTTCACACTTGCACACTATTCGTCCCTTTCCCTCTTCACCGCCCTTTGGACAGGTTTGTGCCCTTTAAGTCGACCTCATTTTCCCTTGTTGTGGAGGATCGGTCACTCCAGACGACATTGACCCACATACAACTGACCACTGTAATTTATTGTAGAGATGGGACTTTTAAATCGATATTACGTTTTGCGATAACCTCGAAATATCGGTATTTCCCCTAATATGTACATCCTAATTCAATTTTGGGATTATACAAAAATTCGGTGCACCTGTTCATTTATAATTTACCTTCGCTTCAAGCAAAAATAGTCAATCATGACTTGGGGGTCGAATATTTCCCAATTACATTATTACTCTCTTAGGCAAACAACAGTAGATACCAAAATGACCATTGTTGTGGCAATTAATAACTTACTTGTTAGCCCATAACATTTCTGTGTCACCCTCAGGCTATTAACGTAGATATCATGTGATCAGGGCAGATTTTGCTAATAGCTTGAGATGCACCTGCTCTTAAATGAAGTTGAATTCACCGTTAAAGAAATTGAGCAAGTGGACTTTTTATAAATTAAGGGGTGATGATAAACGAAAAAATAATACGGATACATGTGACTAGTTTATTGAAGAGAACACTGGATATGTTACAACGATTTGACTATAAGGCAAACCCAAACCCTACCTAATGGTTTGGCCATGGAGAAAATTCGTACAGTACCTGAGATAATTGGTTGACTATAGTACCTAAGTTGCGCATCCAATTTTGTTGAATGTGGCGTTGTTGGTGGGTGCTGAAAGGGTCGCTGATGGTGAAGAGCTGGGTTTGGACAGAATTATGAACGGTACAGTCGTTAGTAGCACAAGTAGCTACCGATCGGCTCCAAAACGTCGGGAAGACAGCAAATTTCAATGCCAATACATAAAAGATGTGAAGTTATTGTTGAATTATACAGAATTACGATTTAAATTTGAGTTATTAGAGAAGGCTAAAGAATAATGGACATAGAAAAGGTGAATTTTGATGTGAGACGGCAAAGTTGACGGAAATTACGAGATTATGGAGCGACTGATATACCTAATAATATTAGGTATATCAGGTATAATAATATTAGGTATATCAGCCGCTCCATAATCTCGTAATTTCCATCAACTTCGCCGTCTCACATCAAAATTCACCTTTTCTACGTCCATTATTCTTTAGCCTTCTCTAATAACTCAAATTTAAATCATAATTCTGTATAATTCAACTATAACTTCACATCTTTTATGTATTGGCATTGAAATATATTATATTACGCCTGACAACAACTATTATAGCCATTTAATTAAGACATGTCTGAATGAAATGTTGAAAGCAGTGCTATCTATTTGATATTTATTCAAAATCTAGTGGGATAATATCGTTACGACCACGCTAGTGGATGCTCTGAGTTGGCACTCCATGCCAGAGCCGACATACGTAATGCCAGGGGGATTTTTAGAGAAATAAGAAATTAGTGGTATTAGTGGTAGATGCACTAATTTTTATAAAACCAAAATGATCAAAAAATACGATTGGCGCTTTTGGCGTGGTGGTAACGGTCTATGAAAGCTGTGTTTAGTATCCACTATTATTGGGAGTCACCGTGGAAGTAGGTAACCCTAATAACACGACTCGTAAAGGTTATAGTAGTGCAATAAATATTGATTTGGAGTGGAAGGTAATGTAGGTTCTTCTGCTTGTACTCTGGAAGCTACTAATCTATTAAAACTAGCACTCTGTAGGTACTGCCAAGTTCATAAGGTCATTGTTTACAGTTTTCATCTAGTTTTGGGTTAGAATGAGCTGGATTTGAGCTATATCCCTTCGTCAGGTTATGAAGGGCAAAAAAGTGGATGTCAGAAAAATATGGAATGAGCTGGTTTTGATAGCAAACGCCTCAGGTATGGGACTCTGAAGGATGATCTGAACAGAAAATGAACCGGTTCGGATGAATTTGCGAGGTTTCTTTTTCTTAATTTTCGTTCGCCATCAATTTATTCGGAAATCCGTTCAGTAGGGAATTAATGTTGGCGGCGATGGGGAAATCGCCGGATTCTCTATTGCGTTTTGGCCAGCGGCCCCGCGAGGTTCCCTGCACTGGTTATGCAGATAGGAACTCGGAGCCAACCCCCCTCTACCCCTCGCCGTACCAACCGTCACAAGCCGGTCGTCGCAGCGGGCTGAGCGGTTGTTGGTGGTTGTGGGGGGGGGATAAGATGAGAAAAGCGACGTTGCCGTCGAGCACGAAGCGGCAACATCGCCTCCCCTCTCCCCCCTGTTGCCGGATCTCCTTCGCCGAGTACCGACCCGAGGCTCAAGGGAAAGGCCTTGTGTCTTCCCCTCCCTTCACCCCCTCATCAGTAACCCCTTCCCACTTTATCCCGTCCGTTCCCTCTTCATCGTCATTTCCAACCCTTCTCTCCCATCTCTCTCTCTCTCCCGGCACTTTATTCGTCTATCTCTCTCACACGCCTCTTCCTTCTAATGCTCCCCACTCTTTCATCCCTCTTCCTATCATTCTTTGTATTTTCGCCAAATTGTCACTTTTACTGCCCTCGTCCTTCTCTTAACTCCGAGGGCCCTTCGGTTGCATTGTTTTGTCTCTTCCCTTCGCTCCTGTCAATTCAAAGGGAGCCAACGTTATGCTTTGTGCCCACAATTCATCCTCTTAACAGGTACAATTCAATTGATTGAAACTTTCACTTTCGCATCAATCTTGCAACAACCTTCGTCTGACATCTTACAACAGTCGATTCCTGACCAGGATTAATGGCAACTCGCTCCAAATGGTTTAATGACCCATCTACATCATTGAAATCACCATCCCACCAGTTCAACCATCTCCTTCTAAATTGATCACAATCACAAAATACAGTGCCAACCTGTTAGTCCTGGAGCCGAGGCCGAAAATGGGTGTTCATTTTAGGAGAAGGTTTGATATAAAATTATGAAAATCTAGTCAATTCTGAGTAAGAAAATCCAAGTCTGCCATTTCAAAGCGGTTGCTTTCAAAAATGGCAGCCATTTAAAAAGTGACGAAAACGCACAAACATGACCTGTCTTTAGGATGGATGGAACTTTTATAGATGATAGATTATGTCCAAACATAGATGTTTTCACCAGTCTGCCACTTTCAACCGGTTGAAAATGCGTGGCAGACTCAATTTCAAAAATTGCATTTTTCGGGTGTAAAATTTACAGTATTTGGGACGCCTCAAATTTTCACACATGATTATATATGCCCAAATAAGGAGTTTGAGACTTGTCTGCCAATCTAAAGCAGTTGAAAAGTAATGGCAGACTTGAATTGAAATATTGCCAAATTTGGTGATAAATTTCATCAGTTTTAGGAAGATTCAAATTTCAATACGTTAAAGTACCTGTGGTATGAGAGCAATAGACCATGGTCTGCCTTGCCTAGCCAGTTGCTTTCTACCGACAGACTGAAATGCAAAAATTGCCAAATTACTGATCAAAATTTTGTGATTTTAGGATGCTTCAAATTTCGGCTCAACATTGTTCTCCTGCAATAAGACTGAAAAAGAGTAGTCTGCCTTCAGTAACCCGTTGTTTAAGTTAGGCAGACTGAAATTGAAAAATTGCAATTTTCAAGGTCAAAATGAATGTATTTTGGGAAAGTTGTAATTTTGGCATGTGATACTAGCATGTTAGTGTAAACTTTTTGACGCAGTCTGCCATCAATATTCCGCTGCCTTCTGGCGGCAGACTGAACTCAAACGTGGGAAAACAGAAATAATTTCAATTATTGACCATTTTTATGGTAAAAATGCATCTTCTTTAGGACGATTCAAATTTTGGCACATGATACTACATTGTAAGAAGAAACTTTGTGACATGGTCTGCCATCAATATCCAACTGATTTTTTCGGCAGACCAACAATATTAGGTATCTTACTTACATAATATGTTACAATTTGCCATCCCTCAACACCTTTATTAGCTGCAAGTAATTTTTTCTACATCCATTTTCCTTCATGTCCGACTGTAGAAAATATCTTTAATTTATAAATGAAACAAGGGAGAAGCAGAAAACAGAATGGGAAAACACTAAACTTCGCGTCGAAAACGGCCGTTAGGTGGGTCCCGGGTAGCCGCCCAGAATAAAACTGCCTTTTTTTCATCTTCCAGGTAAACTACAGTCTAGAAATTTTAACCGTCAGTCGGGGATAGACCACATTGCAATATTCACTCGGTTTCTCATCTGTAAAATTGTTTAAATAATACCTTTTTGTAATAATACAAATTAAATTTTGATGCTGAGCTATTGACTTGAAATTTTAAAAATAGGTCAGAACTGGATCACAATGCAATATTCACTCGGTTTTTTGTCTGTAAAATTGTTTAAATAATACCTATTTGTTTAAACAAATGAAATTTTGATGATGAGCTACATACTTGAAATTTTAAATATAGGTCAGAAATGGATGACATTTCAATATTCACTCGGTTTGTATGACATGGTATGAGTATGGTATGGTATATTATTGTATGTATGATTTGGTATAGTACAGTATGGTATGATAGGAAAGAAATTCGTATGGTATGGTATGAGTACGGTGAGAATATGGTATGGTGCCAATTTGCAACACAGTCTGGTATAGACAGAAGGGAGTTTATTTTTCTATGGCCATAGATTTAGGCAAGTTTAGTTATTTTCCATTGTACATTGGTAACATCAACCGAATCCAGAAATAACATTATTTTGTTTACTTTTCCAACAATTTTGATTATTTATTTATCGCCACATTGCATCCGACATTTGGACATTTCACCGCTGAACACGACGGCGAAGTCAGAATTGCAATCTCGCATTACGTCCTAAAATGGACGAAGCGATTAGGAAGAAGTTGAACGAAACGAAACCTATCCATATAAACTTCACGAATCTGAAGACATACGTAATCCCATTAAAATTTAATAAGTTAATATTAACTCACAAACAGTACCTTAAGCGGACGAGGCGAAATACATTGGCATGACTCTCGACTGCAAGCTGAGGTGGAAAGCCCATGTAAAGAAAAAGAAATAAAAAACATACCGTTCTATATGAATTTTTCGAGATATGAGATTTTCAAATTTTCAAAATTCGTTTTGAACCCCTTCCCCTTGACCTAGGGTTATGAAAAGTTTCGAGGACCATTGTGGGGTTGGTCGAAACCCATAAAAAAAATTTCGTAATTTTAACTCAACGCTAACTGGGCAAAGTGCCGCGGACGGCGTACGGCGGACGGACGGATTTTTTTTTATTCGATCTTGAAACGTAAACCAACAAATTTTGAGGGGGGGTTAAAATTTTTTTTTCTTTGGGCGATTCCAATGGTTCATTATCGATGATAATAAACCAAAATGAAGTACGAGGTACGCGGTGTGGGTGTGACAGGGGGCGCAGAGACATAAAAGGTCTCGTCGTATGACGCACTAGTTGGCTCCTGCCAGCCGTATTACGTCATACGCTCGTGCGTCATAGGCTCTGACGTACTTGTTGGCCTCCTGCTAGCCGTCTTACGTCATACGCTCGTGCGTCATAGGCTATGACGCACTTGTTGGTCTCCTGCCAGCCGTCTTACGTCATACGCTCGTGCGTCATAGGCTCTGACGTGCTTGATGGCCACCTGCCACCCGTCTTACGTCATACGCTTGTGCGTCATTGGCTCTGACGCACTAGTTATCCTGCCAGCCGTCTTACGTCATACGCTCGTGCGTCATAGGCTCTGACGTACTTGTTGGCCTCCTGCTAGCCGTCTTACGTCATACGCTCGTGCGTCATAGGCTATGACGCACTTGTTGGTCTCCTGCCAGCCGTCTTACGTCATACGCTCGTGCGTCATAGGCTCTGACGTACTTGTTGGCCACCTGCCAGCCGTCTTACGTCATACGCTTGTGCGTCATTGGCTCTGACGCACTAGTTATCCTGCCAGCCGTCTTACGTCATACGCTCGTGCGTCATAGGCTCTGACGTACTAGTTGGCCTCCTGCCAGCCGTCTTACGTCATACGCTCGTGCGTCATAGGATCTGACGTAATTTCCCGCCGATCGCTTGTGTTCTGACGTGATCTGAGGGAAAGGGTGAATCAAGGGAACAAATTTTTCCCGTTTCAGTTTATGTGCCAAAGCAAAGACATGAAAATGTCAAAAAAATGTGTAAATAGGTACCTAAGCCCAACTGTAATGTCAATTTTCTGACAATGAGTTTTCGACTATAGTTTTCATACCTTTTTACTTAAGTACTTATTGAAATTTGAGACTGATAATGAGCTGTTTGCAAATAAAAAGTCTGATAACTTCATTAGGTACATCTTATTAATCTATTTTCAAGTTCCGATTCACAGTTGAATGTGTTTTATTTAGATGTCGTAAAATTCGAAAACGATGGAATGACGAAAAACCTGTCGACTACTGACTCAAGTGATACTGTCGACTTCTAACACATGTAGGTCGACTACTAGTGCAAAACCATGTCGACTACTGAAGAAAATGTTGGTCACTGGTATCGACTACTACCTAGAGCATTGGGATTTTTTACAAAACTTCTTTTTCCCTTTTCAAACCATGTTGAATAATATTTCCCGCTGCCAGGTCTTTTAGGAAAGGATCTTGGGTACACAATGAACAGGTTTGCAATGAGAAAAAAACCGAGTGAATATTGAAATGTCATCCATTTCTGACCTATATTTAAAATTTCAAGTATGTAGCTCATCATCAAAATTTCATTTGTTTAAACAAATAGGTATTATTTAAACAATTTTACAGACAAAAAACCGAGTGAATATTGCATTGTGATCCAGTTCTGACCTATTTTTAAAATTTCAAGTCAATAGCTCAGCATCAAAATTTAATTTGTATTATTACAAAAAGGTATTATTTAAACAATTTTACAGATGAGAAACCGAGTGAATATTGCAATGTGGTCTATCCCCGACTGACGGTTAAAATTTCTAGACTGTAGTTTACCTGGAAGATGAAAAAAAGGCAGTTTTATTCTGGGCGGCTACCCGGGACCCACCTAACGGCCGTTTTCGACGCGAAGTTTAGTGTTTTCCCATTCTGTTTTCTGCTTCTCCCTTGTTTCATTTATAAATTAAAGATATTTTCTACAGTCGGACATGAAGGAAAATGGATGTAGAAAAAATTACTTGCAGCTAATAAAGGTGTTGAGGGATGGCAAATTGTAACATATTATGTAAGTAAGATACCTAATATTGTTGGTCTGCCGAAAAAATCAGTTGGATATTGATGGCAGACCATGTCACAAAGTTTCTTCTTACAATGTAGTATCATGTGCCAAAATTTGAATCGTCCTAAAGAAGATGCATTTTTACCATAAAAATGGTCAATAATTGAAATTATTTCTGTTTTCCCACGTTTGAGTTCAGTCTGCCGCCAGAAGGCAGCGGAATATTGATGGCAGACTGCGTCAAAAAGTTTACACTAACATGCTAGTATCACATGCCAAAATTACAACTTTCCCAAAATACATTCATTTTGACCTTGAAAATTGCAATTTTTCAATTTCAGTCTGCCTAACTTAAACAACGGGTTACTGAAGGCAGACTACTCTTTTTCAGTCTTATTGCAGGAGAACAATGTTGAGCCGAAATTTGAAGCATCCTAAAATCACAAAATTTTGATCAGTAATTTGGCAATTTTTGCATTTCAGTCTGTCGGTAGAAAGCAACTGGCTAGGCAAGGCAGACCATGGTCTATTGCTCTCATACCTCAGGTACTTTAACGTATTGAAATTTGAATCTTCCTAAAACTGATGAAATTTATCACCAAATTTGGCAATATTTCAATTCAAGTCTGCCATTACTTTTCAACTGCTTTAGATTGGCAGACAAGTCTCAAACTCCTTATTTGGGCATATATAATCATGTGTGAAAATTTGAGGCGTCCCAAATACTGTAAATTTTACACCCGAAAAATGCAATTTTTGAAATTGAGTCTGCCACGCATTTTCAACCGGTTGAAAGTGGCAGACTGGTGAAAACATCTATGTTTGGACATAATCTATCATCTATAAAAGTTCCATCCATCCTAAAGACAGGTCATGTTTGTGCGTTTTCGTCACTTTTTAAATGGCTGCCATTTTTGAAAGCAACCGCTTTGAAATGGCAGACTTGGATTTTCTTACTCAGAATTGACTAGATTTTCATAATTTTATATCAAACCTTCTCCTAAAATGAACACCCATTTTCGGCCTCGGCTCCAGGACTATGTCTATAGTAGAATCTCAAGGGACCAGAAAATGTTCCCACATTGAACGGTTTTTCCACATTGCCCAGGTTCCAAGATACGAGTAATAGAATGGGGGAAGGTTGACAATGCAATGAAAAAGATGAATAATATTCACGCATATTATGTGTGTATTTAACAAATTGTGTACATTATTTACGTACCTACACACAATACAAAACGGGTTCATAAATTCATCAAATCTTGAAAAATGATTAATTTCATTTACAATTTCGTTTTCTGTAACAGTTGAGTACAGAATTTCTGGATCAGAATTAAATTCTGATAAATAGAAATAGAAATATTATATTTTCCCATAGAACATCTGCCACAAGTCCTCTACTACATCATCTCGTACCAATCCAAAAACTTCCAAAGTCCACATTAGACAGGTTTCACTGTACATACTTATTTTCTTTCTCTGCGTTTTCAAAAAACCTCACATAAGTTTCCGACAATTCAGAAATACTTGATCAATTTATGATTTGACTAATGTTGTAACCTACCTAACTAAATGATATCAATCAATCTACTCAAATAAAATTGTTATCCATTGGAATGACGACATAATATTATCCTACAATACCTATTTTCACAATTACACCATTCTGAAGAAAGATAAACGGCTTCTTAGTGGAATTTTGTCTATTTTTTTTATTTTTCCGAATTTTCGGAAAAAATGTATATCTAAATCGCAACTATTGCCGTCAATACCGGGCAACAGTAGGCAATATCGCCGAAACGAGAATAGTTGCCCGTCAACATGGAGCAAGATAATATCTTAAGGCCCCTTTCCACTAGCAACATTTCTCTCGGCAATATATTATATTGCCGAGAGAAATGTTGCTAGTGGAAAGGGGCCTTAAGAATGGAATAAATATATGCGTGAAACTAAAATTAATATATTAATTATTTGAAAAATGATTTTCAACTCAGTGGAGCGTGTTGCTGCTTTCGGGTGCTCCATCATGTCCATCACCCAGTATGAGCCGTCGGTCGGTTTTGAAGAACAAAGTTTATTTTTATTTACGATTAAAAGGTTCATTAAATCCTTCTTTCAATTGAAAATATTGTCAACATACTAAGTTTGAGAGAATTTATTACGATAACCCGATAGAATTGAGATTAAAAGTTCAAATTTGCTCAAAAAATCTGTCTTGATAATCGATGTGCAGAATCGAACCACTCTAAGGGGGGCATAGGGGAATTTTAAGGGGGAAAAATTACCCATAAATTCCAAAATTAAACACTCTGAGAAGTAACACCTCATTTTGAAGGTTTTTTTCTATGCTGAACACGATGGTGAAATCAGAATTGCGATATCTCATTCCGTTCTCAAACTGGAGCATTTTGAGATATCAAAATTCTGACTTCACCGACGTGTTCAGTGTTGAAAATTCTATTAAATGAGGTGTTACTCGGCAAAAAAATGGAGACAAAATCTGCTGTACACCCAGTAAAGTGGAGATATTTTACATAAAACCAGTTAGTTCTTTGAAAACTTGCTCTTATATCCATGCTGCATGATATTCATCTGAATCACAACATATCCTATAGTTTCTTCGTAATTATACCATTCTGAAGAAATTGTGCTCCCTTTGAATGGTCATGAATTTTCATTTCGTCTTCCAGACTGAGATGGTTGGTAGGCTTTGTAAGTCGGAATGAAATCCACATCGGATACCGTTCTCGAAACTACGTTCTCTGGATCCTTCATATTGTTTATGATGAGTACAATGCAACCAGTACGACCGAGGCCAACTAAATTACCTAGTATAAATTATCCTGTATGAATTAAGTGTTTCAATTATTCACGAACGGTATTAGTTTCTTGAGCAATCTCTCCACATCAGGAACCTGGCGTATCGTAGACGATGTCGTCATTCCAGTACTGATTATCTTTACATACTCTATTAAATCAAATTTTGATCAATCATAGTGGTCAGACCATCTGTAACAAACAAGTTCGTTGAAGTTCATTGATAGTCCTATAATATTTGGGTTATTTGTGGTTGAAACGCTAATTCATAGTGGCTACAACAGTAAAATGGAATACTCCCCGAAAATACCTTGAATTGACCATAAAGTTGAAGCTGAGTCTTCGATATGCATACCATATTTATATTTCTCCTACACTTTATTTCATACTAGCATCATCTTTATTTAATATTGCCTGCTATCACTGCATTATTTTATGGTTTCTGATATCATTTGTTCATTTGTTGCAGGATTTGACTGGACAAAATAGCAATGACAGCTCGTCCGGCGGGGGCCCTGCCCCCGGCACCCCCAATTCGCAAAGTATGAGACCTACACCTTCGCCAACCGGCTCGTCTGGTTCTAGATCTATGTCCCCTGCTGTTGGTAAGTTGTTGAGCTGTTTTCTGGTTTCAAACCCACATTGCGGCCGTTTGAGTTCTCATTTATTGCGGGTTCAGTCCCAGGTTTTATTGGACCGACCACAAGTACCGGATTTTAAATATAATTGTGTTTTGTGGCTTCTATACCAATTTTATACCTTCTTGAACTTTATATTCGACATTAACTGCTTACATTTCATGTAAGCCTTGGAATTACGGTAGGGTCCATAATTTACTACATTAAACCTCGGAAACGATCTTGAAAAAATATTTATATTCAGGTTTATATTCATCGTGTAACAATTACAGTATTTTTTTGAGCAACAGTTGCCCAACTCCCCCAATAACTCGTATAACCTCCGTCAAGTTGTTCATTAAGTTGTTGAAATTGATGATATGGGTTGAAGTTGTATAGATTTATTAATATTTTCAAGTGTCTTTTCTGCTGTAGGTCAACAAAGTATAACAATGCCCCCTCGACCCTCCAGTGGCCAATCGGATAGTGGGAACGGCCCCACGAGCCAACATCCCAGAATGAGCCATTCCCCCATGACCAACCAAGCCACGCCGCCTCTTCCTATTGGTAAGATCAGAATACTGACATGATATTAGCAGTATCGTAATACCTTGGTAAAACATACCTAAGCGATGTGATATTAACGATAGATTTGTAATGTTAATATGTATCCCCTATGAATTAATAATACTATTACCCTATTAATTCCCAAAATGAAACAGTCTGTCAAGTGACACCTCATTTTAAAGGTTTGTTAACGCTGAACACGAAGGTGAAGTAAGATTTGCTATATCTTATTCCGTTCTCAAACTGGAGCACTTTGAACATGAAGAAACGGTGTTGTTACTTGAGACCTTCTTCACGGTTCATCTGTTCTAATCTGATGAGATATCGCAATTCTGACTTCACGAATGTGTTCAGCGTTGAAAAATCTATAGACAGGGGTGTTACTCGGCAAAGAAGGAGATAACCTGTAAAACGGAGGCATTTTACATAAAACCAATTATTTCTTCGAAAATTCGCTCTTATTGCCATACTGCATAGGTGACTGTGGAACTTTTCCCCCTCCAATACTGAATGATTGGAATCCAAACAAAATGCCTACACCTCTAAAGTTGTTGGTCAATGTTCCAAGATATGTAGAATCCGAAAACCAAAATTTGATGAGAACAAAATCCGTTCGGACTTTTTCGCCACTTGGCCTTTTCAATATGGAAACATTAAAATTCGGTATGTGGACTTCTATTGTGGGGCAAAGAATCATCCTCTTGACTATTCATAACCTCAGCACAATATCAACATGAGGGTTGATCCAATTTTCACAGTTGGGAATAGGTGATTCAAGCAACACACGGTTTGGTTATATAGAATTTCTTGCTTTGAGAGATTTTTGTGTCTCGGTAGTGAGGTGATTTGGGAAGGAGGTAATTTAGAGTATTTGTTGGCAGGTACTTCTTGTTATAAATTATTGCCGAAGTTGGTAGCTACAAGTGAAAGCTACAAGTGAATTTTAAAGGCCAAAACTGGAGGTTATATCATTGCAGTACGCATGCTAAACTGAGATTACAAAATTATTATTTAATTAAAAACCTTCGTGGTAGAATTAAGTTATAAGGTTTAAGAATTAAGGTTTAATTAAGTTAGTTGCGTTTTCTTCATGTTATACTTATAGATGTAGTTCTTCATTGTTGTTCTTTAATGTATCTTGATGTTACGCAGGTCAAGGAGGATACCCCGGTGGTGGTGCACCTCACTTACACAATTATAAAATGAGCCCACACCCAATGCCCCCTCACCCGCCGCCACAGTCACAACAAATGCCTCCATACTCTCCCCAAGGACCTCCTCAGCACCAGTATCCTGGTATGTACCTTTAATACTACGTATGAATACTATTTTTGTATAATACGGTTATTAAAGTCGACGTAGTAGTATTTGTAGGGTGTAGATCGTATAGGGTCGCTCCTATCAAATAGTGAAAATATGTACCTGTCATCCGATCGGACGAGGTCGAACGAAACATCCCTAACGATATCTAGCGATGGATTTGAACGAGAAGATTACTATTACATACCTATCGGATATAAAGCGAACTTCATATCCTTACATCAAACCGCGTAATGATTATTCTAACTACCTACGCTTATCAACCTACGGAATAACGGAAACCCCTACCTACCTACCTACTCATCGACGAAAGGGGTAGCAAATGTCGGTTAAAATCAAAATTTACCGTTCTAGTCTTATGAAGTTATCCAGAACGGGGTTTTCGGTCGGCTATGAATATTAATCGACCATCCCTACATTTTGTCGTATTCATGCATTACGGGAGGGACAACGAAATGATTCTAATTCTAGATCGTGAAAAAAGTAACCTATCACTGACTTTTCGTTCTTTTGGGCGAGAAATAGCACGATGTAATCCAAATTGCACATCACCAAAACTCGCGGTAGTATCGGAATGCCCATGCACTGACCGGTTACGATCGCGATTGTACCGACATCGCGCACACCCCGTGACGGGAGATGGAATTCAAAAGTGGTAAAACACCTAAAGAAGTTGAATCCGTCGAAATCTTGAGGCGAAATCACAATCAAAAACGAAAAAAACTGTAGACGCGTCGACACAGATGCGGAAGCGGACGAGACACTGCTCCGTAGCGCTGCCTACTTGATTGATCGCTCTACTTTCTCACCAAAATTATTCATTGTATGGGGATATCGAAGTATCATTTTTATATTTAAAATTTACGGGGGTTAATAACTTGATTAATTGAAGGTGAACGACAACGAAAAGAACTCCCTGAACTTTTCATTGAGTATCTCTTATCTACGAAGTTACCTGATAAACCTTCTGTATGAGTAATACTGGGTTATGAAATTAGATAAAATCATTATAATCATTTTATTTAATCATCAAACTTGAATTGCATAAGATTTAATTTTTCTGAGTAGTATTCACAACAAAAGTGTAGTTTTCTGGTATCACAGTGTATTACTACCGTATGCACTTAACGTGATAACATAGGTAAGAGCGCATTTTGTAACAGTGTCCCGTGTTTCTGCAGAATGTTCCTTGTATAATGTGGCACAGATAAGGATTATGTAGGGCCTAGAATGTGTATACGGTTTGTCTCTTCGGCCTGTAAGGTACCTTTGTAAGTTCCGGAATTTGAACCCACGGAATTGTTTTTTCCGGGACGAATACGACCGGCCGTACGTTTCAATCGAACCCGAAAGAGCGTGCCTAAGTTGACACCACGTTTCAATGAGAATGCAACGTTATTACTTACCTACCTAATCTGAAAAATATTCATAGTGAAAAACACAGCTGATCCACATCATTCGCTGTCTTCATTAAAACTCACTTTTTCTGTTCTCGGATTCTTGTAGATATGATGGTCCTTTTGACCTTATATGAGCTTTCCTGGCGGAAAGTGGAATTTCTCAAAAAGCCTAGTTCATCTGCAATACACAACGGTTTATTGGTATTAACATTTACTTTCATTTCTCGGTAGCCAGCAATAAATATACTATTTGCAAGGCTACTCCGAAGGGAAATATGATGGAAACTCTCCTTGTTTACCTAAAGCAACGGGTAGACGTTAGAAACTCGGTCGTTTTTTTTAATCAAACGCCATTAACGGCGTTGGGGGAACGGCACTCGAAAAATAATTAGAACTGTAAAAGTAACCAGCTTCGTTTAAAAAGCCCTTGAACGCTTTTTATATCTTTCTGAATGGCTGTTACGTGGTATTTTTTTCTTTTCGAAAATCACGTTAACGATGCCAAGCCTGGGGGTTGGTCGAACGTTACCATTACAAGGTACTCATCAATTTTTACGGTTGAGGGTGTTCTGGCTATGTGTTCCCTCTCCCCTTCATGATGATGTTATGCATTAAATTAGAAGCTTTCGTTATTTGTCTCAACATGAATAACAGACCAGATCTCCGTACATTGAGCGGGACTGTTTATTAAACTCATGAGGATTTTTTTCAACGGTGGATGATGGGTGGATTGAAATATTGTGGGGAAGGGGGAGCAGATTCTAGTCCAAATTCGAGTCACTGGGGTCTCAGGTTTCTTTTTCACATTGACCAGTGACACTATCCCATAAATTACTACGTATTAACGAACTGGAGTTGATTAAACCCCATACATGATGCTACAACGAAGTAACCAAAAAGAGAAAACCACAAACGCAAGGCCATGAAAAATGAAGACGTTTTTTATGATAAAGACTTACATATTACTTTAACTACTAGTATTTCATATATGTTGGGTATTCAACTGTGATGATTGAAAATTGAAGTCTATCTTGGGAGCCAACGAAGTCGAGTTTCTCGTCAGATTGTCTCGTATAACCTTGAGGCACCCGGTGATTTTCTCTTTGCTAGGCAACAGGTTACTGAAAGTGCGCTCGTATTCCAATTCCTACGTTCCACCGACTTTGTTTTCTGAAAAATGTATTGAGTCGTTTTTCAAATACGAATTTGTTAGGCGCATGAACTCTGTGTAATCTCCTATTTTTGATTACTTGTAATTGGTTCAATTGGATTCAAGTCCCATTACTACTTGTTGAAAGTAACTTGATAATACGCTCATCTTCCGAGTGGATTGAGACTGAACTTTGATCAATTTAGTTTGATAGAGGGGTGGAAGAACAAGGATATCGGGCCAGGGGCGGAGTTAATGTCTAAACTGCCATCTTCAAATATTCATCTTCAAAACTACAAGAGTGGGAAAAAACACAATTTTATTCAATAGCATTTCGATTTTACTACGACAATACTTCGCATTGCATTCATCAATCACCTACCGCACTTCATGGTATAACGTGCATTTATGCTTATAAGCTAAATATTTCGTCAAATACTGACATTACTGTCTTGTGTGTTTCAGCAAATTACCCAGTTCGAGGCGGAATGGGCTATAGCGGACCTGGCGGATACCAAGGGCCGCCCGGCCCCGGGGGCATGCCCCCAGGGTCCGGCCCGCCTCCACAGACCCAGTATCCTCCTAGAGGACCTATACCTAACCATGTACAGTACCCTCCTTCCCCCTATCAGGTAAACTGAAATTTTAGTGTTTTAATATTAAATTTAAATGAGAGTTTTTTTTAGGAGTAGTACACAATAAGCCCCTCGTAATGGGCAGTGTTGGTGGGCCTTTCTAGTGCTGGATGATGGACCTTATGCTTAATTTCTGGAGGTTAGTGGCGACCAAAGTTCTTGAACCTCTGCAACCGTAATGGGACCAAGAGTTGCTATAACTAACCAATCGCCTCTTCGAAGTGCCTCGTTTACATTACCTCCTATTGAAGCTAGTAAGATCCATTTCACAACCATAATTTGCCCCAAATAGTGGCAATAATACCGACTTGAATGGTTGTTTGAGTTGTGAAACATGTAGTAGGCTATTCAATGTCTAATATTAATTTTCTTCAGTTTGGTCCATTATCTTCGATAGTGAACCATTGGAATCGACAAAGGATCAAAAAATTGAAAATAAACATAGCATTGTAGCTAAGCCTTACTACTTGCAACTATGGCTGTCGATACTGGTCAACTGTACGACTAGTATTAATTTGTTGGAGTTTTTGTTACAGCACAAAGTAGGTTATGGCGGGAACATGCCTCCTAGTCCAGGGAGCTACAATTCTCACGGGTCCATGGGCCCGCCGGCCCCCCACCACCCCGGCATGCCGCCTCCTCCGCCCCCGCACCATGACGGTCCGATGCCGCCTCCGCCGCCCGCCTCCACACCGACGCAACACGACGTACACGACCCCACCATCACCACCACCAACGCAGGTTCGTATCGATCAGCTGTTAACCTCATTAGAGGATAGTAACGGTAATGCGGTAATTACTCCGGTGGTGTCTTCCATCCGATATTGTCGAGAGGCTAACATCTCCGAAGCGGCATCAATTGGCGCGTCATGTCGCCCTGACCGCAGTTCGGCCGACCTCCATGTTCCCATTCAATGGCAACTAACCGGTACATATTCGACTCCTTAAGTTCAATTGAAATCCACTTTGAGTGTCTAACTTATCAACCAGAAACCCACAATCCCATTAGGCTCCTGCTGTGTAAACAATCAAATGTCATCCTCGTTAAGGCACCTTATCTGTCAATATTGTTTAAAAAAAAGTTGAATCTTCTAAATTTCCAACGTTTCAGTGTCTCGTGTCATTACTGTCTGCTTATACGAACAAGGGACAATCCTCGTGTTAACGATTTCATTAGTACTTTCTTTATGGAAGTGACTTTAATCCAAAATCCTTCTGACAAATACAAATCTACTCGATCTGAAACTGAACACCTAGCATATACGTTTTGGGCCAAATTTGTAACCCCTGGCAGTGACTCAGTAAGTAATATGACGCATTGTCTTTTTATAAGTCTACACACACCTTTTGGATATTGAAAATATTCAGATCCTGAAGATTCACGTATTGACCGTATCATCCCATGAGGTCAATTTTTCAACATCAAACACTAGAATTCGTAAGTATTCCCTTATATAATGGAATGCGTAGGTAATACTTCCCTCGACTCCACAGATTCATCTTTTAGCTTCAAATGTGTAGATTATTCCAAGAACACTTGATTCAACCGTGAGACATATGGGTGGTTTCAACTCAATAAATCTTCATGTTATCCGCATTTTACGTATAAACCACTAAGACCTGATGACGTTTCGGAAGATGCCAAAACGTTAACCAGCTCACAGGCGACTCATGCATTTATTGCCTACTGTTTGGCTCACAAGAACTAGTCAAACTAGTCAAAGCGCTATGGCCTCATCCTCAACATCTCCTGATTTCCATACCAACATGAAGCCACACGTAGGAAGGCGTACCATGTAATTACTGATGAGTAATTGGCCGTTTAGTAATTTTATTTTCCGATTCCAGTCATTTTACAATCTGCACTTTATTTTGTTGTGTATTCTGAGTAGCTACCTCGTCACTGCAGGTGTATTTATTGAAGTTCTGTTTCTATGTATTCATCAAAATGGGCTTTCATACCCAAGTTATTACAAAGCTTCAAATTGCCACATACGACCGATGAGTGTCTGGGTCATGATTAATTAAGTTGTGTTTGGGTCATGATTAATTAAGGTTGCCTACTCTGTGTTGATTGGTGTCACGTTTGTGATTTGCAGGTAGTGGCAATATTAGCAGTGTGACCCCCAGCAGCGGACCGCCTGGCCCTCCTGGGGCTAGCAGCATCGGAGTCACGTCGATCGTTACAACTGGACCCGATGGGACGGCTTTGGACGAGGCATCGCAGCAGTCAACTTTATCGAATGCTTCCGCTGGTAAATACCGTGTGCAGTTAATTAAATTACATACTCCTGTGGATTTACCTTGAATCGTTATACGCACATATTTACCGTCATTCAAGTTGACTCTGGTCATTATTGAAATTAAGGGGAGCTCTCATTTGTGAGAGGACAGTAGAAGTATAACGCAATAAGAAATTTCCAACAGCTTCAAAGGTCCATTTCTTGAGGTTTTCGGTCTGATTAAATACAAAATTAAAGAGTAACATTGGGATTAGAGCAGGCCTATGTAGCCACCCCGCAGTAAAACCTAACAAGTTTCAGAAAGCTGTTTCTGTTATCTTGGGGGTTCACTCAGGTTTCTCTGGACAGTTGTTAGTGGGCTTACTCAACTATCTGGACCCTATTGCACAATATGATAATAATATTAGCGAATTTTATTATTCCATTAGTCCTGGTATTATTAGCACCAATGTTTTCCGTTGCTCAATGAATCACATGTTACTAATAATATCTGAACAATTTTAGAACAAAGTACTGTTTACTGTAATTCGTTTACACTGTATTTCTCTCTTCTACGTCGTCATTCGGTGCATGATTTTCATTTGAACCGCTCTAGACACTGGTAGAGAAGGTTCATTTGTTGGGAACTGTTGAAGACTAATATCGTTTTCCTCCGAATTGAAAGTTAGGACTTCTCCTTCTACTCCGCATATGTTGCAAAGAGCAACACAGCACTTGACGATGTTGGCGGCAAATGCAGGTCCTACTCTGAGCTTGTTCAGGCATGGGAATGTTTCCAAAAGAATTCCGATAGCACATTCGATCACGCGTCTGGTGCTTTTATGGCTTCTGTTGTAAACTCTTTTGTATCTTCTGCATCTTGGGTATCATTCAGGAGGGGTGACATCAGCCAGGTTTTAAGGCCATTGCCGGAATCACCCATATTTCGGAACTCCCCTTATTCTCCCAGGTCGTAAAAGCGGCTTGAGGAGCACGCGATGGTCATGCCAGGCCATTTAGAATCAACATAGAAAAATTGCCAATCCGCACCGCAAACATGCAATTTAGAGAATGGATTGCCCTTGCGGTCGGCGAAGGCTCCCTCGTGATGCGGTGGTGCCTCAAGGTTGATAAGCGAGTCATCAACTGCTCCGATAACCCGCGGAAATTGAGCAATCGGGAAAAATTTAGCCACTTCTTCCAATAACCATGGCCACTTTACCACTCTGGGAAACACCGGACGTTTACCGCAGCCACAAGTCTTTTGACGCCATGACTAACAGTGCTTTTGTATACACCGTGCATATCTGCAATGGTCTGGTATCGAGCTCCACTACCTGTCCACTGAACAGCTATTCCAATTTGTTGACTTACGTTCAACGCTCCGCTCTTACGCGATCGATGCACCAGCAGCAGGCCGAGTTCTTCAGCTATGAGTTCCGTCTTTGACGGGGACATACGAAATCTTTCCTTGAATTCAAAATCATTCAAAGAAGTGAAGTTTACTCTCGCTCTTACTACTTCATTAGGAGGATTCTCATCTTCCAAAGATGAATCGAACAATAAATTTTCCAGCATTGTCACGACTCTATCACTAATGATCAAATTTACAGGAGAACCTACACCAACAGAAATAAAATTAGTGTTTACTAATATTTGGGTATTTCTAATACATTAGTGGCGATTAGTTTATCAACTAATATTATTTCATTATGCAACAGAAATGATTAGTTATTAGTGCTTGTACCAGTATTATTAATTAATAAAAGATTGTGCAATAGTGCCCTGAACTATTTTCTCTCGACTGTTTTGTTTTGAAATTATCAACATCAATTTGTCGGAGGAAGATGAATCACTTCTGCTGGAATAATCGTATTGTTTTGGTTACCATGCAAGGAAGGGGCACTTGAGTGACCTATAACTTGTTCTCTCTTATCGTCCTCATGTACAGTTCATCCTCAAAAATATCAATTTCATGTTAGGGTTTTTTTTTAACATTGGATTATAGTGATGTGTTTCCTTATTCCCTCAGCTTCCGGAGACGACGGAAGTTGTACGCCCGCCAAGAGCAGGAAAGACGGGGGCGGCGGAGGCGGGATGATGGGGTATCACAATCACCCTACGACCCCACAGAACACAGTTCCCTCGCCTGGGGCCGCCTCCCAGCACTCCATGCTCGACGATTATCCTCCTGACAACAGCCCATCTTGGCCGAGAACACCAGCTAGTCCGGTACAGACACAATCCTTTCCAAATTTGCATTTAATTCGAGTATCTATTCAACTCCGTCCGAATGGCGGTCGTATATGAAATTTTATGTTAATACCGTTACACATTCTAAGGTTCTGATCATATTAAATTTTTTGCCACGTTATTTGAGCGTTCTTGGCTACAAATACGCCAAATGAAGCACGACCCGATAAATACGTCAAAACCTTGGATATTCATTCCAACTACTAAAAAGTATCCAAATTATCCAAATCCAGCTCTCAATACATCCGCAGATCTTGTCGAATATTCAATGTTCTCTAACAAGTTGCTTCGTATAATTCTTCAATGCATGCGCTCAAGTTGGAGGAGAACATCTGACAACTTAAGTACACGTGTAATGCCTCAAATTCCAGTATATTTTGACCATTTTCCTTGGCTTAATTGCTGAAATTTGACCTTATTTGGCGAAATTCCAGATTCGCATGAAGTTCAATATGACATTGGATTTTCGTAGTGAATCGGTTCGACATGAAAATACATGATTTGAGTAAATGGTCTCAATGAGATTCACCATTGATCAGATTTATCTCTACTTGTAATATTTTGAATCGTGCCATTGATGTTCCTTTCAAAAATGTATGCATATCCCTACTTCTACTTGTTGATGTTGCCATTCTTATGACTGTATCGATGTTACCTTGTAATCTCAAACAAATCAAGTGTACGAAAACTTGAAAAATACACAAAACTAAATGCATGATCAATTTTTTTTTCAATTTTAAATCTTTCAGTCGCTTTCACTGTTACCCTACTCGTATTCAATGTTATTTGAAACTCCTTACTCGTTATCAACCCCGTAATATTTGAATACACGAATCCGGTTTCTTACTCATCATCCCGGTACGGATTTCTCGAAAATACTTCGCATCGCCAATTTGAAGTACTCGACTCAAATGTCAGACTTCTCACCCCATTATTGTAGCCCATTACATTCGCTAAGAATTTTACTCTTTTTTTCCCTCCTTTGAAGGTGTGTTATTTGTTCTGTTTCCAGGTGTTTAACAGTCATGTACCCCAAGACCTGTACAGGCCTAAGGTTAAAATCAGTTTTTCATATCCAAATCTTGATTTCACTGCTTGCTTTTTATGCCTTGCTATGCGCTTAGCTACACATTTTCCCCGTGTTATTTGTACTTGTATTTTTAACAATTGGTGAAAAAGACCTGGCTTATTTTCCCTGCTACTAACGATCGCTTAATTTATGACGCATATTATGTTGAGGGCAAATTATGTAATATAGTCGGCTAACAGCCTTAACATTCAAGGTGAAGATTTCTTCGTATTAAATCTTAGTTTATAATTTAGGTGTTAATGCTAACCTTCAGTATATAATGAATGTGTGAAAATAAGCTGAAGAAGATTCAAAATTATACATCATCTTACTGATTAAGAACGTTTCAAAGTCTTCAAATAAGTAACTGAAAAACGCATGATGATTTTAATTATTGACAATTATAAAGAGTATGAAAAGAAGAATTTTGTAGTAGGCTTTCCATTTGGTTTTATATTAGATATTGTGTGGTTATTTGTGTGCAGTGAACGCGAGCTCTTAAAGCTTAGTGTGATCCAAGGTTTCAAGCCTTATTAAGGCACAGAGACGTTTGGTTAATCATTCGTTTCCAAATCATTTCACATATTTTTTTTTCTATTTTCTATATTGTTTTTTACCTCGTCAGCATGCTCATAGCCCAAAACTCACTTCCTTATAGTATCAACTTCACTGTTCGAGCATTAGTGCACTGATACCCCTGAGTGTTTAATTGACACCTGAAATGTCGTGATGCTGTCCACACGCGACACGCGATGCATGAAGCCAATGTAATGATTGTGATTAAATAATACGCATGTGTCACAACTTTTACTGATTCTGATCATCCACCTGTATAATCATTAGGCCTACCTAATAATAACCTTGATTTCACGCAGGATTTGTTGTTGAATTCATGAAAAATGCTTTCCACGAATGAAGTGGCCGTCTGAGTCCTAGACATCCTAAGGATTTCACATAACAAATATGGTTGAATACTCCCCCAGACATTGGTTTAGCAGTTCATTATTATTATTATTATTTGCCCCAGTACACAAAAGAATGGTTCTTTGTGTTAGAGTGTACAGTTTGAACACAAAAGTTTGACTTTTCAACTTGTACATTCTAAATTATTTCGATCGAAAACATCCGTCGTTGCGATGTACTTCTCTTTGCGTATATTTGCGGTAAAATCGCTCCGTATCTTCGAAGGACACTTAAGACTGGCGTACGACGTGTGATCAAACAGTTCCAGGACTTTCTCAAAAACGCTTTATTAAGTAACATTTTTTTAATTATTCCATTTTGTCACCTTTAAAGTAATCTCCTTGGCACAGACTTCTCCCAACGGTGTTCCCATTCGTCCATGCATCGGGAAAACACATCTTCCGGGATGCTGTACAGCTGCTCCTGCGTTTTTCGCGTTGTCGTGACGAAGGACCCAGGCTCCTGTCGCACACAGTTCTGGTCTTTTCGACCGAATTGTTTAGCGCAAGTTTCTAAGGGTTTTAAGGTAACGGAAACGAATGTTTCACCTTATGGGAGGAATTCGTTGCCACTTGAGTGTGTTCAGTCGATGTTGAGGGCCTTCCTGAACAAGTCAACTTCACACGATGTTATGCCCTCCCTATACCTCTTGAACCACTCGTGACAACGTGAACGGCTCATCACATAACCTCCACAGGCCTGTTGAAGAAGTGAAAAAGTTTCCGAGAACGATTCACCCAATTTCACGAAAAATTTCACGTTCTTCCTTCGCACCCAACCAACTCGCAAAACGCAGAACACGAAAAAGTGACTTCACAAAAACATCTGAACTTCAGTCTGGAAAGGGCTACAAAACCGTAACAAAACTGAGGTTACTCGGGAGGGTTGTGGTTTCAAAATGAGCGCAAACTCATCCTTCTACGTTAAAGGGGGGCCACGCAATTCAAATAGTCCTGGAACTTTTTGATCACACCTCGTATAGGGTGACGTCGGGGAATTAGCATGCTCACTAAAAGGAAGTGGAAGATCTTTTCACTGCATTCGCACAGAGTCAATAATAATAATTTTAGTTGAATGTAGAACATTATTAACATAGTTTTATTAATTGGTTAAATTGCATCATACCACGGGGCAATAACATGGAATATTGGTTGCACCTTTTTTAATTGACGATTGATTGTAATTACCACGAAACTGACTAGCTTGACAATGTAGTATTCAGATTCAGGTACTTTTGAAATGGAACAAACCGATTTATCCAACATCTCAAGTGTTTATAAATTTAGTGTGCCAAAAATGGTGTACATTTTGCAATCGCAGTCTGCAACTAGTGTTGTCTAAGTACGAGTATACTATTAAAATGTTCTTAAGGAACGATTGTGTGATGTACTCTTAAATTTATGGATGCGAGTACATACATGTACTAACGTGTAGGTGTGCTCCCAGATCTCTCCATGAATACTACTGCTAAACTATGCAGTCGCACCCTTTTCTTTTGTGAACATGATGCTAGAAGTATCCATAATAATTTTAGCGTCAAAATTTTAAACCAGGAACTTATAAAGTAAAAATATGAAAATGATTTATGATTAGACCGCGGAATTGAAGAAAATATCGAAAATTATAGAAAATTGAAGGAAGTATTTGTTATGCCATTGTCAATATTTCCTTAATGCAGATTACAAATTCTATTAACTCGTACTTTCACGTGGGGTGTTCGACATTAGGAAGAAATTCGATGTCTTCACTCAAATCCCTAAATCTTTTGTGTTATCTAATAGAATGGATAATAAATTATCCCGTAAATGAACGCTGTATGCAATCCTACCAAAATTCAATTGTCAAGATTAAAAACTGAAATTAAATCATAGTTTTTTCCAGATGGAAGAGTCGAAATGAGTTTGAAATGAGAATGAGGCGTTAGTCAGTTTCGTGGTTATCATTTTGGTTTACTTCGTAGCATTTTCAAGTAGGGTATCACCCACCTATCAATTATGTTCATCCAAATTGTAGAGTTGTAACTTTCCAGCTGTAACCGTTACACAGACCCTTATCTCACTGTAAAGCTGTATGGGACCGCTCCAAGTCCTCCATGAAATCTGCTCCGGTTCCAATTGGAACGTGAGCGTTAACTGAAGGCATCTGGAGTATCAAGTCGTTCTGGAAGTCACTTCAGGATTATTATTATACCTGTAGTTACAATCTAATTGATCACTTCGGCTCAAGTTACGGGAGAACCATCTGAAACTATTCATTTGGAAGCCGGTCTGGATACAGCACTGATCCACCTAAAGGTGGATTTGTCTTGGAGCTGAATACAAATTGGTGTCCACAATCAGTACACAGGGACGTTCTCATTTCAGGGTTCCATTTCAAGTTAGTTTCTAACTGTACCCACCTGATGTCACTATTTCAATCTTCAACAAGTCATATGCCGCCCTTCAGGTCTGAATACTGTCTCTAACGGCAAAATTTGCGGTTAGAGACAGTAACATTCTTTCATTTAATGAAAGAACAACTAATAAAGGCATCATAGTCTACCCATTTCTGCCTTTCGGATACGCCTGCCACGTGGGTAACTGTTTCATGAAAATTTTAAAAAACATTCGTACATCCCATTCTACGATCGCATTTTATCGAGTTTGTCCTGGAAAACCTTGAACCGCCTTGAAAATGCTACTTATTTATCAATGCTTACTTATTTATTAATCTATATTACAGAGTTATTAAAATCCTCTTCACCTGTCCGCCTCACGTCCCCTACTTTTCAATTTTGTTACAGAAACAACATGACAGTTTGAGCAAACTGTATGAAATGGACGAGTCCCACGACAGGAGGATGTGGCTCGACAAACTCCTTCATTTCATGGACGAGAGAGGTTCTCCCATTACAGTATGCCCAACTATTTCGAAGAACCCACTTGACCTATATAGGCTCTACCATTATGTCAAAGAGAGGGGTGGCTTCGTGGAGGTATGCAAGGTGCAGTTGTAGTTCCATCATGGTACACCCGGTTACTTTTTCCTAGTTAATATTTTTCATACCTTTCTCTTCAAAATCGGAGTCTTCTAAAATTTACTAACAACATTTGGTGGCTACCAAACCAAAATTGGCCTTCAAATCATTTCCCCTTATCAAATTTGGTTTTGTGATTTCATCCAATCTTGAATTTGAAATCTACATGAGTAGACAATCCCCCAAAACAAAAATCCATGGAATTAAATCACAAATCACAAATCTCAATCATCAATGAACCTAGTAATATATCAGCAATTCTGCTTAACAGTAGTTTTCGTCTCAATTTACACCAGTTTTGCTCTACATAACTCATCAGTAAATATTTCACAACGTCTTCTATTAAGCAGCATTTAACTCCAAATCCTCTCGCTAACCTCCTTCATGTAACATAGGAGGCCAATCAGTGCTTCCTACCTCAAATCCTCCTTCACCCTGCTGGATCATGGCTTGAAATAACACAAAAACTCGACTTCCTCCCTGCAACATTGATGAGTTTTAAGAACCCCCAGGATTTTAGGAACTCGCCAATTAAAAAGCCACCAAATGATTTTTCTGCATGAGTGAAATGAAACCTCAATGAAATATTCAATGTTTCATTATTATGATGGGATGTTCAGTTTTTAGCTTGGTTTTCTTTCCAAATCTTCTTATTTACTATCTCTTTCAAAACCTGTCTTTTCTCATTATCTTCAGCTTTTCTCTTGCACTTTTCTTTTGGTCGTTACTAAATTTTTGGTGGTGGGTCAACCAACCTCCTGCTTATTGCGTCCTCTCCTACACGTTTCTCCTCTTTCCTTATTATCCGGAACCGAGTGAACTACAATTTGACTGCACATTTTTTTGTTTATTAATTTTAATTATAAGTTTAAGATTCTATTCTTAATCGAAATGTTGTCTAGTTTTACGTGCACTTTACGTTCCAAATTTACAATTCACCGTTGAAATTTTGTATCAAATAATTTCAGATCTGAAGATGATTAGTAAAACCACAATTGTGAAACCTTATCACAGTTGCTGGTTGTTGTTAATTAAAATTTAATCAAATTTGACCAATTTTAAAATTTCGACGTTTTGATTCAAATGAAATCGAAATTTCAGTACGTTCATATACTCAAATAAATGTTAACTACTACAATTTATGGCAAACGGTTGGAAGGGATTTGAAATCCTGTCAGTAGGTACGAAGGACTACAAGTACATTTTTTCAAATCACTATCGAAATTTAGGTACACATAAATTCACATTTATATCCCTGTTGTTCAAGTTGGGTTTGTATTGGTTTTGCCTGTTCCAATCGTTTGTCTTGTACCTGAACCTAACGATCGATCGAACCATCAGTAGTTCGTGCTCCTTTATGTTATATTGCTACTCAAGTATTTTTCATTAGTTTTTTTCCCTCTGTAGTGTTGATATAGTCGATTTTCCAAGTTGTTTTCAGTGTGATCCCGTTGATTTTTCGTTCATTTGGCTTTTCTGAGTTTTTTGTTTCTTATATTTTCTCTTTGTTCGTGCTTGCTGTTCGGAGGCCAAGTGAATGGGTCATTAAATAATTATTGTTAGTGTCGTATTGAAAAAAAAAGGGTTGGGCCACCGTAAATATTACGTTTATTTTGAACTGAAATTATGTCTGGTACTGGAAAAACTTGATTTTTTCTCATTTCAACGTTTGGTAGTTGTGATGAAATAAATTGGCGAAGTCGCTCCTTTTTGACTCAACTGGGTGAAATACTGAATCAATACGATCCAAAATTGGTTTTAACAAAGTTTTAAAGTTTTGTTATGTGATTAGATGCCAAATTTAATTTAATTGTTAAGGGCTTTTTGAAAACCAGTAGACGAATAATTTTTTCTGTTCTTTGGTTGAAGAGTAAATTGGACATTGTGTTTATTCAATATATCGTTGAAGTTTCAATTTAATTTTGAGGTTCATTTCGAACCGTTTAATCTTTGTTATTTTGGGATTTCTAGGACGTTGACGTCCGTTCTCTTGGCTGTCCGTTTTATGTTTGTTGCATCGTAGTAGTGTTGTCGAGATAGCTCCTCAATTTCAGCCCTAAACGTTGCTTCCATCCTATTTGTTGCTCGTTGTGTTCTTCTAAGACCGCCGATTTAGTTGACGAATTTTTACGAAAATCGCCGTTGTGTTATAGGTAACCAAAAACAAAATTTGGAAGGATATAGCGGGCCTTTTGGGTATAGGCGCCTCCTCCAGCGCCGCATACACATTACGGAAACACTATACCAAAAACTTGCTCCCTTTCGAATGCCACTTCGACCGCGGGGGAATCGACCCTCAGCCGATTATCAATCAAGTCGAGGCGACGTCGAAAAAGAAAGGTGCTAAGGCTGCACCAGTGCCATCTCCTGGTAAGTTTAGTCTAAATGATACCTAGATTAAAACAAATAATTAAGGCACCTTGGTGTTGTAGAATTTGTGGACATCGTCCATTCATGGGAATAGTGTTAGGGAATTGGTGGAGTTCATGGAGAAACGATTTATTTCATTCTAGTTTCTGTTGGGTTTTTACTCCAGTCACATTAGATCTCTCGAGCCAAATTATTATTGCTGGGAGGGAAAAATTGTTTCCATCAAATGTTTCTACCGGTTTTTCAACAATCCTTCGGTTGTAACTCACCCAGGGGCTGTAGGGGTGACTCTATAGATGAAGATTTGTTGATGATTGAATATTTTTCCCTCCCAGTGTGAGTGTGAGAATATTGATTTCTAGTATTATGGATCCCAAATTGAATAAAATTTAAATGTTTTATCACCAACTAAATGGCATTTTTCTGACCATAATAAAATGAAGTTAAAAGACCAATATAATTGAATGCATCCATTTTCATACATACGTAATAGCTGCACTCATGGTGCATGACATGCATGACGTACATTGTAGCCTTTACTAGGCTCATCGTACGTGTAACAAACATGCACTTTAATGAATTTGTATGATAGGCATAACACACAAAATCAACAACATAATATATTATTACACAATTCAACCCATCCAGTTGCAAGTTTTTCACGATGAATAATCTCCCAACAGAATTGAGAACCGATTGAATGACTCAGGACACCCTTAACTGTGCCTAAAGTTTATTCCTGTTACATATAATATTATATTCATGAATAAACGTGATATTATAGGTAATATCGTTACCACCACCCCAAAATCGTCAATCTGCTTTTTTGGACATTGTCGTATTAGTGCATTTACAGATACGCGAAACGAATTTCTTATTTTTCAAAAAAATCCTCTGGGAATCACGGATTTTGGCTTAGGCATGGTGAGCCCAACTCAGGGTACCTAAAAGTACACTAGAACGAAAATGACTAAAAAAGAAAAAAACACAGATTGACGCGATATAGTACAGTATACAATTATAGTGGATGCCTAGGTTTGTGTTGACTTCGACGTTTCTATTTGTATGATAATATTATACAAATCCGTATGTAAAATCGAACTGTAATAATTGACAATAATTGTTATGACAGTTCGATTTTACATACGAACATCATATTATGATTTTGTTCGATTAAACAAAATTTTATTTGTTTAATTTTTTTTTAATTTTATTTGTTTAATACAATGTATTTGTTTAATCACGTAATTTATCCACGTTCAGGAGCTATTTCTGCCCAGAAGGTACAATGAATAATAAAGAAAACTAGTAGGTACATCGATGGAAAGTAAATTTCAGTGGATTAGAAGTAAAAATGCTGATGGCTCTACCTTACGTGAAATTTAACTTGAATTTTAGGAATAGGAACAACCATGTAAACAGGAGAGGAAAAACCTTCACTCTCAAGTGTTGTTGTATTGAGGGGTTTTTCTCTTTGGAGGACACTCCAGTATCATCCCAACCGGCTTTTGTTTGCCAGCCCGATACAATGTGCAACACAGCTGATCCCATCCTGATGGGACTGTAGCTGTAGCTAGCGCTTGTTGCTTCCCGATTTCCCCTTATTCTCTAGTTACAGTCAACTATATTTTTTGCTGTACTTCCGCATTGTCGTCAACGTTATAAGCACGAAGTATGAAACTGTTTACCGGTAAGGTGTGCGCCTAAGGGCAATTTGGTGCCGTGATTTCTCGACTGTGCGGTATTACAATTCCAGTCGTTGTTTTTTCAAGGTTCGTCAAACTCCCAAGACTCGTTCCAAGGACCAGGAGCCGGCATGGACGGTTATGGAGGGTACGGGTACTCTCAGGACTACAACAACCAACAGAGGCCTCCATCTCAGTCCAATCAAGGTAAAACACGGACAAGTGATCCATGCCATCATAGAGACTATCACGTTTCCTGAAATGTTGCCGGCTCATTACGTTTAGAAACACAATGTTTGTTTAATTAAGTGGGCATGCAAGGTTGATGAGGTGGTACCACAGACGCGGATTCTTTATACTCGTAGTTCGCCGACCTCACCCTGTTGTGGGGAGTAGCTTCAAAAATCTCTTCTGTCACTCAGAAATCCAGTTTATCCATCAAGACCACCCCAAATTCATTCAATCTGCGAGGCAAATGCGTGAATTCTTACTTAATAATTACGTCTGTCATGTTCAATACAATTTACAATTACGGACAAAATATAGGTAATATAGTTCGAGGTTGAATTGATAGCCCAGCCCAGTGCACAGTTACAGTTCATGGAAATCGTATCCTTACCAACATGACTTCTGTCACTCCTTCCACTTTGGGGCAAAGATTCTCCTCCCAAGTAATTCTTTGTTTCGGTTGTAGGCGAGTTGACGAAATTGTCTGCTCAATCAATGTCAACTAATTGAAATAACTGCAAGGAGGTGAATAGAAACACTCAAAACGCATTCTGTGAATTGAATAATACGATCATAAAACTCCAAAATGGAAAACAAAGGCCGTCCCTCGAACCGTCAGGATTCAAGCGATATCGCCTACACTTCCCTTAGTTTCAGAAGGTGCGGATCTTAGCAGATGCCCGTTAAAAAGTTAACTGCAAAGAAGAGACACCATTCTCCTATAACAGCCCTCATAAAATCCTAACCCCCTCCTATAATAACTGCTGATTCTTCATATTGCTGAGTGAAGCAATCACTTCATTGTTCCGAAGATTCAAAAACCTGGTCTCCTCCCCTTCTCATTCGGCTAGAACTGACAGTAACCCGCCTAATTTATTGTTCAGGATGAAAATAAAAGAACTCGTAGGGAACAATGACAGCGAATTTAACGGCTGAGATAGTAGAAACCGTAGTGGTCGTAACATCTCGAAACAGTCGATGCTCAGATGCAACTCGCCAAACCGACCGAGGTGCCTTGAATTCTAACCAAAGCAACTGCGGTTTGAGAAAGTGTTCAATCGACCATCCCAGAAACGATCAAGGCCGATTTCTTAGGTTGTGTTGAAGCAGGTGCCTACTTACTGAAGGGCGCTGTATTTAGAGGCCAACTGCGATACAGGATGATGGAAACTTTGATTGCTGGTAGGTACGTTGATTATATTGCTACGGTGCCTTTCACGGTGTGGATTTTCTTAAATATTGTGGACAGATACGAGGAGTAAATGGTACCTCAAGTGGTGAATCTCAAACCATAACCAATTCTACCGATTTTGCAGCATCACATTCAAATAAGGTGGTCATGTTCGTATCAACGAATTGAAATCAAAGCTTATTACCACTTCTTCATGTTTCAATGTCTCTTCTCGTCGAATTCAAACTCCTTTATACGATTTTGATGTCGTACCTTCCTTTCGACTTCCGCCATCAATTTGTCATAACTTCTAGGAATGAAGATCCCGATTTCAATTTATTTTGCTTCACATTCCCTCCGAGCGTTGTTCAAACTGTCATTTGACAAATAAAATAACACGCCATTTCAATTAAGGAATCTCGTTTGTATACTACAGAACTTGCACATCACTTAGCCCACTATGCCCGCACGTTATGTGAAGATCAAAATTTTTAAATACCCGTAATGAGCCGAAAACATTTTTGTATTTGTTCATACCTATGGTTAAGATCATGTTCTGTATTTGGTCATTTCCTTTTTGGCACAACTTCACGGATATGCTACTTGCACCGTTTTTTGAACGTCAATCAAATGCTTCTAATCTGCATTAACATGGCATTCGCTAAACTAACATTTTATGACCAGGAGTGAAAGCATGAATACTAAATAGTTTTATAATCCATCCTACTGCATCCCTATGCAGAGGACGTTCTGTACAATCTGTAACTCACGTCATTGATAAAACGATGAATTCACTTTTAGGAGGCAACTTGTTGGATTGTTCAATATTGAAGGTGTTATAGGGTTTTCAACAGGAGTGGGTTGGAGAAGTTGTAGAAATTGTGAAGTTCGTCTCTGCTTTATGCAGCCGATTGGTCTGGATAAGTAACAAAATAGGGCATCAACACCAGTCTGCTATTTCCAAGCACAAACTGCGCCAGTTTCGTAGTTTCATGTTGGTTTCTGCATTATGAAGATCAGTCTGTGTTGAGTCGAAATTTTACTTTTATTTGTTGTCTTCAATCTCATCTAAAGTCGCATTAAGTCACTCGTTCCTCAACTAATCATCGTTCATTTACCTCCTTTTCATCTAGTCGATCAACTCTATTCCCAATGAATCGTTACTACTTTCAACTAGAATCATATGGCATGAAAATTCCACGTGTAACAGTGTTTGAATGAAATAAAACCCGTCCAGTTGTACACTCCTGAGGTGGTTGGGGTGGAGTAGGCTGTACAAAGACATGAGTGGCTCATCGCTGTCCTGTTGCAGCATGAGCGCTTCTGGCGGCAAACCGCCGCACCTTATTAGTTGCTGATCAGTTCACAAGTGGACATCTTGTTTATTAATGATCAATCATCAGAATTAAATGCTCACTCGCTGCTCACTCCCCATACCATAGATCACATATCGACAGCCCCGCTACAAAAGCCTGTAAGAACAATTTTTGTCGAAAATAAGGTTTTGAGCTTCACTGGTAAAGGGCCTTGTGCACACGCTAATTGGGACAGAATCGAGCTGCTGCGCTTCATTTCTCCCCAATGGATGTTTGTAGTAACCTGTAAGTTGGTTACAATTACTGCTGGAAAACAGGACTGGAAGAGCGGGGCTGTTATAATAATCCAACATCGCCTGCCGAACTGATAAACATAAACCTCTGGAATTAGGTGCGGCAATTTGCCCCCAGGAGCGCTCACACCGCTGCACTACAGGTCAACGAAGTGCCTCTCGTTACTAAGACCTGTTCTCCAGTCATAGAAAGTGGAATCGACCTGATTTACTCCTGAAAATTATTTGTTACCCACCAGTTTAATACGTGTTCTAACAAAATCTTGAGTAGGTTTGGATTTGTTTGGTGTAAATGTCACACTAACCTACTTCATGTATGAATGACCTCTTGTTGCAACCATTCTGATTAGGTTGGGCTTACGTTTAACCCGATGATTTAACTCCCAAGCCCCCCAAAACCGAAGTTTCTCCTCGATCTAAAATCTCTGGTACCTTCCTGCCTAGTTTGATGGTGCGTTTGCTCAAGTAGGTACATCTAGTTGTTGCTTCAAAGGAAATGGCCCTATGTGCCTTCAGGATCGGATCGTTTCCTTTATTTCCTTGCGCTATGATCTCTCCCTTCCTTACCCTCCTTTATTTCTTTGTTTCAAATTTTTATTTTTCATTTATTTATTTTTTAAACCAAAAACTTGACGTGTTCTATTCTGGTTGAGTGGGATTGACAGTTAGTATTGATTGGGTTAGGTGTAGGAGTACCGAGTCATGAAGCCCATAACATTAGCGTTTCGAACCCGTTTGATGACCATCCTGCATCGCCAAGGGGCCCTCGACCAGGTAAAAAACCAAGCATGCTAAAATACCTCAAATCTATCTAAAATGTAAAGAAAACAAACCTTCTTTCATCAACCTCATAATCCCGTTCCTCAGGTTTCTGTCTTCCACATTTTCCTTTTAATTTCGTTCTGTTTTTTACATTTTTTATGTTAATAACAATTACCTACCTCAGTTTCGTTCTATTATTCAGCATGAATCTGTGTCACTTACTCTTAAAATCGATTTTAATTTTTTGGTTAAGGATACCTAGAGTTGTTCTTTTATTTTTTGTTAATTTGCACTTCAGCTGTTTTTAAAATTGTGTGTGTGTTTCGGTTGAACCATTGTTCTTCTTGTGCAACTCGTGGTAGAATCTGACATTCATGTTCCTCAAACGCAAACGTAGCTGTATACATCGACAAGCAACTGTCTCATTCCTACTCTGAAAGTTGTGATCTCAAATATTTAATCTCCTTGAACACAAAGGTACTTTATATTTACCGCGTGGGAACCTTCGTTAGGTCTAGAAAAATATTGAATGCACTATAGTGAAATACAAGATTGCAACACCTGTCCTTGGGTAGAGATTAAATTTTACTGCCTTAAGCGTCGTCCCCCTGAGCCACGTTCAATTTTCCTACAAGCCAAACTGCTATGCCCATGTAGTTGGTTCTTGCTTAGATCTTAACCCTCGATGGTGTGCCAATACGTGAAAATGCAAAACTCTTCTTGTCCATAATTGCTGGGAGAATACTCGGTCGAACTTTCATTACTTCGAGTTGAATCCTCATCTGTCTTCGGACTGAATATACTTCACAGATACTAGTCTGATTATAGGTTTTGTACTACCGGATCAGAATTTTCAAACTGGAATTTTGATGTGTTGCTTGCAAATTCTTGTTGCGTTTGATTATCGTTTTTTCTTTTTGTATTAAATCAACATGGAAAATTGGTGGCTTGTTGAAATTGTAGGTAATTTTTGTGATTCATCTATTTTTCACACCACGCATTGAGTGCCTTGATGTTCACTTCGTTTAATGGTTTCGCCTTGTATTCTTAATCTTTTTTTTTTTTTTTTTTTCAATTTTGTCTATGAAACACGAACATGGTTTTGGTTTATTATCCCCAAAATTTTCAATCAAGTTCAACGAACTGAGTATAGTGAAGGAACCAGTCGGTAGATACTCATTAGCTGTAAGTTCATACTGTAGTATCCACATAACTGACTTGTGTAACAACCACGGGAGTGAGGAATTTGGTTTGGTTTTGACAAGCGTGGGTTATGATGCACAAAAATGACGATTATAAAAAATTTCAAACCTAGAAAAAAATATCACTTGTTATGTCAGAGCGTATAACATCCTTAGGTTTTCAAGCTGTTGTGTGTTTCCCAAGAGTGTGATTGTTTATTTATTTTTTTTGAAGTTTACATATTCTTAAAGTTGATCTTCTTGAGCACCTACGGTAGAAACTTGAGGGCACAAATCACTGATTGACCAATAAGTACTTAGATGTTTTGTTAGTATTGTTTGCTAGTACATCCATGTCAACTGAACCTTCTGTACAGTTTTCCCAACTTCGTTATTGCGAGAGTGATTTATTACTCGATGTCAATATGACATTCTCCTAATGGAGTCGCGCGTATCTAAACCCCACGCTTGCTAAACTTCCCCTCACGGTTGGTGTATTCAGAAATGGTTTGCCTTCGATTTAGGGTATCGTGTTCCGATCGCTGATGATGATTGAACAAATACTGAACGTTCAGTATTGAACTTAGGGCATTCGTAATAGTATGAGCTCACCCAAGACTCCTTTTAGTATACATTCGTTCATACTCGTAAAATATCGATGAAATTGAATACAAACTCGTACGTTTAATAAAAAAATAAAAAAATAAAATAATAATATATATTATATATTGCCCATCACCCTTGAATGTAAGATTGAAACCTCTTGAGACTTTGGAAAATACTTCAAATATTCCGAAATTACACTGCAAATTCGCTGGTATCCAGTTGGTTTGTACAAATGTTTTTTATTTTTACTATTCGTTTAATTTAACCCCTTCTTTTTTTATTTATTTCTTTTTCACTCTTATCTACCCCACTACTTCTTCTACCTTCTGTTCCTTCAAGATGCAGGACATTGCAGGAGTAGTTAACGGTTGGTAGGTCGGTATATGAAATTCTCGAGTATTCGGTTGGCGAACTACTGAAATAATTCGTGGGCAAATCGGGTGAATCTTAGTTGATTGTCGGGTTCGTTGAACGTCTGTGGGAAACAAGTTGTTAGGTAACCTAATTCGAGAATTTGGGCTAATACGAAATGTAGTGAGGAATGTGGTGATTTTTCTGATGTGGGTTTCGATCATTCAAGGCTTTTACCGTCGGAATATTTCTATAAAATGTTTATAAGTGATGGTTGCAACTCGTGAATATTTTCAGTAGTTGGAAAATCTGTTTCTCTTTTAATGTACCTCAATCCCATAGTTCTTTTTTCCACGCTTAACGTTTATTCGTTAGAGTAGTGTTTTATGTATCATTTTTCATCTTCCAATGTCTGTTGTCCATTTTAAGAACACTGTTGAAGTATGAGACTTTTCTGATTGACTTTCCATTCTGTCTAAAAGCTCTTTCACTATCTTGAGTTGGGGAAGTAGAATGGAATATTTTGGAGGTTTGTTAATTTTGGTTGTGAATATTGAGCGATTTCAACATCCTGTAGTGTGGCTATTTTTCATCCCTAGGCCACAATCCAATAATGATTATTATTATCTTGTCTTCATTCAATAAATCAAATAAAACACCCTTGGTAATCAAATGACGAAGCTTAGTTTGTGGCTTGTTGATGTGAATATTGGATTTTAGTTGGTTTTAGACATCCTAAATCCGTATTATAGATAATAAATTCTTCAATGTTGGGGGAATGTTGATGTAATGTTTGAATTTTACTCGTTTCGTATCTTCTACAAATAACATGTCAACAGGTATGCCTCCGAGTGGGAGCTACCAGGGACAGCCTGGCGGTACTTACAATCAGCCTTACAGTGAGCAGTATGGGCAGCAATACGGCGGCTCATACCCTCCAAACCGAGCCATGTACCCTCCATACGGCGGTCCAGAGCCGGACAGGTTAGTATCATCTCTGCATTCATTTATATTTTATTCCGTGACGAATCACAATGAGGTTTATCTGTCAGAACGCTTATTTGGAGACAAATGCACTCCATCATTTTCTAATGAGGAAGGTCATATCTATAATTTCTCCGCGATATTTCGTATTTAAAGTATCTGGAAACATTTATTTTTGTTAATTTTGGCAATCTTGAGATATGAACAGTTCCAGAACTTGAAATCTTCTCTATGACTTATGTATTTTCCTCCAATCACTTGTAATTACGGTACATGTATTGTCACACAGGCTGATTTAGAGTAATATTTGTTTCAGTCGAGTTTTCAATCAATCTAGTAGTGGCGGTAGTAGCAGTAGTGGGGGACCTCCTTGCCCTCCCAGTGTTGGTTCGGGAAGTTCAACTGGTCCAGTGCCACCAAATGCTCCACAGGACTACAATCGGTACAGCGGAAGTACTAGTGGTCCTGGAGTAGTTGGTCCACCTGGACCCAGCTCTGGCCCTAGCGGTTATACTGGGCCCACAGGTCCTAGGGGTTACCCACCTCAGGGACCTCCCCCAGGAAGCCCAAGTCCTAGTGGAACCCCACCCAGTCAGGCGCAACCTCCTCAGGGCGTTCCTCCAGGTGCAACGCCGCCGACTGCGCCGCCGCAGCAATCGCCCTACCAACCTCCTGGGCCGCCTCCACCCCAGCAAGACTACTATAATAGGCCAGATGGCTACCCTGCAGGGCCTGGAGCCGTTTATCCTCCTGGCCCTCCAGGGGCTCCAAACAAGAATATGCCTCCTCCTGTTGCTACTCCTAGAAGACACCCAGACTTTGCTAAAGATGGGCAGCAGGCTCCTTACCCTGGCTACAACCAGCAACGACCTAACATGTATCCTGGTACGTATTAATTTCATTTGGAATTATTGGCTCCCCAATGTGTAATTTAAATATCCTAATTCATGAATTTTCTACATTTTCAATATAGGCTGGCCAAACAACAGCTCTCCCGGATACAGAGGACAGTTTCCGCCGAGTGGGACACCTGGGGGACCTCAGCAGTGGGTCCAGGGTCCCGCACGCCCTGGAGCGCCTCCCAATCATCAGCCTAATAATGCCCAGTGGGGCCCTCAACCCCCTTTCCCTCCTAATCAGGTGAATTGTCCCATCATCCCTGTTAATTCTCAGTAGCTCTTGATTATTTTGCCATATTATTACATTATTAGCAGATCTATTATGTACAACTATGTATGTCGTGCACTGTAAAAGTATCCCATTTGGCTTGAAAATATTGAGTCAGATAAAGTAACAGTGCAAAAGTAATGTGAAGGTTGTTTGCTTTATTTAGTCATTCAATACTAAAATGAGTTTATTCCCCTTCAAACAATAAATTATTGTTCTAAACGGATTTTCGTACTTTTTGATTAACGTAAATATGGATAAGTACATGAATTAAAGTGAATTTTGAACTATAGCTGATGTTCTGCTGTATTGATTTTCAGCCTCAACCAAGTTGGATAGGTGGTACTCCTGGAGTCGTTCAGAGCTCACCATTACGGCCACCAATCGGTGGTCCTCGCCCACCTTTTAGACCCGCCGAAACCAAACCCTATCCACCTCCTCATGGGGGCATGGCACCTCACCCTGTTCTCAAGGTGATTATTTTATATGTATCAGTTGAAATGAAGGAGTTACTCAGCTTTTAACATTGTATGGTTTGAAAACGGTGTAATGCGATCAATGAAATGAATGTTTTACGGTGAATGTTATGGTTTCAGGGTCCTGGGATGCCACCGTATGGTCAGCCGGGAAGCAACAGCCAAGTGAAGAGAGAGCTTGTTTTCCCTGTAGACAGCGTTGAAGCAACCACCCCTGTTCTGTATAAGCGGAGGCGATTGAACAAAGGTGACGTTGCACCAATTGACGCCTGGAGGATAATGATGGCTCTCAAATCCGGTCTCCTTGCCGAGACCTGTTGGGCACTGGACGTGTTGAACATACTTCTGTTTGATGATACCACTGTAGCCTACTTCGGTCTTCTTCATTTGCCAGGGCTTATGGACATCCTCTTGGAGCATATGAGAAAGGCTTTAGGTGATATGTTGGAGCCAGCTCCCTCTGTTTCCCCCTTCAACGAGGAAGATAAGGAGGTGACATTGGTAGACTTAGGAGCTGTTGGTGAAGTTCCTGACCCAAGTGACCGAGTGTCTCTAATCAAAGCTGGCGATTTCACCACAAAAACGCGGAAAGGTTATTCAGTGACCATTTCTGCTGAAAGTGAAGAAGATATTTTTGTTATGAGTGGCAAGAGGGCTTGGGACGCTGAAGACGCAGTAGACGATGCTGTAGAACAAGACTCTTCCAAATATATTGTGAGTTGTTATAGGGCAGAATTCGGTAATATACCTTTTGTTAGGAAATTAGATAGTCCGGTAAAGAAAATAGAGGGTGACGTAAAAGAAGAGACTGAATCGACATCCAATGAAATGGTTCAAGAATCCCTTCCAGAGAAAAAAGAAGAGCGGAAGCCTAGTAAAAAGAAAACAAAATCTTTGAGCGATGTGCTTTCACGAATCAAAAAGGAACCTGTTGAAGAACCTCAGCCCGTAGAAGAGCCTTCTCCAGAATCTGCACCCCCTTCGACCTCGCCAGCACCTTCAGCTACACCAGCATTGTCACCTTTCCCTTCAGTCAAAGAGGAACCTCCCAGTACTGTGAAGTCTGAATTAGAAGAAACCAACGAAGACAGTGAAAACAGTGTAGAAAGGGAGTGTAATAAAATAGGTGTGTTCAATATAAGGGACCCAGCTGGTACTTTGAAACGAAGGAGAATAGAAGACTATGAGGATGAGTGTTACACACGGGATGAAGCGAGTCTATACCTAGTCTCTGAGACGCAGGATTATGTTGCTAGGCGGTGTATATGCTTGTCGACCATACTGAGGAACTTGACTTTCGTTCCGGGAAATGAATTAGAATTCTCGAAAAACGGGACATTTTTAGGTTTAGTAGGTAAGCTTTTGTTGCTTCATCACGAGCATCCGCCAAGAATCCCTAAACAGAGAAAGTATGACAGAGACGAGGAACCAGACTTTGCCGACTGCTGTTCCAGCCTCCAGGGTGACGGCGAATGGTGGTGGGAGTTCCTCCACCACCTGAGGGAAAACGCTTTGGTCAGCATCGCCAATATCGCCGGCTATGTCGATCTCGGCCTCTACCCTGAGGATATCTCCAGGCCCATCCTGGACGGCTTGCTCCATTGGGCTGTCTGCCCCGCCGCTCAAGGGCAGGACCCCTTCCCGACCGTTTCTCCTTCAAGCTCTCTCTCACCGCAAAGGCTCGCTTTGGAAGCCCTCTGTAAACTCTGTGTTACCGATTCCAATGTCGACTTAGTCATTGCCACGCCTCCTTACTGCCGACTGGAAAGGCTCGCAGCTGTCCTCACGAGGTTACTCTGCAGAAGTGAAGAACAGGTACAGCACCATTTACTTCCTTTGAATTTGAAATTTCAATCTTTCAGTAGTTAGATCTCGTTACTTAGGGATGACTTCCTAGAAATTTTAATGTTGCAATACCATCCACTGTACAATACCATATTGGTACATATTTTTGTAGCAGTGCATTCCACTCACCACTAGGTGCAATAATAGAATATATTATTGCAAAGTGACAAAGGTGGTGTATCTGAAAATTTGGGTAATTTGAGCTGTCATCACTTCTCTACATACCTGTGGCAACCCCATAACGTTCGGTTCATTAGAAACTTCTGGAGAATCTCCTTTCAGTAGGCATGTTCCAGCCACCAAAAAGTTGTTTAACCAGTTAATTTAAAATAACTCAAGCGTTGGGGATGATTAAAGTAACTGTTCAGTTTTCTCCCTGGTAGGCTGGTACAGGCAGAACTGCTCTAGCAGAGAGCGCTGGGGCAGTTGCTGTCACGTGAATTCGGAACGCGAAATGGGGAGAGAATACGAGGATCCAAATAAAAATTTAACTCCTGTGATACAATCTGAAAGACTGAACTAACTCCAAAATGTAGTTTTTGCGATGAGGATTTTTTAATTTTGTACGGCGCGTATTGGATCTAAGATCACTTTGGTTTTGTGATTTTTCAACCAACAAGATGACGATAAAAAATGTGATAAACGACTAAAGGAATTAGTCAAAGTGTGCTCTTCTGTGATTTCTCAGGTTATTGACAACGAATTAAAACATGAATATGAGTCATGAAATATGAACATGAAAACATGAGTCTTTTATCAAGATTTCTTTTTCAATCAAAGAATTACCTTCCCTTTCCCCAGATGAGTCATTTTCCAAATTTAGACCTGTGAAATTTGAATTGGTCCAGACAAAAAAGACCCGACGCGAGTGCTTGCTGGTCTGAATATAGCGTGAGTTCTGTAGGGTCAAATATGTACTGCTATTAGATACAAGGTAGAAGCGGAGAAGTCCATCCTTCAAGAGGATTCCGTGAGAAGTGAATTTCCAGGGAGGTAACGGTGAGGTTACCATAAAATAACTTTCATGACCCACATCTCGTCTAGTGAAGTAAGTTATTTAACTAGAAAAAACAGTTCAGTAACTCGTCGCGGCTGGAACGGTGAAGCGAGTGAAAAGTTTCGTAACTGAAAACGGCTGGAACGCTATACTTGTGCGCACTGGGTTATGCGCCGAAATGGTTCGACTGGTTAAAGAACTGAAGGGGCAGGAACAGGCCTAGTATCTGATACTGAAAAAGAAAGGCGTATCCGGCGATTTCTCAGACGCCAGTCAACTTTGATCAATGATTACTAAAAACTATGATTTTGCAGATACGCCCCTTTGTCATTTTATATATTATATAGTATATCTGTTACTGTTGTAGCACAGTAGCTTATGAAATATTATGAAACTTGGAAATTTCAATAATTTCTTACCCATCAGGTGCAGCTTGTGATGTATTGAAACCTCCTCACATCATTCTCGTATGGTTTTAATATGATGTATTGTGTGTGTTTCCCACATCAGGTGCTGAGGGAGTTCGCTGTGAACCTCCTGTATTACCTTGGTGCTGCCGACAGCGGAATGGCTCGAACAATCGCTATGCAGAATCCCTGTGTCTCCCAACTCGTCGGCTTCATCGAGCAGGCGGAGCAAAGCGCTCTCGGGGTCGCCAACCAACACGGGCTCAGCGCTCTCCGTGACAACCCTGACTGCATGGGAACGAGTCTTGACATGCTCCGACGAGCAGCTCGTACCCTCCTTCACCTGTCAGGGCACCCCGACAACTGGCCGCTCTTCCTTCAACAGGAACAACGGTTGTTGACACTTGTCATGTCGCAGATCCTTGATCAGCAAGTCGCATCCATCATCGCGATGGTCCTATTTCAAGTTTCGAGAGCTTCTTCTGTTACGTAGTCCTTTGTACAGTACCGTTTTTTCTGTGTGTTAGTTGTACAGAGTAAGCCCGCGATATCACACCGTCAAAGTGTAAAATTAGAACTGATCGACTGGCAAGAGTGTGATATTAAAGAAAGTGAAATTATACGATTACTAATTACGAGATACTTAATAGATATGACACTTGTGATTTTAGGTCTTGTGGATATATATACAGTTTTAATTAGGTAATATTTAATTACTTTGGAAATAATGTTATATAATATATATAAATATATATATATATAAAGACAATATGATTAATTCCATCGATGACGTGGTTTGTGCCGATCTAGGTGGTTATTACCGTCTTTGGTACGTGTATTTATTTAGCTGCTACATATATATATATTGTACACCACGTGTCAAAAGTGTATGGACTAGTTTAACTAAAAGAAAAAACAAAACGGGATGACTTATTTCGAAGTTCTTAGAGATATTGATTCATTTAATACTCTTCTGTTCTATATATTTTTTCTCAATATTTATTCTGTATAAATTTCGAATTTTATTTTTGCAAATAGGGTGGTTTTAAGTTCTCTTCATGATGACCATACATAGTGCGTTAAAATCAATTGGTATTGTGCAAATGCTTTATATATATAAATGTCTGAATTTAATAATGAATATATACATGTAAATAAGATGATTTAAAAAATATCCACGATGTGTTATAATGACTTATTTTTTAAACTAAAAACTGAACTAGATGTAGACTTTATAATAAATTGATTTTTAAAGTTGTCTCAGGGTTTATGCAGTTAGAAGTTCGCCATTTTTTCTTTTTGTTTTCATTTCCATTTTTCTCGTTAGGTTTGAGACAAAACAAAAAAAAATTAAAAAAAAAAATCTGATGCATTAAAGCTTGACTTATATAGGAAAAATTGGTGGCCAACTATGGTAGATTAAAATGAAAAATGTCTATTTGTTGACTGTGGATTCCAGAATGTATAGCTGTTTAAAAGAGAAAAATATATTGTAGGTATTATCTTCGAAATATTTTAATTAAATTTTCTTAAGTTATCTCCAGACTAGTTTACCGCTGACTTTTAATCTCGACCTGCTACACCAGTGAGGTTACGATATCAATAAAATGTACATATTATTCATTATAATATAGGTATTTAAAGAATACACATTTACAATTTAGTGCCTGATGATGGATTTGTACACCTGATTTGTTATCACAGTGAAATGTATACATTGATATATTGCATCATAATGTTTGTACATCTCTCAAAGAGACTAGGCAGGATAGAGAATCAATAGATATTGCCAAAAAATAAATCAAGACATTTTTTTGTAAAACCTTTTATTAATGATTTTCAGTAACGATTTGGTTTTAAACGAGTGTAGGTATACAACGAGCTAATTTGCGAATTTTGATCATTCATGTTGGTGTTGTTTGTATGCGCAAGCCGTGCATGTCTTTGATTTCTTCTTTTAAAGCCTGAAAATATACAAAATCCTCTTTAATACTCAATGTTCAATTAAATAGTGATATATGAGTTTAAAAAAAACTATCAAATCTCTGGTTATATTTAGTTGAGTCACTTACGTTTGTTACTAGTTGGTGTTGTTTCACTATGCTTAGTCCTTTGAACTGAGGTGCTTCGACATGAATTTCGAACATTGCTCCACATCCACCTGAGAACACACGTTGAATAATTACCTAGTTATTCGATTCATTGGCAAACGTCATAATGAGTTATAGTATAGTTATGGTGTCAGTTGCTTCAACGTTGGCGAAATGAACAAAATTTGTTTTTTGCCACCTTTTGGCTCCATCAAGTATAATTTAATTGTACTTGATGGAGCCAAAAGGTGGCCATCTGAGTCGAGAGGGCCACAAGAAGGTAATGAAATCTCTCACTTATTTTGCTACGAATCGAGTTGTGTTGACCAAATTACATTGAAGCTTTGATTCAGCACAAACTGCCATATTCTTAGATCTTGATCAACTGATTGAGAAAAGTTTCAATGAATCATTTCAGAAAGCTATGCTAAGGGCAACGTTTCAGCCGAAACCTCCATTAGGTGTGAATGATGAACTTGAGATGATTTTTTGGGAGGAAGTTTGAGTGGTAGCAAAACGTTTCCGTTGGCAAGGGAAACGCGCCTCTCGGTGGAACTAATTCTAGTTCGGTAAAGCGTTGAAAATTACAACATTCAGCGCGAATTGAATTGCGGTGGTTAGCTCCTGGTGGCACCCCATTGCGGAAGCCCCAGACCTGGATTCTGCGCACTTCAACCGTGAGTTGAAGCTAAATTTCCAGCACAGGCACAATTTCATCGCGGATGTCTTTACAGTGATCGCCAAGACTTAACGCTTGTTTTACCTTGTGTTCAAACAAACAACCTCATAGTGGTTTTTACTTCCTGGGCTCTTGACCGGAGCGTAACATCACATTGATGTTGTCAACAAAATCCAGCCTACTCGAGAATAAGACGAGGTTTTCACAAAAGCTAATGGTGCCTGTTACTGAAATGATCCCTTGGTCGAACAATAATACGAGTATGAGAGGAATAAAGCGTGGTTACCTGATACGTCGAGAACTTCAACGGATTTGGCCTTGGGGAATGCGAAATTGAGAATTTGTTTCAACTTCTCCTCTGAACTCTGTTGATTGGAGAATAATTTCCATAGTACCTGGTAAATTTAAAGATCAGATTAATGAATGGTTTAAGTAATAACTACTAAATTGTTGATAGTTTTAGATGAAAAGAAGAGTTTGAAAAGTAATCGACGGTTATGGAGAACGCGTGTTTATGGCCACAATTTTAATTATATTCGATAGGGTTCTAGATATTGATAAGAAAGCGTTTATCAAAACAGAAATTACGAGTCCCATTTTTATTTGGGAGCTGATTTATTGGAGGTTTCCTATCTCTCAGTGTAGGAAGGACAATGGCCTACGTAACCTCCTCCTGAGACTCCCGAATCAACAACCATCAGCCCTGGCTTCAGAACACATTTTCTTTATAACATGGTGCATGCTTTAGCCCAACAGCCCTAAACCGAGACAACAAACGTAATGTTTTTAAAGTGCTAGGGAAATATAACTTCCTTCATTTTTGGCACCACAAATCGGTTCATGCAGAAATGGACTTAAGTCAAATTCCTGGACGAAATAAGAAATGGCTTGTTTTGGGGTTTATGGGGGTCGTTTCATCGTTTTATGCAGAAAGTAACCTTCTACGGTCACCTACCTCAGTGAGAAAACGGTGAAAGTTTCATTCGGTAATTCCGTTTTCTCGGAAAGTTATTCCGTTTTTCTCGAAACAGCTGTCCCTTTCTGCATGAACCGATTCAAATATCGTTCAACACTCGTTGGACAGCCCTAAGTAAACGTCACACCACATCTCATGCTGCCAATTTTCCCCCATCCGTATCCTTCTGCAAGGTACTGGTTACACCCTTGGTTTACGTATATAAACTAAGTTGGTTAGAGTTTTCAGTTTGGCCTTGTGATGCCTTCGCAATATATTAATTATATTATATAATATGTACATTATACACATGAAGAACGCTAGTGAATCAAGATTTCCTAGGAATCTCAGTTTCCGCACCACAAAGCATCCATGGTTACCACATGTATAAGAAATGAAATTCACTCTATTGTTCAAAACAGCATAACATACGATTGAATGGTTGGTTGAATGTTCCATGCCTAGAAGATAATTTTACCCAACAGCTTCAACTGAGAATGCTGAGTTTTACCAATTTAGTAAGTAAAATACTAACTAATTACTTAGTCAAAGATAAGTACTTTAAAGTGAAAACGGCGAATTCAGCGAGATCTAGGTATACCCTTACCTCGGCGTAAATTGACGAATAAAAATTCAGTAACGACATACAAACCAAACTAGTACTTAACTTCTCAGTACTGATTTCTTAGTATAAATGCCAAGAACTGGTTAAATTAATAAAACATGAGAGCAACAATCATTAAAAACTGGGTTTCCCCCCTAGAAAAAAGGGCGGAAATGAGTTAAGGAGAGTTTTTGTTCGTTGTGACGAGCGTTATGTAAGGGGGTATCTGAGGGGTATACTGTTCTACCATGGGAAACAACCACTGAAGCGCTATGGAAACTGTCGAGATAAGCAGTGCGTGGAAATGCTGAAGACACGAGATTAACGTACAAATTCATGTAACAAAATTATTGTATACAATTCGTGTCAAAAATAGATAACTAACTACTCACCGGTTGCGCGATTTTGGATTTGGTAACACGGTTGAAACTATTGCCAAAAAGTAAATTTCGGAACATGATTTCACGAGGGCGGCCAATACAAGTCACAACAGACTGAATAGTCAACGGGACAAACAGATGAGTCAAAACTACAAAAATAATTCAGTAAATTGCTTTAAAAAAAGAAAAATTAAAAATCCCTACATACGCTCATCTTTACTGATAACGTATCAATTGACTTTTTTAAAGGAGGCTGTTGAGCATATGTGCTTTATGTGTCGTGGCTTCATTGTGTCGGACATTTTTTCTGGATACTAAAAAAGTAAGGATATAGGCTAAAGGCTTTATATAGTTTTCTTTAAATCACAATTGTGATCATTTCACATGAAAACAAAGTCACTGTGGGTAATGATTGGTATGAAATGAAATGAAATGCGGTCTTGAAAATAAGATAAGGGACACTATCTTGGACGCTATGTGTGTATAGTATCCATTTGGAGTTGGCGGACGTGATGGAAACAGCTGATCCAGTGTTGCCGAACCTCCGTTTTGTTGTTGTTTCTTTAATTTTCATTCCCTTGTTGCTTGTTCTGAATTCGATTCTGTATTAGTAAGTAGTTCATATCGTGTAACTTAAGTTGTTCTAATAGTTTCCTATTGTACAGGACAGTTTGATATCGAGTGACCCAATTGAAATTCAATTATTGCATTTGAGTGACTCATTTTTTTGTCCAACTGTCAAGCCAGGAGACCACTCTTTTCAGTGAACCCTTATAATTGCATCCATTTTCATCACCTTCTTGTTTTTATATTCGTGACGCATCTGCGGACTTGTTTCCAATATTAACGGCGGTTCGTTTCTTTTCTCGAGCATCTCAGTATTATGTTGAGGTCCCTCAATCATTTTCAATGGCTGAACACTTGACCAAAGCGCATCAATCGAAGTTGTCACCCGCGTTGATGGAACCTCTGGACACAAGCAGTTTTTCTTTCGTCTCCCATAACAACTCTGATTTCACGCACGAGACCAAATGTATTGTATCTCATCCTGGAAAAAGCTTGCCAAGTATGCCTGACGTCACTTTGACAGCCGAGTTCACTTCCCTCAAACTGGGATCTGTCGATGACAATGACAATTCGACCACAAAATCATTTCAGCTCATTGATCCTCAAGAACGTCTCAAGGTAAATATTTACTTGTTTACTTCATAACTAAGAGAATGTGCACACCTGAACTACTTCTGATCCGTTCTTTGCATTCATTACTGTTTGTTCGCTCATAGGTCTGAAATAGGTTCTGCACCGCGGTGCACTTTCACCGAATTACGCAGTTAGCCACAACCTTGCCCATAAACTGGTGTTGTTATGCCCGGCTTGTGCGGTGAAGGTTGCATTATCTCAAGATAGCAATCGATGGATCCAGACCTTTCCTGGCTGTAATTGCAATACTCAACACCGTTGAATCTTCGAGAAAAATATTCCGTAAAATTACCTAATTATGAAAATGTCACCGTCTGAATCATCGTTATTCACAATGTGAATATGTTGTATGTCATACAAAAGAACCAGTCACAATGGATAGAATTTTTTAATGTGATAGTTGGATACTGTAACAACGTTATGACAGAATCCCCTTTGGCAGAACAGGGGATTCTCATGATTCCCATCAAGTAAAGTAACTGCGGGTCGAATTTGGAATGCAATCAAATTTCCTTAGTGATATTTTCTAAATAGAAGTTCCACTAGTTGAGGAAAAGAGCTAGGTACTTTATAGTGTTAAGATGGTCTTCCATATCCTCTTGGGTTGAAAAGCGCAGTGTTTGCTGCTGATAGTTTCGTATTTTGTTGAGAATGTTTTCAAGACTTGCGACGTGAACAAAGGTCTGTGTGAATGTGTGGGGGAGTGCAAAATATTAAACATTTTGCTTGATGTGTTGACAGTTGCTTGTCAACAAAATTTTGTTGAACAAATTACCTGACAAAAAAGGTCTGGTAATACAGATAGTTGAACATCTGAGTATCCCGTAGTTAAAGTCACCTTGACTTCCCTACAATTGAGGCTAGACCGCCACTTCAACCTCGACCTTACGTTAGGTCGGATACAGGCTTCAATTAATAGTGATCATCTCTTTGTTCCGTTCATCAATGTTGCTCCTTACTGCTTGATTTAAAAATGTGTACATTTCTTCAAACCTGCTGAGCCAAATTGTATCGTCGCAGTTGTCGTGTTTAATGAACCTTTCGACCTGACTGGTAATATGGCCTTATCTGTTTGGGTAATAAGGAGTAAACCGTCTGAAAAGATCTCATGCATTAAAATTGTTTCATCATTGTGTAACCAAGCAAATCCAATCGCTCTTGATAGTACAGGCCATCACAGATTTGAGTGTTAACACTCCGTCAATCGTTTGAATGGTTGCTATTGAAACTTACATACAGAGCCCAAAGCCGAATTTTAGAATACTTGGCAGTTTTGGCGAACTAAAACTGAGTAATCGAGTAATCAGGCTGCAAAGCATATAAGCGCCAGCTACTGCTTGTGTAAACTAACGCTGGTCACAAGAGTGCCACCAGGATACGCATACGTTGGCATAATCCTCTCTGAATTTGGATCAGCGACAGAAATGTATGTGCATACCTTCAGCGAGTATTAAGAACGATTTGAATCCCTGTAGAGATAATTATCTGCTAATTATATACGACCTATTTCTCGCACCACTGATGTCTGCAATTTATAGATAGGAAAGTATAGTAGTAGATTAAAATTTAATATACAACTGTATCATATGAATCGTCGGTATTCTACACAGGTTGCATCTGCTGATGAGTTTGTGGCTCTACTCGGTTGTTCCGATGGCAAGGAGGAGCCCCCTCGAGTTAAAGTCGTTTCCATCATTGGTAAGTCTTTTCTTTTCTATAACCCTTTTATTTCTACATGTCTGATTTGTACGTTCATATTATTACGGATTTCAGTGAAACTACGTGGGTTGTTAGGCCTTGGGCTTGATTCTATTTTCATTCGATTTATAGCGACAGGAGGAATCGATTCTGCACGTGGGAATCGTCCCTGTAAAAGTTTGTTACCAGGAAAACCATGTATCACTACTGGCTAAATTCAGAAAAAATGGGTGCCATTCCTCAATATTTACCATAACCTGTTGAGGGGATACTGGGGAGGTGGGGTAGATCCATGAAAGACGTGAAGAATAGTGACAGTACACAAATTCCATTAAAAAAAAAAAGAGGAAAATAAATGTTAGTTGGTGATTGTTTTGTACTGTTCCTAATCTTAGCCCTATCCTATACATAGGATCTTTTCAATTTAAACCTCAGTCAGAAAGTAGGTATTAAGTAGTCACAATTGATGTCACAAAATGGAAAATATCATCGTGTATAACGATGGGCCCTGAGGGCAAATACAGTGGTTTATTTTAATCCGGGAGTCCGCAAATAACCAAAGTCTTCAAATAATTAGCTGCAGTGGCACTCTCATAGAAATCGCATACCGCACAGTAGTTACGTGGGTTGCGTACAATGGGCCGTAGAAGGCTAGAACCAGTCGAGACGTAACGATCACCTGGGACCATATGGCGAGGAGGAGGAGAGGAGCGGGCGGCCGTCGGTGTCTTATCGGGTGCGATAAAAGGCCCAAGACACGTCTTGTTACGTGGTAACAGGTTACAGTATGATCTCATACTGAATGCGATCCGTCAGAGTTGATGGGGCAGTGCTCAGCGGACGGGAGTTAGATACAAGCTTGTAGTCGACTAGAAACAAACAAAACCAAAGATTTGGACAGAGGGAGTACAGAAGCCGTGTGAGGCCATGTGGGTAATTCCCAAGGGGTAGAAGTCAAAATCTTCATAAATGAATTGGTTGTGATAATTCATGTTCACAGGTTAATGGCAAGTTAGCTACTATCAGAGTAGCTACATACCTTCGCTTATCAGTTAGTGTGGATAGCCCTAGGCTAATGGGTTGAGGGGGGGGGGGTGTGCTAGCACGAAACCCTGGTGGTACAAGCTCACTTTTGTAACATGCCCCTCTACCTTCATATTGCCGTCACGTTTTTGTTACTCTCCAGAATAGGCAAATCCCTGTAGAAAGCCCTGCTTCTGAGTTACAGTTCTTGAATGATTTTTTTTTTTTTTTATTTTTTTTTTTAAAGGCAATACTGGGGATGGAAAGTCTCACACACTGAACTTCAGTTTCTTCAAAGGCAATGACGTTTTCCGGACGTCCTCGGAACAAGAGAGCTGCACTGTCGGCGTGTGGGCCGCATACGACCCAGACCTCAAGATCGTGTGTCTCGACACTGAAGGGCTCATGGGGTCGGCAAAACTTGTTGATGCACATCACAGAACTCGATTACTGGTCAAGGTAATTCAAACGAAGGAAAATTTGAACAAACTTGTCAACCAGATTTTGTACCATCAAAATCTCATATTGATTCTCTCAAACTTGACATATTCAGAATGAAACATTTTGTATTTCACTGGTAGATTTTAGGTGTTTCTGACGTAGTGGTATACCGCACTAGAGGAGAGCGGCTCCATGAAAACATGTACAGATTTCTTGGCAACGCGTCACGAGACTTCACAAGCCACCTGCAGTCGTGTTTGGAGTCAGTTTGCCAGAAGGTGGACATGGGCGGGTCATTGTCTGCTCTCGGGCCTGCAGTTATCATTTTTCATGAAACCCAGAACACGAAACCTTTGCCAACAGGTACGTAAAGTATCACCAGTATTCACAATCCGTTTATGGCCATTTTGCAAGACGGCGGACAATTCGTGTCACCGAGCCAAATCTTTGAGTCTACAGTTTAAGTTTCTAAAAGGATTGGTTTTTACTATTGCTTTGATGGCACTCTATCAACCCTCATCACAGGTTTTTAAAGTTTCGAGAATATTTTCGAATTATAGTGTTAAGGATGGCCCAATCGTCATTCCTGTCACGTGCCTCTCAGGTAGGAAAGTCACCTTCATGCATCCACAGAACGTTTCCATGTTTCTCATAGACCAAAATTATTCCGTATTTTTTCGTTTTCGCTAATCCAACAAAAAGTGGGAGGTCGAAAAAATAATTCAAATTTTTACTGGACTTATAAGGGTTGTACCCAGACAATTGAAATAAGTGGCATCCCGTTAAGTTGTTTCGCCTTTCAGTTGGTAAATACGACGCTCGAGAGCTCTGCTTCGCTTAATACTCTCAGTGATCGTTCTGCTACCGTGGCGAAACTTTGCAGATGAGTTATTCATTTTATTTTTCCATTTAGTGGTAATGAGCGCAAAATTGGTTCGTACCTTTATTCCTCGTCATTCCTGTCACTTACTGTTTGGGTTTGTAATTAGCGAATAGAGATTTTCTCGGGTTGGGAAGCAAATCTTCTTACTTACATGAACATGATGACATCATTTTGTGGTCTCCAACCCTTTGCAAACATACGACATAGCTGCCTACATTTTGATGAAGGGCAAAACATCATTCCTGTCACGTGAGAGGAGCTGTGTGACAGGAATGAGCCGTTGTGTAGACGGCTTGAGCTTCCAGTAAACTTAAAAAATGCTAAATATGAAAATTCAGAGTGGGTACTTGAGGCTTTGCATTAGTATAAAAAACTCTGCAAATTCTTGACACAACGGTTCATTATCTTCTTTGTACAGATCACCCTTCTGTCTAGATCACTAGGTCTGAATGTCTATATCCTAAATGTTAGATGAATTATTATTATCAATTATCACTAATTATTAACAATTTTATCAAGTACCTAGTGAAAATTATTATAATTTATTGTTGGGTATTAATAATTTGTATTTATTATTAATAATATTTATTATTAATTATGATTAATTAATACGATATAATTCTGGGGTTTTAATACTACGTCGGTAATAATTTTTCTATAAAAGGAGTAGGTACCTACCAACAAACATTCGAAATTACCTTCATTTCCGTAGCACGAAACGCACCTCAGAACAACAAACTCGACATCACTTAAGCCATATGATGTTCCAAAGAGCTTGTTAGTATGAAAATGGACCTGTATTTCAACAGTTTGAGTCACGATCGTGGTGTGAGGCACAATCTTTGAGCCGTCATTGTGAACGAACGGCTGGTCCTACAAAGCTGCGGATGGTCTTAAAAAATTCTACGGAACAAACTCTATCTAAATATGAAATAAAAAACATACCGTTCTATATGCATTTTTCGAGATATGAGATTTTCAAATTTTTAAAAATTCGTTTTGAACCCCTTCCCCTTGACCTAGGGTTCTGAAAAGTTTCGAGGACCATTGTGGGGTTGGTCGAAACCCATAAAAAAAATTTCGTAATTTTAACTCAACGCTAACTGGGCAAAGTGGCGCGTACGGCGGACGGACGGATTTTTTTTTATTCGATTTTCTGAATCTACGTATCTTGAAACGTAAACCAACAAATTTTGAGGGGGGGTTAAAATTTTTTTTTCTTTGGGCGATTCAATGGTTCATTATCGAAGATAATAAACCAAAACTGAAGAAAGCCGAAAATTTCGACGTTTTCGGGGCACCAATCCGTGGAGAAGGACAAACCCAGATTACTTGTTTTCCAAGATTTTCCTAAGGTTTTAAAACGATTTCCAGCTTTCCCCAAGTCATTTTGAGGTCCTTTTGCTTATTTACTTGACTAC
>OY986054.1:25749893-25988101 GCA_963920205.1 Stenodema calcarata
AGTACTGAGTCAAATTATTGGTGAGTTTGGTCAATAATATGGATGGTTAGGGATGGATAATATGGATACCCCGTTCAGGTCACGAAAAAGTTGAATGTATCCACGAATACGCCATGCTACTGAACAGATGAACAATACTAAGCAGAAATCCGAACAAAAATCAACACAAACTACAGCTTAACGCGAATTCAGACCATCTCCTCATTTAATCCCGTGGTGTCTAAATTACTTGAGCTTTTCAGGTGACATCTGGTCAGTCTGAGGGTTGTAATTTGATGGAGGTGCTGACAATACGTTCTATTAATATGTTGGTCTTCTGGTCAATTACAGTCGATGTGGAACTCCAGACGAATTGAAACAGATGATCGATGTTTGCCACAGAGAAGGTTTGTACGTGTTACTTGATGTAGTCCACTCGCACGCATCCAAAAACGTTCTGGATGGCCTGAATGAATTTGATGGAACTGAGTCATGTTACTTCCATGCTGGTGCTCGTGGTACTCATTTCTTGTGGGACAGCAGGCTCTTCGATTACTCGCAGTGAGTTTTCTTACTGTTTTGGTACCACAAAGTACAATAATATTATGTTGTCCTTTTTGCTTGTGAAACGGCTACTTGACCAACATTGCCATATCATGTTTTCAGGCCTGAAGTATTGAGATTCCTCATCAGTAATTTGTGCTGGTACTACGAAGAGTATGGCTTCGACGGCTTCAGGTAAGCAGCCTTCAGTCCTCATCTCTCCTTTATACTGGCCTTCAATACACCTTTTTCGCCACTCATTGTCAACCAATTGGTTTATTGCGTTTCAGGTTTGATGGTGTCACTTCGATGTTGTACCACAATCGTGGAGCTCAAGGGTTTTCCGGGGATTACAACGAGTATTTCGGATTAGGAGTGGACACTGACGCCTTAATTTACCTTATGGTGGCTAATAACATCCTTCATAAGCGTTACCCAAACGTGATAACCATTGCTGAGGTAATTCACATCTCATAATTCTGAATCTCATTGATACGATGTAATCAGTCGTGATTAACTGAAACTGGTCTAGTAGATAAACTTAATATAGTCCGAAATTGGAATCCAGATGTCAAAAGCACAGCTTTACATCACAGACCGTCACATTCACGGCTGAACACTCAATACTGTAGGTACTTGTCCATCGTTCTTTGTTAACTCATCGATCATTTTATGGGGTTTAGGATGTTTCTGGGATGCCGGGACTGTGCAGACCTGTCTCTGAAGCGGGCGTCGGCTTCGATTACAGGTTGGGAATGGCAATCCCTGACAAGTGGATTGAACTCCTCAAGACCAAAAAAGACGATGATTGGGAAATGGGTAACATCACTCATACCCTCACAAACCGGAGGTGGATGGAGAAAACAATAGCTTACTGTGAATCCCACGATCAGGTACTTACTTTTAATTTGTTGAGCCTATTATGTAGTGGTTTGCTTTTCTGTATATACACTTAATTGTATGTAAAATATTCATTTTAACGTTCTCTCTGAGATCTTGTCAAATCTTTGTTTCGCTTCAGGCTCTGGTTGGAGACAAGACGATTGCGTTCTGGTTAATGGACAAAGAGATGTACACTGGGATGTCACTTGTGTATGGAAGTAATGATATCATCGACAGAGGCATTGCCCTCCATAAAATGATCCGTTTGATCACTCACAGCCTGGGCGGAGAAGGTTATCTAAATTTCATTGGTTAGTGGATCACTCTGAATAACTACCTACCCCTTAAGCCTCGTACCCTGTAAGTGCGAAGGTTAACCCGTCGTTTGATGATCTACGATTTGCAAAGTTTTTGTTGGATTTGAGAAACGTTTCTTGGTTATACTTGATTGGGACAGCTGTGACACCAAATTTTACAGTGTGAACTTGTGACACCAAAAGAGAAGTGAACTTTTTGGATTCTGTGAAGGTTGAGTTGGACAATTTCTACTTGCTGAACTAACCCCAACTAACCTGTGTCGTACTTTAAATCATTCATGGTGCCCGGGAAGGACGATTTCACTTGATACTGCTTTTGTAAAATTCCCTGTAAGCCTTCTTCAACCTGCACCTACTTGGGTGAAGAAGCACAGACAAACCACACAATCTAACGAATCAGTGTTGACCAAGAAGAGAACAATAGTTGAATGAGGTGTTTCTGTTAAAACATATCCAGTGGCGTGGATGGTTTTGTTTAATATTGATATCCCCTTTCTTACAGGTAACGAATTTGGGCACCCAGAATGGCTTGACTTCCCCCGTGAAGGTAACAACGAGTCTTACCATTACTGTAGAAGGCAATGGAACCTTGTTGACGATGAGAATCTTCGTTATAAGCATATGAATGAATTTGATGTTGCTATGAACAACTTGGAATCTCAATATGGGTGGCTCGCTGCTAACCCAGTAAGTATTTGCTCTGTCATTTTGTTCCAAAGTAAAATCATGTGTTTTATTCCATTTCCTACTTTTCTGTTGAATTGTTTGTGCGGAATACTTATGGATTAATTGAACTTTCAGGGTTATGTCAGCTGGAAACACGAAGAAGATAAAGTGATAGCTTTTGATCGTGCAGGCCTGTTGTTCGTTTTCAACTTCCATCCAAACAAAAGCTTCACCGATTACAGGGTAGCGGTGGATGTCGAAGGTTCATATGAGATCATTTTGAGCTCCGACGACAAGGAATTCGGAGGGTTTGACAGACTTCACAAAAATGTTTTGTACGTCACAGAAGACTACAATTTCGGAGGAAGACGTTGTTCTTTCAAGGTACCCAACGATTATTGTTATGATCATTCCATTCACTGTGGCGCCCTCTTACTCTCTAAAACTCGTTAATCCACAACTTTTTCAGATACTACAAGGGTGCTTCAATTGTGTAGCAAAATGCCTGTTTTTCCTTTGAACTCCTATTTTTATTTTTTCCATATTGGCTTAAAGAGAAGAAAAATTGGTAGAATTCATTCATTTTGGGTCGGTCGTGACACTGAATGTTACTGGCCCAGCGTGTGTGTATGCCTGTGTGTATTCTGGCGTGCGCGTGTTTTTATGTCTTCTGACTGTGTTACCATAGAGCGGGGCAGCGCAGGCGGCATTAGCGTTTCCCAGATGTAATGCGCATGTGCAGCTTTTGTGTGATAGACCGTGGGGGCCGGAGGATTGATAATATGCTGTTGTTTGATTATTTATAGTTATTGTTTATGTTTCTAGTTTTGTATATAGTTTTAGTTGTTCTGGTTCAGTTTCTATAGTTTAGTTTCATTTATAGTTTTAGTTGTTCGTTTTATCTTCCTAAAATGGATAGTTGCTGCATCAATGGATTGTTCAGCGGTCGTTTAGTTTGCAAAAATTCAACGGGTGCAGTATATGTGTAAAAGGGGGGGGGGGGTTGAATTGAATGCGGTACCCCCATGACCAGAGCCACACTACGCTCCTACCTATTAGATAGGTATAATAATTATACTCAGTAATTATTACTATAGGCCTTGTATTATAACTGAGTAATTATCAATCTTCTCTCAACCACAAGGTCATTAGAAGTTATAAGATGTCATTTTGCCATTACGCATTCACTGGTTTTACACTGACTTCATGTTTGATTCTGTTTTCAGATATACATACCTTCTCGAGTTGCTCTCGTGTTTGCCCGAAAATCCTGAAGCTCTCAAGGCCCATGATAACCCACGTATACGTGCTAGTTCAACATGATTTCTACCGCCAACCGAACCCTAGTTGATTCATCGGGGTTCTGTTAACGAGCTTGCATTGTGCCATACGTCTAGTCCAATCATTACATTTGAAAAACTAATGTAAAATGTAATGTAAAATTTATTAGATTTCTGTAGAGATCACTATAGTGCTCGTAAAAGTTACTATATAAATTGTATAAAAGTCTAAATTTTTATTTTTATTGGTGAAATTGCAATATTTCTAGCTTCAGTTTTCTTGCTGTTACTGTTTTGTCATTGGTTCTTTGGCCCCAAATTGTTGATTTGTGTGCTGGGTAGATCCAAGATTTTGTTATTAGGTATGTAGGTTAGAAATTGATACACTTATGCCTGGTGTGTGTATCTAGAATATTTAGGTTTGGTTTTATTCATGCTTTAGAACCGTTTTGCATTTACCTACTTATATTCTAATTCTAGATATTTTTGATGTTCTACGTAAGTTGAAAATCGAAGAACCCCAAGTTACAATGTGTTATTTTAGCCAATTTTATTGGGTTCAATTTAGAATAAATACGTTTTGTTATCATTTGTTGATAAATAATAGATTGCTATATTTTGTCGTTAACGTGTTTTCTTCTATACATCTTCGTTCCTATTCTGAATCTTGAGCATGAAGGTACCTAATATTTTGAGGTAGGTACCAAATAAGGTGGCGACAGGCTCCACGAGTTCCTTCCGTTCGGCTACCCATTTTAGGCCAATTTTAACCTGAACATCATAGCGTATTCCAGGATTGCAAGGTTTCATGAGTGCACAGATTTTCAATGGCAGGGAGGGTTTACATGCGATCGAACAACCCAGTCTTGTTCCTCTGTTTGGAAATAGGTATGATAAACACGGTTATCCCTACTCTGCCCTACATTATTATATCGCTGATGTAATTGATGTCAAAGACATCACTTGCCCAATGAAATTGTGCGGATTACTAATGAAGCCTTCAAGCGGATTAATTATGAAGGGATATTCTGCCACGATAAAACCCCGTCGGTAGTTATCTACCCACAAGTATCCATGAGACTCTTGGTAGGTAACTACTATTGATTTTAATAATAAACGAAAACTACTGGTAATTTTACAGAGTAAAAATTCAGCTCAATTACCCTATCACGGTTCTTCCATGCACGGGTACAGTACGTAAATCTTATCTCTGCTCCCAGTTCCATTGGCTGGACAGTACCTTTGCTGTCGTCAACATTGAGCTAAGACAAATAAACGTGAAAACAGAGTCCATGATCAAGTAAACCAAACAGCGGTATCCCAATGTTTTGGGATTGTTGGTTTCCTGTTGTTTAGCAACTTTTTAAATAATAGGATCCGTTTCTTTTCTTACGCGTATTGATTGTATTGATCTTCATTTATTCGTATAGAACAGCTTTTCACTACCGCAACCGATTCTTCAGTACCATTTGTTAAGCAAAATTAGTTGAGATCAGATTCAATCTACGGTTCTCTACCATGGCAGATATTTCGGTAATAACATCCGACTTCATCAATGTCATCATATCAACCTCATGCGATGCGAGTATCGTGGAGAAGAGGTATCACAAAGGGATCACCATACAAGACTTGAAAGTGAGTTTGTTCAACACTATCAATGTGTCAAGAAGTTGTAACACCCAGTGCATGCGGGGTTTGACGCAACATTTTGCTATGATCTCTTATAACGCTCCAAGTTTCAATACTTTGACTACCTACCCTATCAAAGCCCAGTCCTCATGAAAACTCTATTATTCTCGTTCCGGAGCTTTGAATCCAATGAAAATTAGTTTTATGAACTGCTTCAGGCCGAATATGTTTCAAACTGGTTTGAACCAATTTAGAAGCATTTCCATAAAAACCTGATGGGTTTTAGTTACAGTTGCACCGATAAACTTCCGTGAAATGTTTATAAAGCAGCAGTCGGTCATAATCTGAAGAAAAATAAACAATAAGTTTACAATAATTGATGATTTCAAGGTTGATAATTTGCTGATTGAATCAATTGTTGAATGAACGATTTCAAGGTTGATCATTTGCTTTGATGATCTGGTACTTATATTTCACAAATCCGTATTTTGGTTCAGCATTATCAATTATGAGCCTTTGGCATCAACCAAGAACAACAATTTACTTACGAAATTTACTGCTTTGCATTTCAAGATACGTAGAATCCTATTATCGAACCTTTTACATAAGAAAATCGCAGCCATTGCCACTCAGCAAATTTTATCTTGTCTTAGTCACAATTAGTTAGATTTATAGTTAGTTACAATTATGTTAGATTTATTATATTGGAGTTACATTGGAACTTAACTTCATGGTTGTTCTTTTGCCAATTTCTTGTTTTGCTTCAGGGAAAATTGGAAGTGGTTACCGCTGGTAATCCTGCTACGATGAAAGTGAGGGTGTTCGACAATGCTGATAAGCTCATTTGTGAGCTGACAGACGACAACGCCCTTTTAGGTTCCTACCCCATCGACGACGGAATGCGAATTCATGTACGTACGTGATTGTACTTCAGCTTCCTTTCATGGATGTTGCGATTGTTGAATTGGTGTAAATTAATGGAATAACACTTTTCAGGTGGAAGATCAGTTTATATTGAGAAAGCAGTTGGACGACGAATGCCAAGTACAAAAATTCGAACTCTCAAAGGAGGATTATGAGAACAGATCAGGTAGCCTAACTAATATAGCTATTATGATACCTACCCATCGTTACTCAACTTTAGTAACAAATCGGTGTCTCTCACTCTTCAGTATCCACATTTTCGATGTCACCTATAACTTGGGAGAATTTCGAATTGTTTTAGATACCCTCAAAGCCTACCTGGCAAGAAACAAGCTTGGCAAGTACGACGAAGAGGAAATGGCAAAGAAGGCAGAAGAAAAGAAGAAAGAAGAAGAAATGGAACAGGAAAGAATGAAAACAATATCAGTTGACGCCCGTTGTCAGGTTTCAGTTCCTGGCCAACCAAGACGGAGAGCTACTGTCAAATTTGTTGGTAAATTGCATGTTTCAATAATGATGTCCTCTTACAGCGAGGAAGATCTTCTGAGTTATTCGTAAATTTCTCGAACTACTACTGTATTTTTTATGGCACAACTCATTTCAGGTAAAGTCAGTTTCAGCCCTGGAAACTGGATCGGTGTGCAGTATGATGAACCTATGGGGAAAAACGATGGATCGTAAGTACCCCTAATATGCTATTTTCTTGGTTAATTAAAATATTGCAACCGTAATTATGTGTTTTAAGAAATGAGAACTTCAACTCGTTATCGCATTGAAATACTTTGTGAGGAAATTAATTCTTCACGTGAAAAAAAAAGACAGGTCGTTACTACCAAACCTCTGAGTTGGTTATCGGGTGTAGGAGGCGCCCAACCAGCAATGCCGGAATCAGATTCCTTACCAACCTGTCGCATGTATCTTGAGGCGCCAAATCATTTTTATTTATTTATTTAAAGTATTTTGTTCAGTACAGTTTGGATTTCTTTGATATTTGATTCCATTCCGAAACTCCAGATTAGGATGAATAATCTGCCAATGTGAAAGCAGTTTGTGGTGAAGTGAAAGGTGGGAATTTCTTCCAGTAGGTACATCCTTCTATTGCACCTGTTTCTCTTCGATATTTAGTTTGTAGTCAAAGGTTGTACCCAAGTTACTGACTTGATTTCAACTTCGATGGCTGAACTTTTTCGGGTACTTCTGATTTTGCTTAGTTGAGCGATCTTATCGGCTTGATGGCTGTAGCTTGTAAGGAATTTGATTACAAATCACGGATTTGGTTCCGGAAAACACAACTCAACAATATCTAGCATGACAGAAATTGCCCCAAAGGTTGAAAAAGGTTATAGTGAAAATAAAACTTGGTACTTACCATCACGTTTCACAGGGGACGGAGGGGCTCCACAATTCAAGGGTCCATTCGTCAGTACCAAATGGGTAATATCAATTTTAAGGTAACTAGAAGCGCATTCAACGAAGACGATATTGGGTTATTGGGCGATATTATTAGATATCCAACTACTAACGTCAGCTCGCCATGTTCAAAACAACTCCGGACAACCACTGCTTGTTGTTCGCGGACGATCTTAAGTTGTTTTCTCATGTGGTTTCTCCGTTGGACTGTGCTGCCTTGCAGTCGGCGGTCGTACGTCTTGAGAGTTGGTGCTCTGATAATAACTTATTTCTAAACCCATCTAAATGCCATGTGATTACCTTCCATCGTTCGACGCAGCCCATTGAGTTCAACTATGTCCTCGGGGGCGGCCGGCTTCGGAGACTCACGGAGATGACTGATTTGGGAGTGCTTTGCGACGCGCAATTAACTTTTTCAAAACACATTGAGGACCTGGCCAGCAGGGCAATGCGGGTCCTGGGCTTTGTGAAACGTAACACCAGAGAGTTCACAAATGTTAGTGCCATAGTACTGCTTTACAAGGCCCTAGTGCTTCCAATCTTGGAATACGCCTCTCCTGTTTGGTCACCCAGTTACGCCATTCATCAGTATACCCTAGAAAGAGTGCAAAATAAGTTTCTTCGCTACATTGCTTTCAAGTTGGGCATTCCTTCCGACGAAGTGTGCTACAGCACTCTTCTCGATACTTGTGGCATGTTGCCTCTGGAGAGGCGTCGTACAATTGCTGACCTCTCCCTCCTGCATAAGCTGTTGAATAACCGCCTTGACTGCCCGGCCTTGCTTTCGATGATCAGCCTCCAAGTTCCTCGTCTGTCGGCACGCTCTTCTCTCCTTTTCTACATCCCTTTTTCATCAACAAATTATATGAAGAATAGCCCGTTGCAGCGATTGCCTCGCTCCGCTAATTTGCTCATTAATTTAAACCCTGATTTTGACTTTTTTCATAACTCCCTTGCTTCTCTCAAAAGGTTATTGGCTTCCTCACCATTTTAATTCACCTAAGTTTACCAACCATAGTATTTAGCATAATCATGTTTTTTTTTTTTTAATTGGTACTCCACATGTTATTATTTTGTCTTCTTCGTAGTTTCTTCATTTTTGTGCTTCGTCGACAGAATTTTCAACTTTTTCTTTCTTTATTCTTCCTGTTAATGTCCATTGATTTCTTGTTTGTACGAGTGTAATTGGGCTTGCCCGTAAATAAATAAATAAATAAATAAACTCACTAGGAATGTCGAGGCCTTCCTTCTCTACCCTTGTTTCGTCTACTGTACATATTTGCTTTTCAACAGGGTTCAGGGCGTCCGGTATTTCGAATGCTCCCCCAAGTACGGAGGTTTCGTAAAACCGATGTTCGTCGAAGTTGGCGATTTCCCCGAAGAAGAACTGGACCTGGACGATGAACTCTAGGCTCACTGGTTTCCACCATGACGCCACTCCATCCACGCCATTCTTCGCTTTGTGATAACAGAAGACACTAATTTTTACCGCTATTAGTAATCGTTTGTCTAAGCATGCATATGTATTAATATATATTAATATTCAATAACTGTAATTAAATTGCTTTAAAATAAACAATAAAGATTAAGCACTAGAAAGTGAAAATTGGAAATTTATTATGTACCCGTACCAACTTTCCCGAAGTTGTATTGTAAAATACACTTTCCCCGTTTTCTGCACCTTTTACTTTGATTCACTTTTAGCCAAGAAAAGTTACTGATCTCACATTTAACCCTTAATGTCGCAAGGTATCCATATGGAAGAGTGACTTCTAGTCGAATTTCCCGTCATCCAGAGAAAGGATACGATCCAAAAACTGGTTCTTGATCAAGTGGATAACCCAAACTTTACGATGAATACCTTCCGAGTGGTGATAAACAGTGATAATGAAGTCTTGATGTAGACTCTCTTCAATACATGGAAGGCAAACGAGAACTAGTAAGTTGGACAATTATTTTACCTATGAATATTTCACTTTTACTGAAACCTAGATCGATTTCATATGAAAAACATCTTCTAAATCGATTGGAATAATCATTTTGCCGGTTTTTGGTTTATTATCTTCGATAATGAACCATTGGAATGGCCCAAAGAAAATCGAATAAAAAAAAATCCGTCCGTCCGCCGTCCGCGCCACTTTGCCCAGTTAGCGTTGAGTTAAAATTACGAAATTTTTTTTATGGGTTTCGACCAACCCCACAATGGTCCTCGAAACTTTTCATAACCCAAGGGGAAGGGGTTCAAAACGAATTTTGAAATTTTGAAAATCTCATATCTCGAAAAATTCATATAGAAAGGTATGTTTTTTATTTCATATTTAGATAGAGTTTGTTCCGTAGAATTTTTTAAGACCATTCGCAGCTTTGTACGACCAGCCGTTCGTTCACAATGACGGCTCAAAGATTGTGCCTCACAACACGATCATGAATCAAACTATTGAAATACAGGTCCATTTTCATAATAACAAGCTCTTTGGAACATCATATGGCTTAAGTGATGTCGAGTTTGTTGTTCTGAGGTGCGTTTCGTGCTACGGAAATGAAGGTAATTTCGAATGTTTGTTGGTAGGTACTTCTTTTATAGAAAAATTATTACCGACGTAGTAGTATTAAAAACCCCAGAATTATATCGTATTAATTAATCATAATCAATGATAATTATTATTAATAATGAATACAAATTATTAATACCTAACAATAAATTATAATAATTTTCACTAGGTACTTGATAAAATTGTTAATAATTAGTGATAGTTGATAATAATAATTAATCTAACATTTAGGATCTAGACATTTAGACCTAGTGATCTAGACAGAAGGGTGATCTGTACAAAGAAGATAATGAACCGTTGTGTCAAGAATTTGTATTGTACCTAACACTCTAAGGGTTTTGTTATAATATAATATTATTACCAGGGTAATATTATTGTTATAATATTATGACAGGGTAATAATATTAATAACATTAATAAAATTTATTTTTAATACTATAGATCTACATTTAATACTATAGATCATTGTGGGCTGACAAGTACGTGCGAGGTGAAAATGGTAAATTTTATAAGGAATTCAACCCAAGCCGTTAACGTTGCCATGGTTTACTAGAGTGACGTCAAATAGAGGCCTAAAAATTACCATGTGCAGGTTGCGTTCAAACCACGGGTTGAGTGCAGTGTACAAAAACGCCTATTTTGAACCGGAGTGCTCTACACAATGTCAGGCATGTGAGGGCGCATTGTGAGGTTGAACCCGTAAACCAAATTTCATAAAGATCAAAATGCGAAATCCTTATTTTAGTTCAGCTCCGACCTTCGGCTTCCACCTTCAGGCCTCCACCTTCAGCCTTCAGCTCCGGCCTCCAGCTCCGGCCTCACCTTTGGGCCTCCGCCTCCGGGCCTCCACCTTCAGGCCTTCAGCTCCGGCCTCCAGCTTCAGCCTTAAGCTCCGGCCTCCAGCTTCAGCCTTAAGCTCCGGCCTCCAGCTTCAGCCTCCAGCTTCAGCCTCCAGCTCCGGCCTCCAGCCTCCAACTCCGCCCTCCAGCTCCAGCCTCCGCCTTCGGGCCTCCGCCTTCGGGCCTCCGCCTTCGGGCCTCCGCCTCCGGGCCTCCACCTTCAGGCCTCTAGCTCCGGGCCTCCTCGTTCAGGCCTCCAGCTCCGGGCCTCCACCTCCAAGGGACTCCATAGGGCGCCAAGGTGCTCCAAGGGGCGCCAAGGTGCTCCAAGGACTTTGGAGGACCTCCGAGGACCTTCGAGGACCTCCGAGGACCTCCGAGGACCTCCGAGGACCTCCGAGGACCTCCGAGGACCTTCGAGGACCTTCGAGGACCTTCGAGGACCTTCGAGGACCTTCAAGGGCCTCCAGGACCTCCCAGGGCATCCAAGGTTAATTCCAAGCATCAGCCCAAATTCCTGAAGGCTATGGGGATGTTTCTTGGAATTAATTTGATCCGGTGAAGCCGAGATGAGATTTCTGGGCACTCGGGGTCCCTACCGTAGTAATATCCGTTGAATCGGACACTCGAGAAGGGAGAGGGTCGCGTGTGCGGCGTGGGCGTTGGGGGTGGTAAAGAGGGTGGCTCAGGTAGTTCCCAGAAACGATAACAGATGGCAGCGCTATTGAAGAGTGAGGAGGATGTTGATTGAAGCCAATAGATGTGAAGCAGCAACGTAACAATTAGGCGAATAATAATGTTATTGATAAATAAAATGAAGAAAAAAGAAAGGGTTTAGCAGGTTTAGCATGTTTTGTACATTGTGGCTTTAGGTTGATAAGAAGATTGTAAAATTAATCGTACCTAGAAACTACTAAATAGATCAAACATAAAAATAAGAAATATAAATTAAACTCATTGAAGGTCACTCATAAATTCATTGAAGGTCACAGGCCATGAATCGATTCAGCTAATTTATGGTCGAAAATGCCTTGTAGCAATAATACTTTACGTTACTCGGTTAAAAAATATAGTTTTTTGAATTTTAAGATTTTTTACTCTAAAATGACCGTTGTTCTCTTAATTTGCGTGAAAATAGAAATCCGGTTACACCGTTGGAAATATCACGAAAATTCCTAAATTTCTGTATTTCGAATCGCCAAAACGGGTGAAAAATCAACTTGAAAAGGAAAATTTTTCAAATTGTAGAAATTTCCACTTTTGTCAAACGCTCATAAACCCCTATAATTCGGCACAAGAATTATAGTTGCGTCCAAATGGGTGCAAATTATGTTTTTTACGTGATGCCGGGGGAAAATAATTTAAAGAAAATGACATAAAAACATGAAAAAAACACGTTTGCGCACGATTTTTTTTTTCTAAATCGTATTTTAGGGAACCCATAGAACACCCCCCAATTGGAATCCGACCTTTCAATACATTTCAATATAATTATGCACCCACCGGCAATCAACAGGTATATGAATTTCAAATTTATTCTTGATTCTTGACTCTTTGGTCAATCATTTTAATATCGTCGGTGAAACAGCAACATGCTATTCATCACACATTTTCCCAAAATTTTCAGGAGAGACAAAAAACTGTTTACAAAACTTACGTCGTGCACTGTGAAAAGCAAACAGTCATGCAGCATGGCTATAAGAGCAAATATTTGAAGGAATAGTTGGTTTTATGTTAAATGTCTCTATTAGAGAACATGATGTCCATGAAGAACATCTCAAGTATCAACCACGTTTCTTCATCTTCAAAGGGCTCCGGTTTGAGAACTCAAAGAACATGATGTCCTTTGAAAACATATCAAGTATCAACCACGTTTCTTCATCTTCAAACCTATTTAATAATACCTAACAAATCCAGAATCGCGTTAATACGTGTAGCCGATTGTAGTAATCACACCCAAGGAAGTTCAAATGATTAACATTCAAACCTGGCAATAATTAAAGTGGCATTGATGATGGTGAGTCATGAAAAACCTTTAAACCTGTCAACAATCTGAACGTTATTTGAACAATTTGAGTAATCTGATCTCTGCGCGGTAAAATTTGATTAAAATGATGAAGTAGGCGCTTACGTGATCTAGCGATTTGGAAGAACATTGCAGTGAAACCTAAATGTCTAAAACCGTTAATTCAGTGGAAAACAATCGTTGGATTTGAGCAAAATTTAACGTTATTAATAATAGTGTATTTCCGCATACGCACTCGCTGTGGGATACGGACTCTGGCGCTGAAGCCGGTAGAAAACTATTTTCGCGTCACTGTCTGTCTCACTTCGGGTTTTTAACGAACGCTGTCAAATTTAGCTCCCAAAGTGAGATTGTGCGGTACCAGTGAACTTGTTCCTGGTCGATTAGTGCTTGACGGGGGGTCCCCACTCGATCCTGATTCTCCTTCCTTCTGTTCTCCTTTTATTTTCTTCGTGGGCCCCTGGCATCAACATATCCTATTTTGTTACTGGCAACACATTCTTCGTTGATATCCATAATAATGATAGTTGATGGTTAATAATTATTGGTAGTTTTAATAATTAAATCGATATCTGAAAACCATGTCGAATCAGCTGGGTCAGTATGAACATTAAACCGACAGGCTGCCACACGATTCACCCTCATGTTGACGACATTTGATCTGCTCCACATTTGAGCCCTCATTGTGAACGAACGGATCTTAAAAAAATCCTTAAAAAAATATACCGTTCGATTTGAATTTTTCAAACTTCGTTTTGAACCCAGTTTTGGACCTAGAGTTATGAAAAGTTAGGTGGATCATTGTGAGGTTGGTCCGAACCCGTAAACCAAATTTCGTAAATTTAGCACAACCCTAACTAGGCAAAGTGCCGCCGACGGACGGATTTTTTTCTTTCGATTTTCTGAATTTATCTTGAAACGGAAAATTTTGTACGCCCGCTGGAGGTTCATCAACATAAAGGACGTTTGTTTGTAGGTACCTTTCGGCCCATATCACAAGATACTTTCGGATGATATTATGTTTAACCCCATACGTATATCAAAAATATCCATAAATTTTGAGTCAAATGAATTGAGTTTTAGGTGTTGTCGGTGAACAAATTATCCCTATAATAAATTATCATTATCAATGATACATAAAAAACTCTGCAAAAACACAACGGTTTATTATCTTCTCTGAGCAGATCACCCTAATCCAATTAACGAACTGTTAGATGAAACTAGAGTTTCCATCAAACTCTATCATCCAAATTAAATTTAGAGTACCATTCGACTTTATTTCATATCATAACATACTGTACTATACCAAATCATACGTACAATAATATACCATGTCACACAAACCGAATGAATATTGCATTGTCATCGAGTTCTGACCTATTTTTAAAATTTCAAGTCAATAAATAGCTCATCATCAAAATTTAATTTGTATTATTACAAAAAGGTTATACTTAAAGAATTTTACAGATGAGAAACCGAATGAATATTGCAATGTGGTCAATCCCCGACTCGCGGTTAAAATTTCCAGTCTGTTAGTTTACCGGGAAGATGAAAACAAAGTAGTTTTAATGTTTGGCGTCTGGGGGGTTGACCGACCTAACGGCCGTTTTAGACGCTAAGTTTAGTGTTTCTCCTAAACTTTTGCGCGCTCACTGTGAACGAACGGCTGGTCGTACAAAAATCCAATTGGTCTTGAAAAATTCGTAATTTTTCAGGTCATTCAAAACTGAACTAAAACTTACACCGTTTCATCTGCATTTTTAGAGATATGACATTGTCGGAATTTCAAAGTTCGTTTTGAACCCCTTTAAAGGGTTATGAAAAGTTTCGTAGATTTTATATTGTTCGATTTTCTGAATCTACGTACGTATCTTGATGCGTAAACCAACATATTTTTTCTTTGGGCGACTCCAATGTTCATTATGGAAGATACTAAACCAAAAATGGAACACAATTATAAAATTATAAACAAAAAAATCATCTTGTTTATAACGAATTATTTAAGTTTGTGAGTATATAATTTTCCAATAACATTGTATGGCTGTATAAGAAATTAATGCCAATAATAAAAAAAAATTGATAAAAAAAAATTTAAAAAACCACAGCGAGTGTTTGGTGCAGTTGGATGAATAACTATGCTAACTTAAGATAACCAACCTTATATTAACTATTTGGCCAAAGAGTTAATAGTACAATAGTGCCTAATTACTTAAATAATTACATAAGGCCTTATAATAATAGCTACTAAATATCGATACTATCGGTGGCAGAAAAGTATCAATCGTCGTTGATACCTTTCCTCCGACATTATCGGCATGTCGACTACGGAAAGTCCCGCCTAAGCCAACGGAAAGCCGTACCCGGGTTCCTAAGGGAGACCCCCTGGCTCTAGTGCAATGCCAGGTTGGTGCAATGCGTCAGGTACTGCAGCCTGTCGCCGACAGTGGCGGAGCAAGCTCCAATCCACCGTCAATTCAAAAAAATGAGATCTTCAGAGTATCGCCGTAAGGCGAGGGACTCAGAGACCTCATTGGGGAACTCCGCTCAGTTTCCTGATCAGAGTTAATTTCGATGTAATATCGCGGGAGACCGTAGGATATTGCGTCGAGTGGAACATTCGGGAAGGGAGTGGGCGGCAAATGTTGGCGGGGGGGTAGTTCTTAGAACCGCGAACAGGTAGCGACTCTGTACAACCCAAGTACTACCTATCGCTACTCACACAACTCCTGTGATAATAGATAAGATCCTTGCAGTCGTTCTGTACGAACTAAAAAATTCAAAAATACCGCATCAAGTAGATAAAATCTCCTTCCCACAACCCCTTCTCACCCTTAGTCACCCTCGGTTTCACCTAATATGTTTCCTCTGTTACACCAGCAGGGAGCTTTACGCTTCTTTCAATGCTGTTGGCGGGAGCTTTTTGCCAGATGAACAAGCCTGAATTGAAGCATTACTTCATTATACCTAGGCATGGAACTAGTAGGAACCCGTTGGTGTTTGGTTTATTGACAACAATTAAAATATTGATTCTCTCGTTTCTGCATTCGACCTAAGTGTTCTCATTCCTTATGATTACAACATAACAACTAGGTACTTGATAAAATTGTTAATAATTAGTGATAATTGATAATAATAATTAATCTAACATTTAGGATCTTGATATTTAGACCTAGTGATCTAGACAGAAGGGTGATCTGCACAAGGAAGATAATAAACCGTTGTGTCAAGAATTTGCTGAGTTTTTTTAGTTAGAGTAATCTACAAGCGAAAAACCGATGGTATCTTTTTGGATCCCTTGGGATCAGTGTGTCGTGCAAACGGATTCCATACGGATCCTTTGGGCTGAAGCTGTCGGGAAGTTACTTCCGTTGGTTTCCGTTTGGATCCTTTGGGGTGTAGTTGTCGTAGTGAATATATGTTTTTACCTGCATTTCTCAAATAATAATGAACCTAACAGTAATTCTCTGTTTCTTTTTCATGATTCTAGTATTCTAGCCGAGGGCTGAAAATACTAAGTTTGGTCCCTAAAAATGGATCATGGTCGGATGAGGAGGGTTCAGACGACGATGACTTTACAGACGACGATGACTTTACAGACGATAACTTTACAGACTTTACGACGATGACTTTACAGACGACGATGACTTATATGAACGACGATGAACTTTACAGACGACGATGAAATATATGTTTTTACCTGCATTTCTCGCAAATGGCGCTGAAAATATTTGAAATTCATGTAATACAGAAATCTTTCAAATAATAATGAACCTAACAGTATTTTCTTTTTCATGATTCTAGTATTCTAGCCGAGGGCTGAAAATACTAAGTTTGGTCCCTAAAAATGGATCATGGTCGGATGAGGAGGGTTCAGACGACGATGACTTTACAGACGACGATGACTTTACAGACGATAACTTTACAGACTTTACGACGATGACTTTACAGACGACGATGACTTATATGAACGACGATGAACTTTACAGACGACGATGAAATATATGTTTTTACCTGCATTTCTCGCAAATGGCGCTGAAAATATTTGAAATTCATGTAATACAGAAATCTTTCAAATAATAATGAACCTAACAGTATTTTCTTTTTCTTTTTCATGATTCTAGTATTCTAGCCGAGGGCTGAAAATACTAAGTTTGGTCCCTAAAAATGGATCATGGTCGGATGAGGAGGGTTCAGACGACGATGACTTTACAGACGTCGATGACTTTACAGACGATAACTTTACGACGATGACTTTACAGACTTTACGACGATGACTTTACAGACGATGATGACTTCGATATTTCTGACCTAGTCTTGATATTTAGACCTAGTGATCTAGACAGAAGGGTGATCTGCACAAGGAAGATAATAAACCGTTGTGTCAAGAATTTGCTGAGTTTTTTTAGTTAGAGTAATCTACAAGCGAAAAACCGATGGTATCTTTTTGGATCCCTTGGGATCAGTGTGTCGTGCAAACGGATTCCATACGGATCCTTTGGGCTGAAGCTGTCGGGAAGTTACTTCCGTTGGTTTCCGTTTGGATCCTTTGGGGTGTAGTTGTCGTAGTGAATATATGTTTTTACCTGCATTTCTCAAATAATAATGAACCTAACAGTAATTCTCTGTTTCTTTTTCATGATTCTAGTATTCTAGCCGAGGGCTGAAAATACTAAGTTTGGTCCCTAAAAATGGATCATGGTCGGATGAGGAGGGTTCAGACGACGATGACTTTACAGACGACGATGACTTTACAGACGATAACTTTACAGACTTTACGACGATGACTTTACAGACGACGATGACTTATATGAACGACGATGAACTTTACAGACGACGATGAAATATATGTTTTTACCTGCATTTCTCGCAAATGGCGCTGAAAATATTTGAAATTCATGTAATAGAGAAATCTTTCAAATAATAATGAACCTAACAGTATTTTTCTTTTTCATGATTCTAGTATTCTAGCCGAGGGCTGAAAATACTAAGTTTGGTCCCTAAAAATGGATCATGGTCGGATGAGGAGGGTTCAGACGACGATGACTTTACGACGATGACTTTACTATTACTGTATTGTGATTTATAATGTATTGTGATTTTTGCTCTTACCTACATAATATGTAAGAAACAACATATTATGTTGTATTATGTTATGGGAAAATTGTGATACTTACCTAGGTTATTGAAATTATTTTTTGTGGTTTTCCAATTATAAGAATACAATAGAGTATTGGAGAAAAGGAAGAAGTCTGATATAAATAAGACGTCTGATATTATAAATGTGATATTATAAAGTCTGATCATATAAATAAGAAGTCTGTTATAAGTCTGATATTATAAATGTGATATTATAAAGTCTGATCATATAAATAAGAAGTCTGACATCCTGTGATGAAAGAAAAAAACGTATCTACCTATGTACCTCTGTTATGTTTGTTATTACATTCAAATAAATATATTGAAGTTTATCATTTCTACGTTGATTTTATGTGGCCAAATCAGACACTCACTCCTCACGGTATCCGTTTGGACACCATCCAGCGCCAGGCCGGTCCCAAGGTATCCATTTGGACACCGTCCAGAGACACCTCGGTCCCAAGGTATCCATTTGGATACCGTCCAGCGACAACTTGGTCCCAAGGTATCCAAAAAGATACCATTCATAAATCTATCTGTATTTTCAAAATATGAAACTCGTGTGACCCATGGGAGGTACCATGCACCTATCTGTATCAAAACTAATCAGAATTTTTAAAAAAATCCGAATTTTTTCGAAAAATGAAAAACCTGGGACGTTAAGGGTTAAAAACTATAAAGTCTCATGGGAAATTGCTCCATTAGGGTTGGTTTTTCCTAATGTTATATTTCGCGGTCATATACTTGATTGATTTGCGAAAGAATTGCCAAATTTTGTCCCTTTCTCCAACTCAAAAAAAAAAACTCTGCAAATTCTTGACACAACGGTTTATTATCTTCCTTGTGCATATCACCCTTCTGTCTATACCAGACTGTATTGCAAATCGGCACCATACCATATTCTCACCGTACTCATACCATACCATACGAATTTCTTTCCTATCATACCATACTGTATTATACCAAATCATACATACAATAATATACCATACCATACTCATACCATGTCATACAAACCGAGGGAATATTGAAATATCATCCATTTCTGACCTATATTTAAAATTTCAAGTATCTAGCTCATCATCAAAATTTAATTTGTTTAAACAAATAGGTATTATTTAAACAATTTTACTGACAAGAAACCGAGTGAATATTGCATTGTGATCCAGTTCTGACCTATTTTTTAAAATTTCAAGTCAATAGCTCATCGTCAAAATTTAATTTGTATTATTACAAAAAGGTATTATTTAAACTATTTTACAGATGAGAAACCGAGTGAATATTGCAATGTGGTCTATCCCCGACTCACGGTTAAATTTTCTAGACTGTAGTTTACCGGGAAGATGAAAAAAGGTAGTTTTATTCTGGGCGTCTGGGGGTTGGGTCACATAACGGCCGTTTTCGACGCGAAAGTTTAGTGTTTTTCCTAAACCTTTGCGCGGTCACTGTGAGCGAACGGCTGGTCGCACAAACATCCAATTGGTCTTAAAAGATTCGTAATTTTTCAGGTCATTCAAAAGTGAACTAAAAATTACACCGTTTCATGAGAATTTTTAGAGATATGACATTGTCGAAATTTTAAATTTCGTTTTGAACCCCTTCCCCTTGACCTAGGGTTATGAAAAGTTTCGAGGATCATTGTGGGGCTGGTCCAAACCCAGAAACCAAATTTCGTAATTTTAGCTCAACGCTAACTGGGCAAAGTGGCACGGACGGCGGACGGCGGACGGCGTACGGGGGACGGCGTACGGCGTACGGCGTACGGTGTACGGCGTACGGCGTACGGCGGACGGACGGATTTTTTTTTATTCGATTTTCTGAATCTACGTGTCTTGAAACGTAAACCAACAAATTTTGAGGGGGGGTTAAAATTTTTTTTTCTTTGGGCGATTCCAATGGTTCATTATCGAAGATAATAAACCAAAAAAGTCAAAATGATGATTCCGATTCAGAGAAACTCAAGAAGGTCCTCTGGAGTTCGCTGGGGGACACCATGAGAAACCTTGGATAAATAAAAAGAACCTAAATTGAAAAAAAAAGTTATAATGCGAATAAGTTTAGATAATAAAACGTTGTTGTAAAAAATATCTACAAGACCGAATAATGAACAAGTAGGTTAGGGAGGTTTTAGTATTTTCTTCTCTTGAGGATCTCAGGCCGCCAGTGGATAGGATGCGATTCCTCCGTCTGTAAAAAAAAAAAACAGCATCATTTGGAAGGAGAAACACGTGGTTATTAAGTCATAGTAATATGCACCACATGATTTATGAAGGAACGAAAAATCGGTATTTACCGCTGTATCATCTTCTTTGTAGATTTTAATGGTTTTATCAGCTTCTGTAGTTATCAAACGGCTACCACTTTGGTCGAACACCATGGAAAATATCCCCGATTCGCTGTCCATTGAGCCAGGTTGAACGGGAGCCTAGAAATAGTTTGAATTATTGTGAAATCGAGCGATAAATTTGTTTTTGTATAACACCAATTGGGTTGTATTGGGATGTAAAATGATTACTAACTAATCAGTCTTGAAACGAAAACTAACCTGTAACCTCTGGAAGTTATAGCCAGTCCTCCAGTCCCAACAATGAAGAGTTCCGTTGTCAGCTCCCGACACCAAAACACCTTCAGGATTCACAGCTAAACAGTTGACGATGGCGTTGTGACCAGACAAATTTTGGATGAATTCGCCGTTGGGGCATTTCCACTGTTTGATATTGTCAGGGCTGGCAGATGCGAACATGTACCTGCATTTGGATAATAATATCAGAGAACAGCCACAAATGGGGATGAGTAGTGTACATGGATTTCCACTCAAGTACTCACGATTGGAAAATTCGTGTATTTTTCAAGTACCCCTTATTTATAACTAGCCAGATTACCCATATCAAAATCGCTTCAGCGGTTTGTACGTCTACAGAGGACAGACATACATACATACTTACGATTTTATAGATATAGATGAAATTCAAGACTTCAAAATTGGATACCTATGAGGTGATCAGAACTAGTCAAAAATTGATCTTAAGGAGTAGTTGGCCTCGGAATTACAGTAATAGAATGTATCGCTTTTCGATGTAAACTTATTTCATAAAACACAAAGGAACGGGATTCTCAAACATTATTTCAATGTAAACCTACAGATACAGTATGTGGAATTTTAAAAGAGCAATCATACTTACAATGTTGGGTGAAACACTACAGCCCTAATACTCTTCTTGTGGTTGGTGAGAGTGGCCATCGATTTTCCAGCAGCCAAATCCCACAATCTGATCGTACAGTCGTGGCTTCCAGTAATGACCTGAGGGATTCAAAGGAAGCGATATGCATCACGTTACTACAACTTAATATTTACTGCTCCAGCTCATACAATTTTGAAAACTAGTTATTGAGTGCAAGTAATGCAATCCCTACCTGTGGCTCAGCTGCCTGGGATATCACGCTTGCAATTGTATTTGTGTGACCAGTCAAAGTATGAACATTGGCTTTGGTTCTGATGTCCCATACCCTGGCGGTAGAATCCCTTCCAGCTGTTATCAGTACGTCAATCGTCGGATGGAGGGTGAGGGAGTACACTGCGCTCAGATGGCCGTGGTAATGACGAATCACCTGGAGTAGAAATACAGCACGGTCAAATGTTGGCCAATGAGAACTGCCCTCTAAACTATGCAGGGCTTTCCACCACCACAAAGGGCAGCACGGGAAGGGTAACAACACGACCTTCCCAAAAACACGATGGAAGGCACCAACCTTGTTATACTCAAGATCCCAGCACTTGACCTGTCGGTCCTCCCCGCAACTGAATAAGTAAGGGTGTCTTTCACTGACGGCCAAACCTCGCACACTGCTGATATGTCCAGTAAGTGACACTTTCAATTTGCCAGTAGCTAGCTCCCACACCTGTCACAAAATTGAACGAATGTAGTACAGAATCTGATAGAAACTCTTGAATAATGGCACGTGACATAGAAAATATTGAATGGGTGAAAAGTAGTTGTCAAGTGAGTACAGACAAAGCATAGACAAGTAGATTCCAAACAAAAATAATCGTACTTTTATTACTCGGTCAGCAGATCCCGTGGCAAACCACTCATTTCCAGGTTCAACAGTGGCACATCGTACCCATCCCAAATGCCCAGAAATCACTCTAAAGAGTTTCCACGGAGCGTGCCACTTTGGTTTGGGCATCTGTGAAGCTTTCTTGGGGATTATAGAAACAGTGTTTTGTTGAATAGGTACAAGAGCACCAGAACCGGTGTGTGGGACCACAGCTCCGTCACCGCCAATCTCAGCTGGATCGCCGATACTCACTGGGAAAGAGGAAAATGAAAAAGGTACATTATTTACCAAGCAGATTACCAGAGAAACGTTGACAATGATCCTACGGATTAATAAAAGACGTTCATAGAGAAATAGTCGACAACCATATTTAAATAATGATCAACTGCTATAACCAAGTCGTGCGTATATTGTCGAATGAGGGGAAACTCACTTGTATCACTGGCAGCATCGCTGTTCGGTTCTCTCAACTTGGCAGCTTTACTCTGCTTAACTTTCTCCAGAACCAAACTGTATGAGTCTCTGGCTTTAATACCTTTCTTTATCTTTTCCCTGCAAAACCAAAGAAGATCGATGATTGACTATTACTTACTCCCACACAAGAAGAAAAATGCATTGTACCAAAAACCTTGTGAAATTAGTCCTCTTATTATATGAATTGGACAAGTGTTGTTTAATTTACAAGCTTACAATTCAATACGGATTCTAAGTACGGACTTACGCCAACTCATCGACTGCAGGTAGTGTTCCTTGATTAGTTAGGAACATATCGTGCGTCCTTTTGAGGGATCGAAACAGGAGGGTGTGCACTGAGTGCCGCTGAACTTCCTGCAAATCGCAAACGCCGCAATGTAGTAAGAGATAAACACACGAACAGCTTCTGTCATATATTGACGATATGAAGAACAAACAGAAGACAGAGGCAACTCTTATTTCGTACACGATCTCCACCCGAAGGCAAAGCACGAACGCAACTTCTAAGCATTTAAGCAAATAATTTATTGTGGTATCCATTTACTAGTAATAAACTATAATAATAAACTATTCGATACGCAATCCCAAGGAAAAATGAGTGTATTTAGGAAAACATTAAGTATCGAAGGATCACCGACAGAAGCCGGGAATGCCACCGATCTTGCTAGAGTATGTGGTCGAGTTAGAAACCTTTTTTGTGGCAAACATAATTCAATTTAGATATATTATTTACAAAACAACGGAACATAATAATAATTGGAGGCTAATAATAAATAAGCCAATCTTACTTCTGTCATGCCTGCTAGCCGTATGTCACTTAACACTTGAAAAAGTCCAAAAATACAGCCAGACGTAAAAACTATTCCACAATCTTCGTACCTGTTTCAATATAATAGGTATCAAATAACCTGTTTCAACTAATATAGGTATCAAATAATTTGTTTAACTTAATAGCAATTATTTACAATCATTCACTTTATACGAGTACACACATAAACACAACGAAACCACACAAACTTATTCGCCTCCCGTTTCTTGGAGGAAGGTCTTATTCTACTTCGTTGACCAGAGAATTTCCTCCGTCTTCCACCAAATATTTCCTTCTCTGTGTTTTTTTAATCGTATTCCAGTGAGGTTTCCTTCTCGTATGATACGAGTCGTTTTAACTCAAGCTTAACGCTAACGTCGCATTAAGATTCAAAACTCCACATGCTCGTCCCGATTGTTGTATGCTAAAATAATCTGATGTTTAATTTTCGAGTTCTGTAGTTAAAATCGACAGCACCAAGTAGTTACTTATAAGGTTCAACAATGTAAGTGAGGTTACTCGAGTTACTCATCAGGTTCATTCAAGTAGAGTGTACGAAACGCATTCGGCAGTCTTTGGTTCGAGAATTTGTCATCACATACCTACTTTTTCAGATGGGAAAGAATCAAAAGAAGAAAGGAAAGGGAGCTGAAAAAACTGCCGCTAAAACGGAGAAAAAATTAAACCAGAAAATGAAGAAGCAAATGAAACTAACTGGAGAGGTAAGCAGAAATGGTACTGACATTCTGGAAGGATTTTTGTTGTGTACTGTCTCTTCTTTGATGTCCTCAACGCTTAGACATTTTCCTTATCGTATTGCGATGTTTTAATCAATCTTTTAGGAAGACATAGAGGCGATTCTCGCTGAAATTGAGAAAGAGGAACAGAAGAAAGCACAAGTTGTTAAAAAAGAAATCGTTGCTCCCACGAGACGAGTTTACGCTACGTTGACTCCTCATCCATCCAAAGACGAACTTCTTCTATTCGGAGGGGAGTTTTACAATGGAAAAGAGGTGAGTTTTAGGTCCTTCAAGATCTGTTCAAGTTTAATGTAAGTTGACCCCAAGTTTTGCCAATTTGTCATCAATAGCAAAAGTTTGTTGTTTGGGCACTGCGAAAATGCGCTACCGATTCGCCTCCCTATGGGGAGATTCAATCAAACGATCATGATTCTTTACCTACTTTTGAAACTGCTGGGCTGATTTATGTTTTGTTTTAATTCCTTGATGTCACTTTAATGATGTCCTGCGTGTATCTCGTTTGCAGACAACGCTATTTAATGACCTATTCATCTATAAAATTACAACTAACGAGTGGACGCTTTTCAAAATACCTGGCTCTCCACCACCTAGAACGTCCCACCAGGCTGTCGCCGTGCCTTCTAAGAAGGGCGAGCTGTGGGTTTTTGGGGGCGAGTTCTCTACCAAGTCAGAGTCCCAATTCTACCATTACAAGGATCTGTGGGTCCTTCACTTGGACAATCTTACTTGGGAACGTGTGGCGTAAGTTCTTCCTTTGATTTTATCAGTGCATGTTCATTTTTTCCTTCTTGCTGGCCCCATCGTGGTGTCCTTCCATTAGCTGCTAACTAATATAGGAAATCGTTTAGTTACACATTTTGCACGATACATATATATTCACAAGTACAATTATGAATGCACCGTTCTTTTGTTTATTGTCTAAGCCTAAGGTCAGTGACCTGTTCAGGCTCGTTTCTCCCCAGCTCAGCTTGCATCCGGTAATGCATTTTAGTTTATAATTCTTATAATATAGGATATTCAAGAAGTAATATATTATATTACTTCTTGAATATCCTACTTTTAACAAGCCAAAATGTGGTATACTTAAAACCTAAGCCTAGTATACCTACATTTATATGATTTATTTACAGCTCCAGAATTAGTTGTTTTAATTGCTAATGGCAAATTTTCGATAACCGAGGGGACTAGCCAAGGCAACTGTCTATTGTAGAAGTCATTGCTTGGGAGTGCTATTGATAAAATACTTTGTGCGTTCAACCTGGTAGGTCTCACATCACTCCTCTTCGTGAATAAGCCGAGAAACTTATGCACATATAAAGCCAATCTACAAACATATGTCATTATTGGAGAAGCACTTCAAAATCCTCGTAAAGCTTCACTATTCGGGTGCGCCTGTGCGACGCCGTGGCTATACATAAGACAGTATACACAGCCAAATTTAGGTTACCATAATTCGCTTACGCACCTTCTCAAATGGGTATGCCATAGATCAATATGCTATAAACATAAGCATAGAAAACCATACGTAGATTTTTTACTGATAAGCCAGCTTCTCAGTAAGACGAAGAGGTGGAATGTTTTCCTAATTCTTGCTACTTGACGTTGTATGTGTTCCTTCCACTTCATGTGCTGATCAAGCAACAGAGTCTACTTTTTCCAGTCTTTGACAAGTACTAAGCGTAGCATGTTCAGAGCCGCAATTTCCCTGTTTTATATCTATTTTTGAATCTACTGGTTGTCCAAATAAATTGATCGAAAATGATATCTATTTTGTTTAATTAATTCAGCACTTGAATGAGCTCGCTGCCACGTCTTTTCTTTCACTATTATGGCCACGTCATGAGCGAATGAACTGATCAAATTATCTTGATTTTAGTCATGTTCTATATTTGTTTTCAATTCCAGGGCTGGAAGTGGTCCATCGTCAAGGAGTGGGCACCGTATGGTGCTCTGCAAAAGGCAGATAATACTGTTTGGAGGTTACCATGATAACCTTCGAGAATGCAAATATTACAATGACGTCTATGCATTCAATTTGGATGACAGAGTTTGGCACAAATTGGAGCCGTCGGGTAATGAAAAATTTCAAAAACTCTTGAACGGCTTGAGACAATGAATCTATATTTTCGATTTCGGATCTTAGCAATAACCTTTTCGACCAATTTAGGCACGGCACCATGTCCGAGATCTGGTTGTCAAATAGCTGTCACTCCAGAGGGGAAAATCGTCGTCTGGGGAGGCTACAGCAAGTCTAAGGTGAAGAAAGATTTAGAAGCTGGCGTTTCCTATGCTGACATGTATCTTCTATCGCCTGAAAGTAAATGCAATTTATTACCTACCTACCTTTTTATGTCTTCGTGTGTATAAGAGTACATGAATTTCCAGGAGCGCTAAATTGCTTCTCTCTACCCTAATGCCCTAAAAGTCTAATTATGTGCTTCAGAGGGCGATACTACTGGTTTGAAATGGAAGTGGAGTGTCGTCAAACCTGGTGGAATGAGATATGGAGCAAGAAGTGGTGTATCTGCTGCATTTTTTGGTAACTATGCTTACACGTTTGGAGGTTCTGTTGATAACGAAACTGAAGAAGACATGACTGCAGAGTTCTTCAACGAGCTTCACGCTTTGGATTTACAAAAGATGGTGTGGTCAAAAAGTAAGTTGTTATTTATTTTGTTTTAGATTGAGTTTGTATGTTTCTTTCTATTAATTTATCTCATTTTATCAAACAGTTTTGCTCACGGGGAAAAAAGAAGTGGACAAGTCAAAGCCGAGGAGAAAACTGAAAGATGGTGAAGATGTAGTAGATATGGCTGTTGAGGAACCGCAGGACTCAACTTCCGAAGAGCCAAAGGTCAGTTGGGCTCCATTTCCTGTTACGAGCTAAATCACTCCCGACGAAATCGTGGAAACCCATGTTAAGAAAAACAAGAGTATTTGAAAAAATCGTCTATTTCCACTGAAATATGAGTACACTGTTTAGACCGGTTTCGGCGATTAAACCGTGTACTCATATTTCAGTGGAAATGGACGATTTTTTCAAATACTCTTGTTTTTCTTTCCATTTCCTGATATATTTTGAGGCGTTCCCATTCCTATCAGCAGCCTTTCCATCCACCTACTGTTGCGCGACACTTATTCTAATACTAATACTCTTTTCATTCCAATTCCTATTATTCCTGGTTCCAATTCCTATATTGGAAGATGATTGGAAAGTCATGCTTATCATAACTTTTCACCCTAATTCCCTCCCACCATGTTTGAATTACGAATTTTAGAGAAGAAAAAATGGGATAGGAGTGTAAATGAATGCTAATATTTGCTCTTTCTGGCTATAGCTGTCTCCGATAAAGGCTAGCTTATTTTCTGCAAAACGGAACGTAATTTTGAGAAAATGCCCACTTATTGTTCAACTTGGGCGTTGATTGGGGCAGGAAACAGTATCACAGAATTGTCACAACTCCATATTTGGACCGTGTTGTGCAATAACCATCCAAGAGCCGAAAAGTTGATTTTGGGAAACACAGTATGTCATATCTAAGAGCTCCCCCACTTCACATAATGCTGTTACAAAGGTGGGGTACAATAGCATTATATAAAGTGGAGGAGCTCCTAAATATGTGTTCCCTAAAAATTTTAGGGAACACATTTAGGAGCTCCTCCACTTTTTAGGCTAAAATCAGCTTTTGGCACTTAGATGGTTATTGCATAACACGGTCCATTTGTTTCCCCATCTCGGAAGGTTACATATCCTTGGTAATGATTCGTTCGACAATCTCAACAGGAAATTATAGTTGAAGACGGAGTTTTCACTATGAAGATCGGCCCTGCCCCAGTAAAAGGTCCAGACGGTGGGTCAACGAATCCCTCTGCCTCCGGTCTTCCGTCGCACCCCCACCCCAGGATCAACTCCAGTATGGCAATCAAAGGATCCAAACTGTATGTCTACGGAGGCCTCTTTGAAGATGATGACAGACAACACACTCTCCCCGATTTTTATTCCATTGGTATGTTGTTTTGACTTCTCCACCACACTTAGGGTTCAGTCAGTTTTCCCAATATTAAATATACAAACTTGAGTCTACGCCGTTGTCAGGAGGAGAGATGTCAGAGCGTTCTAGCGACTGTTTGATGAAATTGGTCTACCTGATGACCGGAAATGCGCATGCGTTGTAAAGATACGATGATCGGATCCGCAGTGGGATCGGTACCCGCTCCTATTTTTACCGATCCACACGGATCGGAACGAAAAAAGTGATGAATGATCGGATCGAAGCGAGATCGGTACTCCGTAGGTACTTGGAAGAAGAGGTTGGGGATTGTTTTTGGTCATTCCTACTAGGCATCATTGAACCTACCATAGGTATTCTCGGAAATTATAAAGGGGCCTACTAAGAAATTTCATTTCTTTCTGTCCAGGTATATAATATATGCCTGGAATTGAATATTATTCAATTCTCCAACTCAATCCATCTCAATATTATCTATCAGTCGCTCGGTAGCTCTGAAAGTCTCTCCTCCTGACAACGGCGTAGACGCAAAAAAATATACAACTCCCATAGAATTAACTGTCTTAATTTCTGTTAAATGTCATGATTATTCTTCGTTAATCCAGATGTGAGGAAATTCGACGACTGGAAGACTCTCATCGAATGTGATTTAGAAGGACAGGAATGGATTGAATCCAGTGACTCTGAAGGGAGTGATAGCTGTGACACTTCAGAAGAAGACATATCTATGGGATCTGAGGAAGAAGACGAAAACTAAACCCGACTGTGTTCAATCCTTAATTATTATCATTATTTGTGTAAATATTGTACAGATATTATTGTCAAATTAAAGCTTAATTGTACTGACTGGTGGTATTTTTCTAATCATCCTGTATCAATTCAATTATGTATTCACTATTTGAGGCCTAATCTCAGTATTATTGCATGGCCTATGCGTATTATTGCAGTGATGAATGTCTGTCAATTGTGTCACTCAAAAGCACAGCGGAAATAGTGGTGAGCATTACTGTGTGAGGAAATACAGATAATCGACATGGATATTCTCGTGGCTATCAAGCCAAGGGTTTGATGACCTCATCAATCTGGTCTGTTTATCCACCTACTTATTCTAATTACTCTACACACCTATAAACATTTTTTGAAGTGTTTAACTTGTCTGCATTGCAATATTCCAAATATTGATATCTCATAGCTTTGAGGAATGAAGTTCCATTACTATTTTTGTCACGGTTGCCAACCTTTTTCCCCAAAACCCCCTGACACCTTAAACACTCTACTTTCCTCTATTATGTTCTATGCAGGCGACTTTCAAATGTATCGAATGTGTTAGATGAAGTAAACAATACAGTAGCATGTTTGAATTCAGAGCTAGATAAATTAAAAAACTGGTGTACAGCTCATGGTATGAAAGCTAATGAAAACAAAACAAAAGCAATAATCCTAGGTTATACTAAAGTTCTTTCGAAAATAATGAATGAATTGTATACTCCCTCTCCTCTATGACGGAGTGGCCTTAGCATATGTGTCTGAAGTCAAGAACCTTGGAATTTGCATCCAGAACTCCCTCTCATGGGACAAACATGACATTGTGTAACTCCGTATTTAAGAACATTCCAGTACGCCGCTGTTGCCCTCTGCGACTTGAAAAGTGAGGAAATTGCAGAGCTCCAGAGGGCGCAAAATGCCGCAATTAGATTCGTGATGCGTCTGAAGTTGGACGACCACGTCGAAAGAATTGAAGAAACTGCAGATTGCATCCATGTTATTTCAAATACTCGAATTTAAGAGGCCTGATTATTTGTACCGAGCTTTCACTTTCATGGCAGATGTCCACGATACAAATACCCGAAACCGACAAAGTCTCTTGCAGATTCCAAGGCTGTGATCAGTGAAAGATCCGTTTTAGTTCAGGGAACGAAATTGTGTAATGAATTTTTTGGTTTGTTTAAATTAGAGGAACGCACCGAAACTTTTCGGAACAATTTAAAGAAGAGGTTTTTAGAGGACTATTGACTTTATGTTTTTTATTTTATTTGTTTTTGTATATATATGATATTGCGAATTCGATTGTAAGAGGTAATATTGTAATTACATTTATCCAGGGAAGGTGGAGGAGAGGGCCACCAGGCCCTAACGTTTCCCTGGTGGCTAAATAAAACCATACAATCAATCAAGCAGTTTTCTCAATTATCGTTGTCAGAATACTTACAATAAGAGATAGGACATAGGACCTATATTGTGAAATTAAGATTGTTTGGCTCATAACATTATATTACGTTCCATCACTAGGATTTACATAAGGAAGTGAATGGAGCTGAAAAGATGACGGAGAGGGAGCATCGTGAACCAATGTAAAAGAAAAGAGATAGGTAGGAGTAAGATCTCATGAATAACCTTTTCACTTAGTGAACGTTGTGACAAAATCTAATTTTAACAAGCAATAAGACCTCAATCCACATCTTCAAAGTCAATAGGGAACCGAACATCGCCGCAATCATGTCCTTCGCACTCGTCGCGCACTTCGTTTTCCTCGTCAGGCTCGATGGTTTCACGATAAAACCTTGTGCTCTCAACACTTGGGAGGGTGTCTCCTATCGCATACGTTTTGTCCTTCAACCGCTCAGTTGCATGATGCATCTGAATTTCCCGAAGCTTTTCATTCTGCTGTATCATCAGTTTCAGCGAGTCTTCCAGACCAACCATTTTCATGCTGCTGTACTTATTTGTCGGAGGAGTAGCCGCGGAAAGATCCCTTTCCTTATTTGATAATTGTTTTACTTTATTGAGGGACTTGTAAGGGCGGAATTTGTCTTTGGCGTCTACGCTGTCCAGTTTGTGGCATAAATTAACAGCATACAAATCTTCCAGGTCTCTTTCAGTCACAAGAAGTTTTTCCTTCGGTTCCTCTCTGGAAGAAAAAAAGACAAACAAAACGTGGATAGGTTAATCAGTCCTTGTTTGATGTTTGTGAATAATAAGCCAAGAAAAAAAACCGTGTTCCGCCTGGGACTAAGGTTTCTGTTTTGAACGACTACAGTCCTGAATTCTGAAACTGTATTTAAATTAAACTCACTTGATTTCTTTTTTATGGAATCCAGCTCCACTATGCGTTGCTAGGATTTTGAAAGGATTGATTTCATCCCCCTCAACATTTTCTGGGGGTTCTTCGTGCTTTTTGCCATCTCGAGTCCACTCGAGTCTGTCCAACTCTTTCAATGTGAGACCAGCAAGAGCATCACTAATATCACACTCCTTTTCTCTTCTCTTCAACTCATCTTGAACTTCTTTGGTGTAATTCAATATTTTAGCGCCTTTGTCGGGGAGTCGTTGCAATCCTTTGCTGAAAATACGACAGGAAATTAGGTGTGCAACATCTTTCTAACAATTAGTGGCACGATTATTCTCCTTGTTACGGTTGGTGAAGTGCCTATAAAGAAAATAATTGTCCCTGCGGAGAACAGCATTGCAGTTGAATAGCAAGTACCGGCAACCCACCCATCAGTTCAATCCAATTCCCACATTATCTGGGTGTAAGGGAGGTCACTAAAATGAAAGTCAACAGGTAAAACGAAGATTATAGTTCTGTCTCTAGCAATGAGCATAATTCGTAACCAACCTGTTGGCAGCGAGTTTCTTCTGTCTTTCATATACTTCCTGCAGCTGGCATTTTGTAAGGTTCTTCAAGTCAACCGTATATTCGCTTTTCTTCTGAGTTTTCGTGGAAGCCATTTTCAAAGGGTGTTGTGGGAAGTAAATGACTGTACATCGTTGAGGACCCTGAAAATCACAAGTGAGAACTCATCAAAGCCACGAATCTTGTTGAGTATTAACCTACTGTCTCGTCAAAATTTGAGTAGAAGGTGACGGTTGGATCGTCTAAAGGAGGATTTCGTAGCTTCCGAGGATAGAAAGTCCCGGTTTCCGGCTCACCGTCTATTTCAATCGCAGTTGGACTCTCGTGAACGGGCCATAAAGACGCAATTCAGCTACCCTCAGTACTAACATGTATACATGTTCGATCTGAGCTTCATGTTATTTTTCATTAGCTACTTACCTACTAGGAGCTACCTTATCTTAAACACGTAGGAGAAACGGTTTTACGAACCCATATAAGTTAGATGCCCTGGGCAGCAGTGTAAACAGAGCACGTACTATTCATGTTTTGAAGAGACGTATGAAACATGGGAACTGAGGATAACAGAAATTGAATATTCAAAATAAAGAAGGTCTATTATGGGCCGAAAATATTAACACTAAAATCTCATTAGCAATCTCACTAAAATCTCCAAACAGTGATAGTTCGATAGTGAGCGTTTTCTGGGGTTTGATTAAAAAAAGTGGTATTTGATTCCATATCAAGAAGTTTCACATGCCGAAGGTATACTCGTAGAGTACTGATAACAAGTAGCGTGGATCCTATACAATTATACCATGGAAGAAAGGATACATACCATGCAATTATACTTTGTATCATGGAAGAAGGATACATACTTCCATGACTGTTATATTATGATCCACGAACGTAGAGATCATAGAATTTAGGTATCAAATTAAATTTTCAATCAAATTAAATGTCAACCAAATTAATCAAGCCTTCCAAAACCGAAAACTTCATTCGAGGATATTGATGGAAGTTTTGAATTGCAATGAAAATATTGATAGCAGCAGAAGAAGTTAAATTGTAATGATATAATTCATGTTATAGATATTTGATATTGTTTACATTATTTCCTTCCTTATTTTTTACTCGATGTATATTAATTATTTGCATGAAGGTTTAAACATGAATAACGTGGAAGTGTCCACACTTCAGTGTGAGGTTAATACACCTAATTTTTTATGGTAAATATTGTTTACGTACTCGTTTATTTGTGTTTGTTTACATTCAACTATGAGTGCCTATTTAAAAAATGAACAGTTTGACAATTGGAAGGATTCATTCCCTTCTTCGATTAGTTGTAGATAGCAGATAGATAACATATCCGCTTCACGTTGTCGTTTACCTGTGAATTGGCACTCCACTTTTTATTTAAATTACATAGGAATTTTCCCTGACGTTCTCATTGGTAAGTTTGTTGGTTTAGTAATTATGAAATTGAGTAAACAGTTCGAAATTGATGAAGTCACTTGTTGGCTGGTTTGGTCAGGGAACTCAAACTTTTCTTCTTCATGTACCTATAATAACAAGTATAATAAATTAATCAGAATGGTAACATCATAACCACATGAAATGACTGTTTCTCCATCGAATTGACCTAACTAAAACGATGGAGAAACTGTCATTTCATGTAGGTATGGTGTAATCATTCTGAATGAGCATATTTTGATAAAGGAATTAAATAGTATGAAATATCAACCCGTGGGAATCCGTATATGGAAGTAACAAGGTAAATAAAATAAAATTGAGCATTTCCTTTCACAAGTTGCGTTAGTATTTCTGTTTCCATCTAACACAAGTGACAGAAACACGCACTTCAATTGTCTTCGTATTCATGCTTGCTATTCAATCTGAAATTGATGGCATCTTATAATTATTAAATTTTCATCATAACGCACTTGAACGATCTAGACTAACTACTTACTACAAAATCCACGGTTTTAATGATGCAAAGTCGCCCGCCAAAGGGCTGTCCGTCTGCTTAAATGATATTTCTCTATTTATAACCAGAGCAACAAGAGATACCACGAACTGCTCTAGTGACTAAAAATAACTCGGTGCAGTGGTGGACTCGTCGTGAGGGATACACACACTACCAATGTTTCATACTAACAGATTCCGCTTTATTGGCTTCAAGTGCTCTTACTTTTCTTCGTTGTGTTCTTGCAGTTAATGGAGAAGAGGACGATTGGGAAACATGAAAAATTTAAAATTAGAAGAAATCGTGAAAAATGTGACCAGATTCGTTGCCCAGTCTGGTATGGACTACGAGGCCTTCAACCCTTTGACGCAGGGTATTGGAGAAATTTTCAACGTTCTGGAGGTGACTGGGTTGTTGCCTCAAGTGACAAGTAAGACCTGCAAATCGGATGGTGCGTCGGAACGATTGCGAGCCAGTGGGAACCAAGCGTTTATTTCTGCTAAAAATGACATGGAAGCTCTTCAGTTGTACACGAAAGCTATTGGAGCTGCTAATCCCAATGGTAAGATAATCTCCTTAGCATATGCGAATCGTTCGGCTGTCACGTTTGCGTTGGGTGAATACAGTGATTCAATCAAGGATATTGATCGTGCACTTAGTGGAAATTACCCGGAACATTTGCGGCCCAAACTTATTGAGAGGAGAGGTAAATGTTACGCTGCTCTGTCACTGTACAATGAAGCAATTGATGATTTCAGAGAATGCAAAACCTTGTTTTCAAAGTGCAATGTTGGCCTTGACAAAATTGATGCGTTGACTTCACAAATTGACAAGTTGGTGGAACAACGCACTGAAGCTTCGATTGCGGATTCACCATGCGCTGCATGTGAAGTTGTCCCTAGCCTCACCCACTTTCCATCACTTTATGTCCAATGTGCTTCTAGTGCTATAGATATCAAGTTCTCTCCACAAATGGGAAGGCACGTTGTGGCAGCCACTGACATTTTTCCTGGAGACGTCCTCGCGATCGAGAAGCCATTCGCATCAGTTCTCCTGCCTCCAAGTTATACGCTGTTCTGTGATTTCTGTAAAAAACGCTGCCACTCGTCTGTTCCCTGCCTTTACTGTTGTGATATAATGTTTTGCAATGAAGTTTGCCGAGAGAAGAGCTGGTCAACACACCACTCTATTGAATGTGATTTGCTGCCGTCCCTTATAGCGATGGGCTGTGATAAAATGGAGTTATTATCCGTGAGGGTGCTTTTGATTGCAACTGAATGTGGCAAAAGTTTCCAGAAGTTAATTGAATCTTACTACACCGAAATGTCTACTGCAGAAGACGAACTGAAAGGTTTTGTGAACACTATGTACTTGTCTGATAATTACTGTTCCACGCACAATTTAGAAACAAATTGCGAATCTCGCAGTGATGAGGATCTGTTCAGAAGAGGCAGCATTGCTGCTTGTATTATTCACATTTTGAAAGAATCTACTAATTTTTTTAAATTTCCTGATCTTTCGTTTGACATGTTGGACAATTTTTGTGGTAAATTCACTATAGCTTCAGACTTGAGTTTGGCCCACGTACTTGCCGGAGATTTAATTTTGAGGTACCTTATGAGTGCTCCGTGTAACGCCCACGAAATTGCCGAAATGCGAGTGTGGCCTGCTGGGAACGATTTGGAGACTGACAGCAGTGAAATAGGCGGCGCCATTTACCCTTTCCACAGCCTGATAAATCACTCTTGCGACCCAAACGTCGTACGACACGCGTTCAATGGCGATACCGTTGTCTTGACATCGATACAACTGATAAAAAAAGGTGAGCAGATTTTCGACAACTACGGCTACCACCATGCGATCCATGACTTGGCCACACGACAGGAACATCTGAAAACTCAGTATTACTTCACGTGCGAATGTCCTGCCTGTACCAGTGATTGGCCGTTGTACCACGACCTCCCTGACGGTTCGCCTTCCTACACTAATATTGGGGTTGAGAGAGCAGTTCAATTGTCCTCTGAGAAGTTCACTAAGATTTTAAGTGACATTAAAAATGGAAAAACGTCTGATGAAAACATCAAATTTCTCACCCAACATTTGACTCTCCTCCATAAAAATGTTCAAAGACCGTGGAAAGAATACAATCAGTGTCAAGAAGCTATTAAGCAGTGTTTGAGCTTGAAAGCTAATCACTATGTTTTTAAAAAGAAATTATAGCTGAAAATGATCTGGTGATTGGTTGACTGTTGTTATTACTTATCGAGTTTATATAAATCGTTTCATATTATACAATTTTATTTACTTCTTTCATCTGGAATTTATTTGATGGACTCCAAGTATCACCATTAGTTATACCATACCTGTTAGCAAAATTTCGAAGAAAAGGAAGCTATTGTTCTCGGTCCAAAATATTCAAAACTTGAATTTTTGAAAAAATTGTATACCAAAGTCCGTTTCAGACCATCCTGAATTCACTTCCAGAAGACACCAAAAATCATATGTATTTGTTATAGGTCAGCTTTCTAACATCAACACTTTTTTAGCTGTTGAATTAAGAAAGAAAATGACGTTTGAATGCAAAATCTTGGGTTTTTCTTGACAAATTTTGTCAGTTAGGGTAATGTAGTTCAACAGCTAGAAAAGTTTTGATGTTAGAAATCTGACCTTTTGGCGCATTTTTAGCATACCTTCACAGTTCTGCTATAAGAATTAATAGGATTAACAAGCGTTTAAAAAAACAAGTGAGTAGATGGGCAGAATTTAGGCGGTTTTAAGGGGGGAAAATCGCCCATAAATTCCGAACAAATCTATAAACTGAGCACTCGGCAAACATAAAGACATTTTACATAAAACCAGTTATTTCTTCAAAAATTTGCTCTTATAGCCATGCTGCATGACTGGAGTTTTGGTAGGTGGACCGGGGTAAGTGTAAATGTGGGGTAGGTAAGTGGAACCCACGCCTTCATGAGGTACTAAGACCGCAGATACAATGGCGAACCCTATCACGTTTCATCTGTAGTACTTCCTTCTACCTCAAGATCGGGCTTGGAGCGACGTTGAAGCGCGTACGCGTGGTGGTTTATGCATTGTTTAGGTCAGTCTTATTGCTACTCCTGAGTCGAGTTGGTGGTGCCCGTCGTAGTTTTTTTTTCCTCGTCGCCCAGAGAGGCTTACTGGCGCGTTTTTTGAGGTAAGAGTATACTACAGGATTGTTTAAAGTGCTGTAAGTGTTTTGAAGCCCTATTTATAAGAGGATAGCAGATAGTTGCTAGGTTCCTCTTGCCCCACGTTTTTCATGGTCTGGGGCAAGTGGAACCCAAACAGATGGGGTAAGTGGAACCTATGGTAGGAACCTACCCCACATGGTTTCCACTTTCCCCAATGTGGAAAAATCATGTTTATCATACATAAATAGTACCTATCTATAAGATACCTGTTAAATATATCAAGGATTAGCGTCGTACTTACCTACCTAATTACTTGCTTAATACCTACCTACTTGATTATATAGTTTATTTGATGTTTATTTGAAACAGAAGTGTTACTGCTAGTATATTCTTCGTAGGAGATTTAGAGTTTTATGATTTAAAGTGTTTTCCTATTTTTCATTTGATTTTATCTAGGTAGGTATAGTGTCTGCAAGTTATTTTGGTAAGGTTCCGAAAATGTTCAACCTAAAGTATGCCACTAAACATAACCAAGTGCATTATTACATTATTAGGAGGCTTTGTGTGCCAATTTATATCTGGAACAGTTTTTTCAATCATTTTAGAGGCTTTGAGTGCCGATTTTGGTTTCCTAAAATTGTTGTCATTTTCATTTCCCCCCCAAGAAAAGTGTTCTTTAAATAAAAAAATTGTTTACTGACATTTCTTTTTGTCTACTTTTCGTTTACGCTTGCCCCGTTCCCATTCCAATGGTTTTAGGGCACAAACGAGGTATGGGTTCCACTTACCCCGATTCAAGGGGCAAGTGGAAATCTTGGACGGCTAAGAAAAAAAGTTTTTCTGTCACGAGTAATGTTAAGCTACTGACCCCAATTTTTCCTAACTAACTGACAGTAAGTTTTCAAACATATGCTGAAAATTTGATGCAAATCAGTGCCAAATTGTAGGTTCTAGCAAAGGATGAAGTTGAACTATTGATTTTATGGGTTCCACTTACCCCGGTCCACCTATAATGTATTATGCACTATATCGTGTGAATTAGCGACGCTCCCCACCTTTCAACTCTTCATAATCTTGATAAATACCTGATGATTTCACTCCATCTATCACATTGATAATATCAATTATAGTATAATTGCTGTTCTTCAAGAATCAACTGAAAAATCAAGTTTTGTAAGGGCTCGTCAATTTTTCTTAAGTCAAATTTTGTTGTTATGGAATCTTTGATTCTTTCGACAGTTAACTCAGTTTTATAAGATTTTTTTTTAATAGATTTTTAAGATAGTTTTATAGATTTTTTTTTTCTAACAAACTAACAAAAGGTTAGTTTGCAACGCTAGGTTGCTGTGGAAATAGGGGTGTATCATTGTCAACACTCGTTAGGACGAATATACATTTATTTAAAAATATTCAAAGGAAAAGAACATTTTATGTGTACAGAACTATGTTGCCATCCGCTCCACTTGTAAATACCCACGGTTGCTGAGGGTGGAAAGTTACGTTTAAAAGAGAAAAATCATTTACTCGATCGTGACATGAAAATCTTTTCAGTGGGACAATCAAGGCGTTTTGTAGTAAATCGTTGTAGACCATGCCGTGGGAAATGATGAGGCTCATGTCGTCGGAAACAGAAGCAAAGAGAGGGTAGCGCTTGTGGTAAGCGACTGACCTCACTGCGTGGCTGTGAAGTGAAAGGGTTTTGTAGGGCTTGGTAGAAAGTTCCAGGTCAAACCACAGAACTTTGCGGTCGTAAGTTCCAATGAGCAAGTTGTCGCCACCAGGGTGCACTGAGATGTCGGATATCCATTTTGAACTGGTGATAAGCTTCTTGAACATCTCCTGTTTCACCAGGTCGTATATTCTGACGTTCCTCTGAGTGGCAACAAGGAAGTAGGGTTTAGTGGGATGGAAACATGCTGCCTGTACGAGCCCTCGAGCTCTATTGAACGGAGTTTGTGATCGTCCACGAGACAGCTGATGAACGAGGATAGATCGATTTTCTCCATCAGGCATCAGTGAAAATATATAATCTCCTTTCCAATGCCACTGCACTTGTCTGACTTCTTTAAAGTGGTTGAGAACTATCAACACACCTTGCTCGTGAAGTTCTCCTTCATTCAGGTATTCCCACTGGACAGCAGCTTCAACTCTAGGAGGCGTCACTTTGTCTTGATATGGCCTTTTGTCCAGAATTTCGTCCGTTTGATCGATGTAATCTTGGCACCCTATTCTCGGATTGACAAAGTACACTTTTTTATCGACAGCAACAGCCACCAACGACATGTGAGAGCTGGGGTTCCAAGCGACGCACCTTGCTGTCCCAGTGAAATTCACGGTCCTCAGACACCGCCCAGTGCTGATTTCCCAGAATTTAACTGCGCCATCATCTGAAGCGGATGCCATAAATTGCCCCGTCGGATCGACCGTGATAGACCTCACCATATCCGTATGTCCCTTGTAGTATATTGACGCTGTGGTAGGGAAAGGCTGCAAATCCGCAGGAGAAGGCAACTGCGGTACCAATTCCTCTGGTTCTATCGTCAATTTCATTTTGATTGCTCTGGGGCACATATACAAGTCCAAACATCTCATGAATCTTTCCCGAATGAATCGCTTATACGCTGGAACTTCTCGCAGTGAATTGAATTTCTGAGGCACAAAGTGCAGCTTTTTGTTACCCAGAGACTTTCTCTCACGGTTCCATTTTTTAAGTTCCCGCTCATTGAACAAGTATTCTTCTGGAGGGTTGTACGATTCTGAATGACCAGGTAATGGTCTCTTCGGGGCTGGGATATGATTTTCAATTCGCCTCATTTCATCAGCCACGTCATCCGTTTTCCAAAGGAGGTAAAACTGAGGCCCCTTCTTCTTTTCCTTTTCCTTCTTCGCTTTCATGGCCTTTCTAGTTTTCATCCATCCCATTTTCAGAGCGTGGACGTATTTAGAGACTTTTTTCATTTCGTCTCTGCTAGGCAGAAACGATTTCTTATGTTCAGGAAACTTCCTCAACGGCATTTCCATGACCTCTGAGGAGAACCACTCCACCCATGGTGCATACTCGTCAAACGTTTCATCTGGTATCTTATGGCTTTCTAACCTCTTGATTAAGTTGATGTCTTGATCGGATAATACCACGTCTTGTCCGGTTTGAACATTTCTAACTTTCCTCCAGAAATCTGGGTCTTCAATTCTCTTCAAAAACTCGTCCAGCTGGTCGCCATGTTCAGGTTTTAGTATCTTCTTACCGTCCCAATCGTAACCTAAATGATCGAATTCGTCGTACCAGTTAATTGGTATGTTGCCCACAGTGTTTCTGATATCTTCTTCGTCCGAAGTGTCTCCTTCCGCATATTCATCCTCACCTTCTTGTTGTTTGGACGTTCCAGGAGCTGAGATTTTTGAAACTTTCTCAATCTTTTGTTTAGCTGGAACCGAATCAACCTTTGCCGAGGAATCATCGTCGCTGTCCTGCGAGTGACTTCCTTCATCTTCACTGTCATCTTCTTTTTCGGATTCCCATTCGAGTTCTTCGCTGTCACCGTCGTCCAAATCGTCCGCTCCGTCTTCACTTCCATCCTCTTCCTCGTCATCATTCTCATCTTCCGAGCTTTCGTCAGACACATCCGAATCAACGACACCATCCTCAGGAAGGGACGATATCAAGTCATCGCTCTCATCCGCGACATCCGTCAAGCTCACAGCTTTGTCCTCATCATTGGTTCGTTGTTGGGATTTAACGGACGCTTGATGAGTCCGTTTTTTCGATAACTCTGGCATCACCATCGTACAACCAAATTATATGTAATCCGAAAAAAAGTAATTAGGTACGTACCGTCACGTGCGTAAACAACAAACTTTTCACACTGCCACACAAACCGCTATGAAATTATACGCACAATACCTGTCTTTTAATCACAGTATATCTCGTATTTGATTCTATACATTGTTAGAAGTGAAATGTTCGTACATTTTTAATCACTTTAATTTCAGATCGTAATCATCTACGATCAACACGAATCCAATGCACGTTTTGGTTACGAGGATAACCTCAATGTAACTTGCCGTCATTGAGAAGTGATTCAAACCGGTTGGAAGGATCGACGACGGCAAAAAGACCATCACCGAAATAGATCTCGGAAGCACTATCACTTGACACAGCTGATTGTGGGCGGGAATTGATATCATTGATAGCGGCATGTTTGTGTTCGTGTAATGTCTTTATTTCGGTTTTTCGCTAATTAACAAGAAGTAGCTCACCTCTGATGAGTAAGTATATCAAAGCCCCTCACAACAGTTTTGATACGCACTTCTTATCTTTCGCTTCTCTTATCCACACTTCTGTTTTTTGTTGTTTCCGCATGCATGTTTTCCTTGTAACTCAATAATTGAATTATTCCAAATTTGTTTTCGCAGATTAGTCATGGATGCTGAGTGGAAAAAACAGTTTGAAGATCACAGAAAGCGAGTGAAGGAAATAGCTAAGCTTATAATTGATAACAGTGAGGGTAAGTATTTCTTCATTTGTAAAATCAACCAATTTCATATGACACCCTTATGAAATGTTTGTAGATTCTCCTATCTGTCTAATACTATTTCTTGAGGAACAATGTTTTCAACTTCACTGACCTTTCTTTTAGACCAAGACTCAAGCGACGAGTTACTGGACAAGCTGAGAGATGTTGTTAGACAATGCGCTGATATGAAAACCCAGGTTAGCAAATGGGGCACCGTAGTGGAGAATGTGGAGAGACTAGTTGATGCCGAGGATTTCGAAAACGTAAACATCAACGAGGTGAGTTTCGTTTGTTATCTACCAATTCGAGGGTCTCACGGCAACTCTCCACATCGTCACTTTTGGCCAAAATGTGTTATTCATGCCATTCGAAGCTCCTTCTCACGGCTGATCGATCTAAGTATAAGTTAGGGCACAGTAAACCTCACGATTTATTTTACTGATCTAGTCTTTCAGATCATACAAAATTTCATCGACCAACACCCCCTATCGTCCCCGCTCTGATGATCAACACACACACATCGTCATGTTTTTTGGAAAAAATACATGGTTTAAGAAAATATTCGAATTGGTTTGTGAAATAAGGTATACCTATTAGATGGAAAGGAGAAAATCATTGGCAGATGGTTTTTTGGCTCTGCTGAAAAGTCGCCAAAATGACATTGTGGGGAGTTGCTTTGAGACCCTCGATTTTCTAAAGAGAAACAGATTGATAATTCAAGAATAATTGTTCAATAATTATGTAATAACACAGTACCTACATGTAATATAATCTTGATTTTGTGGGAGTTACGTAGTATGTTTATTATTTTACTCTGTGTGTCGCCTACCAGCTTCACTCCATTGAATCTCAAAAAGATGTGGAGACTCCTACGCTGAACTACGAGGATGAGTTTAACGGTCTCTTGGCCTCTTTGAAGCAGGATGGTAAGTGATCATAAAGCACTCTTACAAAGTTCATTTCGATACAAGGAGTGGTTTGAGAGTGTACATGTTGGGGTGTACATTAGATTAGATTTTAACCAGGGTGAGTCCTTTCCCCACCCGCCGCACTGAAACCTGGGCTTATTGTGCGGAGCTGTTCCAACTGGTATTTTTCCACCATTACCGAAGAACCACTTCATCTTTAGGTATCCCAACGATTCTCTGGGGAATGGAATTCAACCTAACAGTACATATTGAAAATAGGCACTAAGTTCATCGATAAAGGGATCTTATTTTAGATTCATTCCAAAATTACTCTTCTAGTTTGTCTAACTTGAGTTGAATGATCTTATTTCAGCCGAAGACGGGGAAATCATGTCACAACCATCTCAAGCTGTTTCTGTCGACCCGTGGACGAAAAGACCCATCGAACGCCCTGTCCACTCTAAGATTTGTGGTCATGTATACGACAAGGCTAGTATACTGAGTATAACAAGCAAGAAAAGAGATTTCAAGTAAGTTACGAAATCTGTATAATATACATATATAGTTATATATTATATATCCTGACTATTTTTTCTGAAAACAAATAAGTGCCTATTGATATTTTTCACATTTGTTTCAGGTGCCCTTACATTGGATGTAGAGTACGAGTTAATCTGAATGATTTGGATTACGAATGATTCAACTTCGTAATTTACTTTATTAGCGTGTTAACTATTTTACCAAAAACCCCTGTAACTTGAGTTTACAATATTTCATTATTCTGTGAGTTATTCCAGTAGGACCCATTTTTACGGCATTTACCGCGCAGAGACCCTAAATTGTACTTTTTATTCATTCATGTTTTGCGCATCGACTAATAAAATCACTAGGGATTCATAGAATATTCCATTTAAACAATAGAGCACGACTTTTATCAACTTCTTCTACAGAGGGTTTGTAAGGAATTCCAGTTCGTTAAAATACACTCAATTTGAGAAAATAAGGGATACCAATTTATTCAGATGTTATAAAGGATAAATAAAACAATAATATACAGTACTCATTCGAATCGTATGATCACCTAAGTTTTTCTTTTGGAGTACAAGGTAGTAGACGCTATGATACCAAATTGGAACTTGACCGATTGTCATGGAAATGTTTTAATGGGTACATTATTTATCTACATAGATGTGAAATGGGGCCTTCTGAATTCACCCCTAATTTTCAAAATTGTTTAAAATATGTAATATTGTAATGTAAAATATGTATGTGTTGATAATTTTGAATATATTATATTTAATTTTATGACCACAGTCAATTATACCTAACCACCATTATCATTTCTCACTATATTCATGGGATGTAACTAAAATATCCTCCACATAGAGCTTGAATCAAGAATTGACTAACCAACTTTTATAAGTTGGCTACAAAGGGTCAAATTTAAACTTCAATCATTGACCCTTAAATTATTCTATTCAAGTTTTGGTAACCTTTGACCATGCAAAAACAATACAACCGATGGTACGATGAGCCTGAGTCATTCCAAAATCAGTCTGCACGTGAATTCAGAGTCATTCCAAGATCAGTCTGATCAGGAATTCATCCACCAATCCCACCTATTTTCATAATGATTCTATTTTTTTAAGGGCCGGCAGGACCTGGGTTGGAAGGTTTTGAAGGATATCTTAGGATGTGATTGACTTGCAGTTTTGAAATGCGGGGGACTTTTCCGCCACTACGCAAGCGCCAAGACATCCAATAAAAAGAAGGTTACGCGACATTTATCGAAAAAACGAGAAAAAAAATTTATTTGAGATCCAGCTCGCTCATTTTACATGTTTAAACTGCGATATTTGTATGTTGCGGCCTATTAACCTTCCAAAAATGCCCCCTCGTCTCGTTTTTTCAATAAAAAAATTTAGCCACAATTTAAATTTTTTTTTTATGAATTTCAAAAATCGGATAACGTAGGGGCAATTTCTCACGAATACAGTGAATTTATCACAGCCCGAGATATCCTTCAACAACTTCCCGGCCTAGGTCCTGCATGCCCTTAATAAAGAACATTCAAATTTTGCTCAAAATTGTCGAGAAGTTGACCTACGCTAAAAGTTAGAAATAAATGTCAACAAACCTTACCCGAACAGAACTACCAACTCGGGATTCACGCACGTGAGACACGGAACTGGATAGTTCAGAAAACCTGACCCTTATGTCAAGATTTACTATTATTTTCAACAAAAAATCATATCCACGGCTCAACTCACTTATGCATTACACTTATGCTTCATTATCATTATTTTCGATTGGCGGCTCATAAGAAATAAGATAGATAAATATACAGCACCACAGATACATGTAACAGTTGATAATTATGATATATAAATCTTGAAGGAACGCGAGGCTCACAGTTTGGTGTCCGGAGTGTTGGAAAAGAGCACCAAACATACCCATAAATGGAGGCAAATCTGGAAAAGAGACGAGATTTGACATTTAAATGGGTGATATTTGAAAAAAAAATTATTTCTACATTGTATGAATTTAGGAAAATATCAATCATTAAATAAGAAACAATGGGGTCTGCGCATGATTTTTGTTTGGAATTTTTATTGATAGAGGATCGCTTTAAAAATGAGAAAATGGGAACCATCCGTCAAAATTAGTTTACCCTTATTTTTTATGGATAAAGAAACATAATCATGTTCATAAAAAGCGCATGATGACGTCAGAACCACGATCTGATTGATCGGGCCGAAATTGAATCAATGGTACCACCGTACCGTCACAAAAACGATGGCCAAGGGTGGGAGAGGCACAACTGCGCGCCATTTTACGTCCAAGTTTCAAACCAATCAGATTTCAATTGTGATTATCGATCTCTGTGAAGTTTCTTTTTGACATGGAAACTGTTGTTTACGTGCAATAGCAACTCAACTCAAATAACATAATCAGATTTTTTTTCAATTTTCTTTTCTCATTTTATTATCGTTTTTTTTTTTTTAAGTTCTTTTCAAATCATGGTTGGGAAGTAAGAGCTTCTCAAAAGCGGAGTATGTTCCACAACATACTTATATCATGTCTTACCCCATAACAGAGAACGAAAATCCTTGCTAAAGGATATCTTCTTAGGAACATTCCAGTTCGTATACTGACGGCGTCCAAGCTAGAATAGGCTCTCTTGACTTTACGTGTGACCCCAGTATCAAACGGAGATTCTACCATGAAAGTCGGTACTTGAGCTTTGGCTGTAACAGGTACAATAATGTATTATATTGCGTGGGAGAAGGGAAACCTCATGAATAGAGTTATCGACCGTTTTTTGATTAGCGATGGTAGGAATACAGTGAAAGACACGGGATCTCAAAATAGCGTTCGAAGAGTGTGGTTTGTGGTCAATTACTCTGATAAGGAAAAATGATTAATTTTGTTAACATTTCTTTTATGTCAACTACTGATGGTCATTCATTTCCATACAGAAGAGTTAAAAGAAAGCTTGTAGGGTAACAGATTGTAGGGTGTAGATCATAACAATCTACACTACGGCATACCTTAGCTTTTGATACTGATTTGTTACACATTTCAAAAAAAAATCATGGTATGTATTTGTGGCAACTTACCATCATCAGTGTCGTTGACGTTACCCCGGATATTCTGATGATTGACATACTGGCCATACGCATTCTGAAATACGAGGATCCGTTAAATTTTCAGCATCATTAAAAAGGGAAGATAAGTAAAACTAACAAGTGAGAGTTACTCGTATTTCTAAGTTGCAGTCATATTCGCACTAAGACTAACCTTGAATCGCTCCATTTCAAGCCTAAACTGGTTCCTTTCATTTGTCATACACTCGAGTGCTGCCTGTTTCTGAACCAAGGCCTGAGTAAGAGTAGAAACCTTGGCTTCACTAAGGTTGGGTTTGCTTTCACCGCGCTGAGTGATTTGTCGCCTCAAGCTCAATACTTCGTTCACTTTCTCTCTGAACCGCTCAGACATGACAGCAAGCTGTTTGGTTAGATCATCTCGGACTTGGTGCAGCTCCTGCAAATCCGCAAGATCTTGAAACCTGGCATCCTAGTTACCATTTTAGATTCTACAAATTGGAAAAACGAGGTGAAGGGGCCATAGATATTGCCAAGTTCGATACATTAGCGAAAGAAGGGTAACAATCCAACTGCTGTCAGACGTTGGGGTTGAAACGAGCATTAAATGCTCCAAATTTTGGATTGTTACCCTTCTTTCGCTCATGCGTCGAGCTTGGCAATATCTAAACAATGGCGCCTTTACTTCGTTTTTTCAATTTTTGGAATCTTAACCTTTTTAAACTCACCCATTCAATTCATCTCACAAATTTCACCACTGCAGGTTATATTACCTCTGCATGAAGCCTGCAGTTCTCTTCAGCAGCAAGCCTCCTCTCAGCTTCCTGTCGAAATCTATTTCTGATGGAATTTATTTCTGTTGTCGTTTCTTCCCGAGATGCTTCTAAACGAGATGCAACTTCTTCAGAACGTTTCCTCTCAATCTCTACTCGTACCTCGCATTTCTCCAATTCCGACGATAACGTTTCTAATTCATTTCTACAATTGGACATTTAAAACCTTAATTAGAATACACTGAAAGTTGAGGTATGCATACTGCTGCAGGTGATGATTACATACACACAGCTTCGTTCGACACCTTCTCACACGAAAGTACAGAGAAGTGTGAGGTAAACCTCCAGGGCCCCCTCCCAAGAAGGAACTTATATCGCACAGCTTGGAAGGGATACTGGTCTGCTGCAGCACAGTCGCCCCAATCTCAAGTGGCTTTATCATCAGGTGGGAGCTGCTGGTCACCTCCCATTAAGGATTTTAATTTTACCACCCCACCAAAAACACACAACAGATTGTGCCCAAATAAACACAAAAGTGGACTAACCTCAGTTGAGTTATCTCCATAGACTCAGTCTGCGGCCCAACAGGATTTCCAGATTTCAATTCCAGAATGAGGGCCTCTTTGTCAGCCAGACTTTTCCTAGCCCGAGCTTTATAGTCTTCAAATTCATTCCTAATTTCTTCCAACCTCTGTTTTGAGTCGTTAATTTCTTTGATATGGTCAGCGTTTGACGACGTTAGCAATTCTTCAACTTCGGCCATTCTGAACAATAACACATTGCATTAACACATGAACAAGGTAGACAAATAATCATCTGAATGCAAAAGTGTTACAATAGTGACCCATCTCATTTACCGAATTCTCATGTTGGCCAGATCCGATTTGTACTGTTCTTCTCTCTTGTGCATCTCCAGTTGCAAGTCCGATAGTTTTTCCTCTAGATCTCTCGTATGTTCATTCCTCGGTTTGTAGTTCAATTTTAATCTGGAAAAATAAATGACATTCATGACCTTCGATCTGACCAGTCTATTGAGACAAATGGAGACGAGTGACCCACGCCGCAGTCCCAAGCCTTTGGACTCTGTGCTGTAATCAAGCACGACTTTGGACATCATAGGACGGAGATCCACACTGTCATAGTTTACTGGTGGACCTCAGCTACGAGTGTACTCCAGATGCTCGTTCTTCCAGTGAAAGTGGTTAAACGAGCCCGTAACATTTAATCATCCTGAGGGTTCAGGAGATGGTTTGAATGTATTAGTATAGAGATCTTTGGTCAGTTACTCAGGTTAAATAGTCTCTCTTCAAAGCACCACTCTCACTTGAGTCGTAGAGACAAACATGTAAAACGCGAGCTGTGAATAAAATGTTTGAATTCATCGTTAGTTGGAGTAAAATAAAGAATTTATCTGTCAAAACTCTTCGCGACTACAGAATGGACTAAATCAGGCACTGCCTGTACAGGGGCGGATCCAGAGCCCCCCCCCCCCCTTCGCGGGTATAAAAAAGGTTTTTTTTATACACTTTATACTATTGTTAATATTCAAGTGATATTCTAATGTTTTTAGACTAAAACTGGCTTTAAAAACCTCCCTTGCTTAAGAATCTCTCTCTCCCCCCCCCCCCCAATGAAAATCCTCCATCCGCCCTTGTGCCTGGCTCAATGTCCCTTGCTTTGGCCATCAATAATATTATGATGGCCAAAGCAAGGGACATTGAGCCAGGCACAAGGGCGGATGGAGGATTTTCATTGGGGGGGGGGGGGGGGGAGAGAGAGAGAGAGATTCTTAAGCAAGGGAGGTTTTTAAAGCCAGTTTTAGTCTAAAAACATTAGAATATTAGAATATTAGAAACATTAGAATATTATGTAAGTTGCTCGTGTTCATTTGGCCGTTTATTGAAAGAAGAATCCTCAAAATACAAGATCCTTAAAAATATGAAAGGAATAGGATTAGGAACAGGAATATTGATCTGTTTGAATCCTCTTTATGTAGATTTAAGAGCAGTTTGTGTTGAGAGGGTTTGTTTAACTTTTTTCACCAGTATCATTATTATTATTATTGTTTCTTTTTTCTATTTAACCTTTCTGCTTCATAGAGGTGCCTACTGTACCAGCTGGACTTTATTTTTATTTATTTATTTTTTAATTTCTTGTAATTAGACAAAAGAGGCACGTGTCAAATTTTAATAAATAAGAATAAACAAGTTGTGAATTCGTAATACTCAATATAATATATTATACTAACACTTACCTCTCATTTTCTAGAAACCCATTTTCGTTATTTTTCCCTGCGCCTTCCATCTGCTGAGTGAGGGTTGCAATTTCATTTTTTAAAACACTGATTTCCGATTCTTTTTTTGACAATAAGGTTTTAGAATTTATTGACTCTGCGAACACAAGAAAAAAAATGAAATAAGCATTATATCATTTCACGATTAAACAATCAATTTTGACCTGGTGGTTCAATAAATACCTCCTTCAGCTGATTTGACCCTCCCGAGCAGTAAAGAAACCTCAACGTTGAGGCTTCTAACTTCATTTCTCAGCATGTCGTTCTCATTTTGAAGATGATTAACTTCAGTTGTGGACACACTTTTTTTAGGTGACATCCGGGGCGAACTTTCAACTTTTTCCACTGTTTGAGCCTTCTGTGAAGAATTACAGAGGAATCCATGGAAGAATTACAGATAGAACGTCACACTCTTAAGATCCACGGAAACGACTCTGCAACGTTATAGGGAGCCACAGGTAAGCTAAAATCTAAAAGTAACTACAATTCTACTGTACCTCAATGTCGATCATGGCCACTGTGGGGTTGTTCAGGAACGATATGAGTTTTTCGTCTCTCGATAGCTCTTTTACTTCCCGGACGTTAGGAGTGGAAGATTCAACACTTCTCTTGGGTGTTAAACTGACAGGGGAGTTCGTTCCACTGAAACTACAACCGAAATGTTGTTATTGATGATTTGTCACACTCATGTTGATGATTTGTTTTGGGTTCTACGTTCGAGCCTTTTTTGCGAACGGACTGCCGGTCGTACAACGCTCTGAGTAATCTCGAAAAATTCTGTGAATCTTTCTGCGTTAAAAGGAATACATCTTACTCGATTTCAATGGTTAATTATTGAAAATTATCAACAAAAAAGAATTTAGCTTTCGCCGTGTGATATTTAGCTCCACTTCCCTTCAACACTTGTGGTTGTGTAAATGTAGACGAATTCGCTGATCAGTATTATGACAAACTATACTTGTGTCGTCTGGTTGTAAACCGACCGACTCCTTAATTTTTGGAAAATAGCTGTTCAAATCCTCTACTAACATCCATCCATTAGGAACGAGAAACCATAAGGAAGTCTACGAGGAAAGAGATGACGAATCCTTGGAGAATAATGACGACATTATGTGCGAGCCTGAGGAAGACGATTTAGCCACTCGAGTGTGAAGTTTCGTTTCTTCTACATATATTATATTTTTCCATAACTTTACTCAACCTGAAATAAAGTTCAGTTACAAGAAACATTGAGAATGACTTTCTTGACTGTTTAACGTCAATTTTGTCGATATTGTCAGCTTTAGTTTGTTGGAAAACCGGCCAACTCCAAAATGGGTTGCAAAACCGGCCAAATCCAATTTCCCCCTCTTTGCACCTTCCTCCAGATTATCTTATGGTGCTTCAAAACCTATTATCCTAGTGACACATTAACAACAAGAGATTTGGATCGTATCACAATTTCCCTAAGTGAATCGACACACCAAGTCACAATAGATCTCTTGGTCTCAGTGTCAAGGGGCTCCTCCCGTCACCCTTTGGAAAAAAATCGTCTCTCCTGACCAATTTTCTGTAATGGAGATTACCGGTTTTGCTACCAGACCACACACTTATCCTTGAATACATATGGTAAGGAATGAATACATCCGGTAAATACCTATCTTCTGATAAAAACTATTATAGGTTCGTTCGGCTAAGCGTTCAGAACTGACCACGTTCCCTTTGGGGCGTTCCTTTAGTCACAGAACTCGTCCAGTATCATCAGTGTGCTGTTCATTTAGTCCGTTCAACAGCGGACTGTTGATACTGAACGAGTTCTGTGACTAAACGAACGCCCCAAAGGGAGCGTGGTCAGTTCTGAACGCTTAGCCGAAGGAACCTAATGACACAGAACAAGCATAGCTATGAGATGGCGAGGTTATAAGCCATCACAATGGCTTCCACCAATTTTCCTAGGTTTAGATATATGTTTTAAAATTGAACAAGAATGTTGAGTAATGTAGTACTGAACTAGTTACGGACTGCCTTCACTTTGGCACATCTGGTCACCTTCTCAAGCGAATAGTTCATTACTAAGTACAATTATTTTGTCTAAACGGATAGGTGATTTATACAGAAAATAATGAATCATGTCTCATTGATCCACATCATACATGCGCATATAACCTTGTGCTCAGGCAACGGCGTCTATTGGAAATTAAATACAAACTTACGACGAGGTTTGAGGTTGAGGATTCGAAATGGCTACACTCATCAATGGTTCCTCGACGCGGATAGTTCCTGAAGAGCGTTTCTTCTTTTCCTTGGTACTGAGGACGGAAGCTGCGTTGTTATCTATCCTGTTCAACAGGTCCTCCGCCTTCCCTGCGAAGTCGGATATCCACGACATGACGGGTGTTGGTCGAGACTTTGTGGTAACTAAGGAGAAATCAGGAGGTTTGAAAATACAGAATATCTAAAGCTACATAATGGTTTAGTTACGCCAGAATTGACGTGGCATTGTCGAACAGTGGTGCAATAGAACTAGGTACTTATCCATTAGATAATCAACTGATTATGACGGACGTGCATTATATTATGAGATAAGAACTCTCCAATTTTATAGGCGTACTAACATTCTGTTCCTCATATTTCTGGTCCATATAGAATAGATGATGGAAAGGGCATGCAATTAATGTAGTGTACTTACTATGACCTGCGGATTTATGACCTAGACGTATTGTACGAACAGCTGTCAGTCTTCTATCGAGTCTTTGCTCGACACATTCACTACTTGATCGATTGTAGGGAAGATTTCGTGTAGATTTCTAAACATAACGAAGGGCTGGTAAAGCTAATTGTCAGGAATTTCTATTTGATAAGGAATTGTGATATGAAAGGGACAACTATGCATAGTACGTACGTGAATACTATACATGAGTATAATATCCATACTACGGATAAATACCTTCGTCTTCTTCTTTTTTCCTGTTTCTTGCCCGTAGAGTTTTTGTTGGGGATGCCATCTTTTCATATCTACAATGTGGCTCTTCCTGAATGTCTACCGCTATTTGGCCCTGAATAACTTCCATCGCTTTGAAATATGAGCGGAATTTTGTTGTTACTCATATGTAACAATACAAAGACATTTTGATTGCTAGGTGTGGTCATTAGGATGACTTGGTCTGTTTTGTTGCATTGAAGAAGATAGGTAGATGTTCTTCACATAGTACATAGATGTTCTTCATTGCAACAAACCAGACCAATGTTATGCGGACCATATTATACGGATCTTTACATTACATGATACGGAACCAGACCATAATATGATAATATATAATACCTACATTTTAATATAATAATTATATTATAATTACACGGATCTCTAGACCCGTATGATATCTACAAAGCGAATTACCGCTATAAAGAAGTATAATATAATATTATTATACTTCTTTACAGCGGTAATTCGCTTTGTAATTATAGATATTATCTATAATTAAATTGACACAAGATGATAGGCCCGTTAAATTCTGTAATGAATCAAGAATTAATATTATGAACCATTCAAGGGGCAGCTCGTGGAGATGCGGTTTCTTCTGAAGCTTCTGTACTTATTAAAATCTTCGGAGCACCCACAGTTACTGTTGTTATTTGGGCCACACGTGGATTGTAATTGTAACGGGCGTGAAGTTCCTTCATGAAGGCGTACAATTTCCTGAAGTTGTAGTTGGCCTGTTTCTCTCTCCACCACGGTCGCTTGACGTTGTTTTGAAGTCCCCAGTGGACAGCGAAAACGGGAGAGAGAACAAAGAATCGGTAGCCTGCCAAGACCATCTCGTACACCTGACAAGGAGAACCTCGGATCAACATAGCTTGGGCGAGGCACCCCATCAGACATAGCCTACGGTGAAATTTACAAGGGTCGTCTCAAAAGTAAGTTACACTTATTTTTAGAAATGAGCATCCCGCAGAATCAGGCAGAAATGTCTACTTACTTGAATGTTTTAGAAGGTTCTGTAATGTTCTAGGACCTTCTATAACATTCTAGAACTTTCTTGAAATATCTAGGACTTTCTTGAATGTTCATAATGTTCTGGAATGTTCTAGGACCTTCTAGAACCTTACAGAACCTACTGGAAGAATTTCAATGGGACGTTTTTGGACATCCTCCATATTTAGGTACCGGACCTAGCCCCCGGCGATTCGCAAATCAAGAGGGGCTCAAGGCAGATGTTCAGAGTTGGCTGGCTGGCGCCAGGGTGGTACAAGGATGGACTGAGAAGTTCTCAGTGAGAACACTAAAAACCAGGCACCAGAAGTTCACTGATGTTCGAGGCGATTATTTAGAAAAATAATGATATACCTAGGTCGTTCGTAATACAAATTAATTGATTAATTGTTTAATCTAATTAAACGCATTTTTCGATTTTTAAAAAACCCGTAAAAAATTTTCGTAATTTTAGCTCAACGCTAACTGGGCAAAGTGTCGCGGACGGCGTACGGCGGACGGACGGATTTTTTCAAGTTCGATTTTCTGAATCTACTTATCTTGAAACGTAAACCAACAAATCTTGAGGGGGGTTAAAAAAAATTTTTCTTTGGTCGATTCCAATGGTTCATTATTGAAGATAATAAACCAAAATAAGTGCAACTTACTTTTGAGACGGCCCTCGTAATATATGTATTACTACTGGATAAACTAACCGAAAACATAGGAAGTAGAGTTTCATATTTTTCACTTACTTACCTGAGTGTTTTTAGTGAGACCGTAGCCGATGAATCTCTCATCATGAGGGGGCGCTGAGTCCCTCGAGACGTAAAAAGGTTCATAGTAAAATTTCAAAAGAGTGACGTTGTGGCTGAAGTGAACCGGTTTCTGTTCCGCGTCTTCTTCCCACCTGTGAAATACATTCGAATCAAGTATACACTGTTTGAACAGCAGTGGATTCTTCGTATCAAAAATTAAGGGCCTGCAGGAGGTTGGAAAGTTTTTGAAGGATATCTCAGGCTGTGATTGATTTGGGGGTTTTGAAATTAAGGTCTAAATTCCCTGAAATAAGATAAAATCCCCTGCGTAGTCCAATTTTTGAAATTTATAAAATAAATATTTGTAAATTGTGGCTAAAGTTTTTTATTAAAAAAAATGAGACGAGGGGGTCCTTTTTGGAAGGCTAGTAGACCGCAAAATGCTAACATCGCAGTTAGAACATGTAAATAATTAAATTTCGATTTTTCGATAAATTTCTTCTTATTGGATGTCTTGGCGCTTGTGTAGTGGCAGACACACAACCCCCCCTCCCCTATCCACCGAATTTCAAAACTTCAAGTCAATCAAGCCTGATATATCCTTCAAAAACCTTCCAACTTGGGTCCCGCAGGCCCAAGTATATAAAGAAGTTTTTAAAGTATATAAAGATCCTTTATATACTAAAGGGATCTTTATATATAAAATCTATAGTATATATACCTACTTTAAGCGCCCCACCCTCACTCGTATTGAGCTTCCATTTGTTTGTTCCGTTCAACTGCCAAAGGCTGTGGAACTGCAGTTTTGTCATTCAATGACATTCTATTCGAATCATTTACCTCGAATGATTAGTTGCGAAGGAGTTGTGGAGGAATATTTTCTGATGAAAAGGTCTAGCGAGTCCAGCCCTCGACATTTGGACCAACTGGGATTTGTTTTTGGGGAACGTTCCCTTGGTCGAGACTTCGTAGGTGGGCACAACGTAGGCGCACTTTCTGCAGTCGACTGTCTTGAAAAACTCGTTGAGGCCTTGGGCCGCACCGAAACTAGGAATTATGTCCATGTCCGTTAGGAATACCTGAGAAATCCCAAGTTTCCGAGTAGGTACGAGACTAGAAAAATGACTGTAACATAAAATTGGCTCTTTTTGGAAAAAATGACCTTTTTTGCAGGGCTCTATCTCGGGTTCTACTACCAGTGAAATTATATGGAACAGTTGTATAGGTACTTTAAAAAAGAATCGAATAACGTTTTTCGCCAAGAGGCTGCGTAACTGCTTTTTTGGCCAGACACTAGTGCGAAGATATCGCTGCTTTCCGAGCACAACGAAGTTAGCACACGGTTTTCAGGTTTGCAAATTTAGGTACATAAGTACTACCTAAACAACATACACAAAAATCGTGAATACATGCGCATGTGCAAAGTTTGATGTGTTTATTGAGTTGGCTAAATGTAGAGTTCGAGAAAGAAAATTGTTCACAGAGAAAAAAATAAACGCATCTAAACTAGTCTTCAGGGGATAGGATGTATGTAGATGGTTATATTTCCACGTTATACTTATGCAGGAAACCTATCTTTGTTATAAGTATCTATTCATTGTAACATGATACCTGAGTGCTTTGACAGTTTTTTCTTGCTAGATTTCGCATATGGTTCTGAGGGTACGGGTTTACATAGTGCCACCGGCTGATTTCCTTAGACCTCCGAGGCAACAATACTTGTAAAACAGAAATCGGCTTTCGACAATTCCAGTTCGATATTCTCATTCGTGGAGGTGAAGAGCTGGGGAGCATTTCTTTGGGAAAAGCAAGATGGAAGCTCACTCGGTTTCTCACTTCAGGAAAGCATTCTCTCATGAACTTCACGTACTCTGTAAGCACCCAGAATTAATACAGTGTTATATACACATACACTCTTCCATAAACCTACATAACATTATGAAAACGTTATTAATTTTGTAATTAAATTTATGACATTGTGACTGATTCTTTCTATTACATCGATGAGGTCATGATCCGAGGGAATATTGATTACCTCGAACAAACAGCTCGTCCCGATGTAAGTAATTTGACTTTCACGTAGGTACTCGTTTATTAGAAAGAACACTATAGTAGTTACCTTAGTACCTTTAAGGAGGGCGTATTCTTCGTCACTAACCACAAAAATCGCTATGGATATCGGTCCTGTCCAATGCATAGCAACCTGAACCAACGAGTACAGCTTCTCTACGGACGTCTGGGTGGCCAGACACACGGCATATTCCCCCGAAAGTTTGAGATATTCGTTACCGACGAGGGCATGATCAACCATCTTGTACCGCCTCTGTGCGTCCCACCTGACATTTTAATATGAGCGTGTTTTCACTTGTGTTTCTTCGGGTTTCATTCATGTTGGGGAATAATTAAATCTAACATGGTAATTAATACCAGTTCATCATCGATTTTGAGTAGGTATTTAATTCACCCTTCGTCAGGAATCCTGGGCGCTGTAGAAAGCCTAATGTCCAAACAGCAGCCAAACGCGTCAAACAGTTCGTCCTCCAATCGCTCCACCTGCCGCAAGTGTGAGGTGCATGCAATTGTGACTGGTTACGAAACATGAGTCAAAAAGGCAGTACCTATAGTGGCACTATACCCATTCACCATAAATCAAAAATTCGAAGTCTAATTTTCTGAGAGGAAGATCATGGTATCTGTCATTGGGGACCGGAAAGGGATATTATTGGTCGATGTTATGCGTAAAGGAACCACCATAAATGCAGCTGCATACTTGAAAAAACTCAAGAAGTCGAAAATATTAAAAAAAAAAAAACACAAAAAACAACGATTTTCAAATGACGAAGAGGTGCTGTCAAAAAATGGCTGCGGAAGGTGGAGCAGAATGTATAAGACGAGGGTATAAAAAAAACTGGTCCTTAGGCTTCAAGAATGTATTGACCTCAATGGCGATTACTGTAAATTTCATTTAAATACATAGGTATATTCATTTTTCAATTTTTAACACATATTGTATCCTTAATTTCTGGACGTCCCTCGTATATAAAAAAACATCAACTCAAACCAAAACGCCTTTACGTGCTAATAAAATACTCGTCCAGTAATTTGAGGTGCGAGTCCATATTTCCTACCTTCCTAAACGAGGATCCACATCGAATACCGTCGTATTCAGATCCTTTGGATTGTTTTCATGTGTACTCGTTAGTTTTTGATTTGATGACATCGACAAGAGCTCAGGCGGTTTCAAGTAGATTTTCGTGCACCCGGCATGGAGCAGCCTCAGCATCAGTAGCACATTGAGGACGGTCAGAACCAAAATGATCAGCACTCCAATATTCCTAATCTTGTGACTGCTCTGAAAAATATGTGAGGGAAGTGGCACTACATGTTATACAGTTTGCAACAACAGGTTCACATTCGCTGTGGATGAAAGTGGTGATGAGTCCTACTGGTGCAATGTAAATTTTTTGATCTGTGGCGATGGAAAGGGACCTGGACGGACATGTTTCAAGCCTAAGCCTCCAGTATTAAACAAATTGAAGAAAAATTGTTAAACTTAACTTCTTTAAACAAATTGTCCAGAAATGGCTGGTACTGCAAAGTGCGGCCAATTTACTAGAACGACAGTGGTTAGCACGAACCAGATTCAATTTTTCATTCCTGGTTTCATGAGTACTACGAACCGAGACATGTAATTCTAGCAGTCTAATTTATAATAAAGTGCAGATGATTTACCAACTTTCCTCGAGCCTTATCGTGTAGGTACATTCGATGAGGTTCAAAATGCATGAATGATGATAACTATAAGAGATCAATGCATAAGTTTTTTTTTTTTATCAACAAATAATTTTCAAGTAAGTAATCTTTACATGACATTTTTTCTGCTCCAATCGTCTTTTTCCATTTTCATTCATCCAGATTTTGACATTTTCGTTTAAGTTCCTCGGCTTTGATCAAAGTGCGATTAGATTGGCCTTAGGGCCAATATTACTCATTTCCAATTTGAAACGACTAGAAGAGTCTAGAAACGCGGAATACGGTATGAATCAACCTTCAGGGATGAATAAATAACAACCGTTGCAAATAACAACAAGGAGTTTATTAGGATAACGTGCCAGTCATACAGCATGACCTAATGGGCGTACCTACATTACCTACATAACGTAACCATATACAAACCCTAAATTAAAAACCTTTTTGTTCAACCAAACGTTAATTAATGCCTACCTCATTTCAAGTCATTTGAGTAATGATATTCATATTGTAGACAATAATGTCCAATGCGCTCCCCTGGACCTCCCTTCCCTTTCGTTTTGAGCCTCACGGGTAAATGTCTATAAGCATGGAACATGTTTTAGCCTCGCCGTTATCTCCCTTTTCGTTGAGCATTTGAAGGTATCGAGTTTCTTGATGTGAGATACTAAGGAGGTTACAATATCATACCAAATTCCAGTTTCATAGTGTGAATAACATAGAAGCCACTCAACTGATCCAGGCCCTTTGCTGTTTAAATTTAAGTCCTAAGGAGGATACATTCCAAATCACAGCTTCATAGAGTGAATAGCATAGAAATTAGCTTTAGGAGCCACTCAGCTGATCCGGGGCCTTTGGATTGGGGTTTTGGATATTAAATATTATTTAGGCGTCTTAAGGGGCGTTCTCGAACCAATTCACCTGGTATGCTGGATACAAGGGGGTTTTCGTGCTGCTCGAAAGACCTGGCCAGTGATACCACCTGTATCTTGGTTTTATTCGACCAAAATGATTTTTGACCAATGTATTTTTAAGGAAATCTAATGCTTTTTCACGTGGTTTACCAATAACAGTCCTGAAAAAATAATAACCCCCCGTAAAGAGCTCAGGGTCCTCGTGTTCAAAAACTCAGCACATAATATGTGCTATATTATACCCTCTACCATCAACAAACAACCCCTCAAATTTCCATTAACTTTGGATTTGAGTCGTGGTAGAATGTACGTGGCTCCTGGACTATAAATTTATAATTTTTTCTTCAATAGAGAGTATAATAGTTATAAACATATTACGAATGCAATTGTTCTTGTTTCGTAAAAAACATGACTATGAAGTTATTGTTTTTAAACTTTCTAATATTTTGCTTTGATTCAAAATCTTTCGCGACAATTCAATAGAAACAAGTTTTCCAATTGTTGCTCAAAATTTGGGAAGAGCAACTTTTATGTGACAACATTTAGTTGTAAACGTTTTGTTGTCAAGTTTGGTGTAAAAGCGGCTTAACGGTACGCGGGCGTGAACGGGATGGAATGATGAAAAATTATATATTTTGCCTTTTGGCTTATCAAGAAGGGAAAACAAATAAAAATTATACAACAATTACAAGGTTTAAGACCTATTGAAGCAATTTAACCTGAGGCCTGGGATCATTAACGTAATTCCCCGATTGGAAGCCAAATCCGTCCAAATCAAGAAAACCTCTTCAAACTTCATTCGGTTGAGAAGTTCTGTTATCGAAAGCAAGCAAGAAGGAAGCAGCTAAATCACCTTGACCTACCTTCTCAATATTGTGATCGGTTCTATGATTTATCGGATAGCCGGTGGCCGAGTGAGTATGCGTTCCGTCGCTGGCTGACCGGAAGAGTTGCAGTGCACTATGCTAATAAATCCGTGGCATTCAAAAATTTCAACCCGAAATCTGAGAAAATAATCGGTACACTAACATACAATGAGCGCACATACCTACGGTTGATTACTACACGCTAAACGCTACAGTTTATGCATAAGGTAGAGATACACAGTAAGGTAGAGATACTCGTACAATGTTAGGTAGAGATGAACTGACCCTATTGTTTTTATGCAATTCAGCCGAATTAAATCGAATAAAATTCAATTAAAATTATTAATTAATCAATACCTATATTAAATCATCAATTTAAACATCTAGTACGATTATATAGGTACCAACACAACCATCAAAATCACCCATTCAGAAGTTTTAGCAGACCGGCTATGTTCACACTTTTTGTTCATCAAGTTTTACAAACTCATTGCCAGTTCATGTGAATAAATTCCACTAGGTACCTAGTTATTTTTTTCAGTTGTGTGATTTTACCTCAAGATTTAACTTGATTAAAGTTTTCAATTAATTTGGAATAATTCCAAATGAATTATTCATTCACGCGTTTCGAAATCACCGTGTTATCGGTAACCGCAATCGGGCAGTGAATGGTCATTTCGATTCAAATACAAACCGTGAGTGTTGGTGATTTGGATTCAATCATCCTTTTTTATGTCCAAAGAAGTAAAACAGTCAGAGATATACTCGATTTTTTACGATCTGGACGGATTCAACACTCATCTGGACACACAAAATGGTAGCAATAGATTGGAAATCCAGACAGTAGGGATTTCAGGAGTAGGGATTTACCTTCTAGGATAAAATAGATGGCGGTATCAGATAAAAATAAATCGATTTATCTTTCAATATGGTACAATAATACATCGATACAGTCGTTCAATTATTTCTTATCACATTTATTATACATAAATATAACTGTACAAATTGAAGCATAAATGGTTCCCTCGTTTACTCACGTTTAGATGAAAACCTGTTTGGAGTGACTACTGTTTCGAAACAATTCATTAGAAATATTCAACAGGATTATATTATATAATAATTATACGTTAATAACTTTTGGCACTTTGTTACCGCGGTAATTACACATTGAGCGTTTTCCAAATTGTTACCATCACTGATCGAAACACGTTTCATTACTTCGGCTTTCACACACCTACTGGGTTTATAATACAGGTTATGTCACCTACTTATAATAGGTAGTTAAGGAAGTATGGTACGCTAATCAGACTTGCCCTTATTTAAATCCTTATTCATGGTATCGATGGTGGTTTAAGAAATGTGGTATGATACACCGATAAGATTGACTGATGATTGACTTGCATGCTTGGGATTTGATAACAACAAATAACCAACTACGAATAGGTATAACATTTGCGATTAAAAGAAAGTTGGTAAGTACAGCAATTGAATATATTAATTATATCTCCACATGGAAACTCAAAAGTGGATGAAATATAATGTTCACCACTAATTTATGGTAACATTACATACATTTACTAATTGACATACTTGATTGAGCTTTAATGATAGTCCGGCGAATTTACGGCGGAGCCCGTGACTTCAGATATGTTTTTTTTTTTTTTTTTTGGTAACGGTTATCCAGTTCATTTTTCGGAATTATGGATTATGGAATTATTTACATTCACTTCACTTTACTTTTCAACAAAGAAATGAATAGCAACGCTCATGAACAATACCTACACCTTCACTTACGGGACGGTCGAATTTCATCAATAATCTCTACATAGTCTCAAATGTATGGAGATTCGAGTGTACAATCTTCAAATTGAGCTCAGGCTCCTACGGACGAAGGTATACAGTACGTATACAGTCGCTCGAAATTTAAACTTAACTTGTTTCAAGATTTTTCCAAACAAGTTGGTCGCCTGATGAAATTGTCGGTACATCTAAAATCCAAGGAGATCATCAGGACTTGTTGATGGTCTCTCTCAGCTCCCTCCTCATGATTTTGCCGGTTGCGTTTTTGGGGATGCTCGGCACAAAGACGACGGAATCGAGCAATTTGTATTCAGCTACTTTGGGGGCGAGGTAGTCTTGGAGCTGCTTCTCGCTCACGTCAGCACCCGGGGTTTTGACGACAAAAGCAACGGGAACTTCGCCGGAGCGTTTATCCTTTTTGCCAACGACGGCCACGTCCGCAACGCCGTTGTGGGTCTTGAGGAGTTCTTCCAACTCCAGCGGTGCCACCTGGACATAAGGGGTTAGAAGGGTGAGATGATTGGTGGGTCACAAGTGTCAGTAAAGAAGTGAGAATGATATAAAAGGAAAAGGACCTCTCCAGCGTTCTAAAAATAGCAGAAGTAGACATCAACTAAGATCTAAATGGAAAATTAACCCAGTGGGTTTCCAGTGAGTAACTACAAAACATACGATGTTATTCTAATTCCATGCTCCTTTAATAATATTTTGAATGTATCAAATAGTGTTGCAAAATAGTTCTTTTTTTCAAGTATATTATAAAACCGTGTACAAATACCACGTATTATTATCATAAATGTAGACAAGGACTTACTTGGAAGCCTTTAACTTTGATGAGCTCTTTTATTCGGTCGACTATGAACATTTGGCCCTCTTTATCGAAATACCCAACGTCACCGGTATGCAGCCAGCCATCCTTGATGGTTTCTCTTGTTGCCTCATCGTTTTTATGATATCCTTCCATAATCTGGAAACACATTATGTTAAGCTTTTTCCAATTACGATTCAAGAACATTCAAATCAAACTTTCATCAGAGTTCAAACCTGTGGGCCGCGACAACAAATTTCGCCTGGTTTCCCAGGGTCCATGATTTCTCCAGTCTCAGTGTCGCAAATTTTCACTTCACAGCCTCTAACAACGCAGCCAACCGTCGCCAAGTCCTTCACCGTCTTTCGTGCGGAAGTTATGACAGGCGATGATTCCGTGAGCCCATAACCTGTGTCAATGAACCACTATACTTGAGCAGAGAAAACGGCAACAGACTTATCGTCGGGTTATAATGTAGACCCATTACTGACTCTATCGTTAAAATGAATTATTACCTACCGGACATGATAACCAAGTTGCCTTTCTCGAGCAATTTTTTAGCGTCCGACTTAGAAACGGCGGCAGCTCCGTTGATGACCCACCGCAGGCTGGCGATGTGCTTCGGCGTCACTGCCGGATGGTTTGCCAAAAACTGCACGAGAGGAGGGACCACATGGGCAATATTGACCTGCACAAAAACCGAAGAATTTGAAAAATATTACACCGGACTACTAGTAGTCCATAACGTGTATCTATAGCTATAGATACACGTTATATCTATTATATAAAACTCTAAGTTTGCCTGTTCGTTTGCTTGTGCTCTTTAGACGGCCTGAACCGATTTTGATAGGGATGGCTCCATTGTGATCAGCAAGTTGCAGGAATCGTTTCTGTTACCCGAAACGCAAGGCTAACGGGCCGTTAGTAACGGCTAGTAAGTACATAAAATAGGAATATTGAAAAAATCCGATCGGAATCCATAGATCTATTCAGACTTACTTGGTGCTCAACGAGAGCCTTAAGGTACATTTCCGGATCGAATTTGGGAAGTGTAACCAATTTGGCTCCAGTTGTGAGGTGAGAAAATGCACCGATCGTAAGACCGTAGATGTGAAAGAACGGTAGTACGCAAGCAGTCGAATCCTGAGGTTCATCTGTGGATAGAAGAATATAGAAATAATGCAAACATGCCTAAACTCAGCCCCAGTAAAATATTCAAGTACGAGTGGATTAAACATTTGGACGGTCGAGCTGTCCGTGATCCACGTACCTAGTTAGATAAAATTATATGAGTATTATTACCTAGCTCTAAGTTATAATATATGCCACACGTACGTATCGTAGTACGTTTAGATTCCTTCAAGGTGTTGAACGATCTCAGAATTACTGCTGAAGAGCGTGATTTCCCTACAATTGTTGAATGAATCTAAAAGATCCTCGAAATGGAGAGTCACTGTTTACCATCACCTTATCTAAAGAGTTCACTGCTCTTATCTTCGATGTTGACATATCTAAACCAAAGGTCTTCCAGAAGGTTTTTTTAGATAGTTTCACGAGTCACTCCAAATGACACAGGGGACGATAAAGTAGCAATGGTATGTTTTTGAACAATAGTTACAGGTGGTTTGATTTGCAATTCAATATTGAATATCGATACGGGGACTTCAATAGATTTCAAGAAGCTTACCGAAGGTACTTCTGTCGATTCTGATTTCTGGATGATCGACTTGTAATAAGTTGGATACGATGTTTCTATGAGTCAATCGAACGCCTTTGGGAAGTCCAGTGGTGCCACTAGAGTACAGCAGAAGAGCCAGATCCGATGACTTCACTTTCACCTGAGCATCAAAAGTGCAGACTGCATGAAACCGAAACAACAGAACGACTTTGACAAGGATATCAACGAAGACATAATTAAAAACGATAGGGAAACTCAACTTTGCTCATTAGGTAATTTTACAAGGCTGTAACTTTTTATTGGTTTTATCGACTGTGATCTTGTTGAACGCGAGTTACGAAGAAAAGATTTCAAATATATGTAATACAAATGAGTAATAATAATTATCAAGTGATACTTTCAATACCCTTGGAATAAATTGTCCTCCCAAAAGCTTCTCATCACAGTTTTTTACAGAAAGAAATATCACAAGATCAATTACGATGAAAAGATTGACACTGCAAAACTAATTGACTCCGCAAAGGTATCAAAACGTATACGAATGCAGAAACATCTCATCTTTTCAGAAGGCAGTCTCAAGATGAAATTAATAAAGAAACCTCATGACAGAAAAGTAACCCTAGTTTCTCCTCCCTGCAGATATTACGAAGCCCTTAGATTACGCACTTAAAGTAAAAGACAAGCATTAAATGAAACATTTTCGGTATCATCATAAACACATGTAACGAGCGAATTTCTTGGCATTATTTTCTCATGGAAGTCTGGCTTGGTTAATTGTAATGATCCAGCTAGAAGTGACTGAGCTGTTCAGCCAAAGCCACGTCTTCAGTTGTAAAGCTATTCAGTTGTAAAGATTCACTAGAATTTAGATGAAGCCTTTCAGAGAGTTTCTTAGGACACCAGGCATTGACTTAGAAATCAACCGCTTTCATTTTCACGATCACTCGTATAAAAAGCGATTTATTTTACGTTTTATATAAATCGTTTGCAGGAGCTTTTCGATGGGAGACATTTTGGTGAGGGTTGTATATTTCAAAGTTTACGAAAGTGCAATAAACATCTAAACAGCTGAATAGTTTTCCCATTTAGTGCTCCAAGATTTGAACTGGAATCGGTATGTGATCCATTCATCTATACTTCACATTTGCCAAATTTATGTCAAATCTCGCTTACTTTGTCAACTGCAGCTTCATCGTCATCGTCTACCATGAGGAGCTCCATGAAAGAGCGTACTCCGTCCGGAAGAGTGTCCGCAGGGTTATGAATTGCTACCAGAGGAGGTTTGTTGGGTCCTTGGATCTTGTTTATCGCCTCTTGAGCCTCTGTGATCTTTGCAGGGAACGTTAAAAGGACAGCCGCGTCCGAGTTGGACACCTGATGACTGATTTCGTCTACAACAAAGGAGTTCAATCATAGACAAATGTCCAACAGTTGTGAATGTATACAGGGTGGGCTCAAACGAAACAAAGATATTTTTAAGATTTATAGGAAATTTTATGGTACACAATTTCCAGGCCTTCTATGAGAAAAATGTGAAAAACATCTGGAAATCGTGTTTTTTAGCCTTTATTCATGAATAACTCCCAAATGGCTCAATGTCTCAGAATACGTAACAAATAGAACCTTTTAGAGCATTACATTTTGAGTGGAATGGGAATAAACGATCGTTATTGTCTTAATACCGTATATTGGTATATTTGATACCGAGGAATGATTTTTTAAAAATGTTAGTAAATCGTTTAAATGGAGAAAGTTAGGAGGTCAGTATGAATGTTGATCCTACTGTTGAACAGGGTCCGGTTGATCCGCAACGAAATGGAACACGACCATTCATTTCGGTGGTATGAAGTATTTGAATCGCTGTTGTCAACTCAGTTTACCGTTAAAAGCCTAGGACATACACGAGCGATGAGTACGCGGACAATCACTCGGTGGACGGAATGACTAATATGAGTGTTCTCTGCATTGATTGGGTTATTTGAGACGGTGCTGCGATAATATTATTAGAATTAATACATTGCTTTCATTTCTACGACTTCCAATGAAATCGTAACATAACACAATGTTAAAACTGAAAAAAACCTCTTAATCAGTTTTTTCTTCAAAAAAGTGGTAATTATTATTTTTAAATCATACTTCGGTATCTAATTAAGATAATAACGCACAATCATCTTCACTCCACGTAAAATGTAATGCTCTAAAAGGTTCTCTTCAAGACGTATTTTGAGTGATAAAGCCGTTTGATCTTGCGATGATTTTGGTTTACGCAAATAAATCTATCTACCTCTATCTATCTATAAAGCCGTTTGGGAGGATAAAAAGAGGCTGAAAATCATTTTTTCTCTTAGATGGCCTCATTTGAGGACCCATGTTCACTGGAACTTTTTTATCCACCATAAAATTTCATATAAAACTTCAAAATATCTTTGTTTCGTTTGGGAGCCACGTTTATATGTGAGAGGTGCCCTATTGTATTGGGGGAGAAAATACAATAACGCGGAGACTAAAATACTGAAACCCGGAGAAAAATTAACCTTAGTAGGCAATGGTTCACTGAGGCGTAGGATTAGAAATTACGCACTCGGCGAATTTCGCAATTCGAAGCCCCGTGCTGGTCCTTCAGATTCACTTCATCCCCCAATTGGCGTCAATTCACGATCGCCAGTATGTACCAGTATGTGTGTCTTATCATATTTAGACGCTCAATACGTCTTCAAATGCTGTAAGTGCTGCGTCAGTCGTTTCCATAATATGGTGATTTCTATTAAATGTTATAAAATAGAATTTACTGCCACTTTAGGACACTACGTTAATTGATTACAACCACACTTCTGATCCCATCATTGTTCCGCGGTCCCTTTCCTAGTCTTCAGCTGCTTCCTATTTCGCATTTATTACTAATCACTCATTCATGTACCTGTCGTCATAAATTCATATAAATTCTATATAATATATAGAATTTATATGAATTTATATATTATATAATTTATAGAATTATATAATTCTAGTTTGCGGGTAAGGATGACCAACACTAGTCGTTGTTATCATTCGGTTTTATTACGACGTCATTACTTGTCAATTACTTGTCAAACATTACTGTGTCGCGATCGGACAATTATCATGATACATGATTAGGATCGTGTTCCACGATCGAAACGTCGTAATAAAACTGAATGATAACAACGACTAGTGTTGGTCATCCTTACCCGCAAACTACTCTACTGTTTCCTAGTCAAAACAACCTCCACTATATATAATAATTATATATAGAATTATTCTATATAAATATTATTTTCTCTGCATAGCACGCCACCCTAGCTTTTAGATTAATGTTTTGTCAATGAATATACGATCTGCTAAAGCCTCCTGCAATAATATTATCAATAATTATATAATAATTATATCAATAATTATACAATAATTGACATAATTAATAAGTATATACTAGTACTTCGACCAGTTAACGAGATATCAATCGTAATATGATATCTGTACAGCGTAATAACTACAAAGCCTCACATACCTCAACACCGGTGGATGTCCTCATGCATTACATAACAATACGTTTAATAGTGAAATAGTAATCCTCACCCCTTACCCCCCCCCCCCCCTAACGACGCCCTTGGGACCATCTCTGTATTAATATTCTCCATTAATGGAAATCTTGCGTCGTTGAGTGTTTTTCGCAGAAATTCCAATTTGATGCAGGTTAGTCGTGAATTGTTAATAAGGGGGAACGTTAACAATCTTGTTGCCCTCAGTATCGTTCCATTTAATGCATAGTTACGTCGATCCGACCACACCGTAACCTTGAAATCGTTTTTGGCACGAAACGATGGACGTATTCGTATTTGCTTTGCATAGTTCGAAGTGAAATCTTCATTTCATTGATATTTTTATGAATCGAATTTATATGTACCCATTGTACTGCATCACTCCCTCGTCAGAGTTTCTATGTACTATATATAGTACATATATGTATCATAAAATCAGTGTGTGGGTCATTAACCCTTCATGTACCCTTTGTGGAATCTGATATGTAGGTGCGACGTTGCACCTATAAATATACCTGCAGATAGAGCCATGAGCTGAAATTGCTGTAGGAAACAATGGATCCCTCACCTAGTGACAAGAATAATGACCAGCTTTAGATGTAGCGATAGACACCGATTGTTTGCAACAAAATGACGCCTATTATGTGTTTAGGTTAACTTTTGCATCTTCAATAATTAGAGGAATTAGAGTAATTATTGCTCTTACAAGAACCTGTGCAAATATTTGTCATCCAAAAACACACTGGAGAAATCCTCTACAAATACTTATTACTAACACATTAGAGACATCGTAGGAATTCTATCATTTAGTCGAGGTTAGTTTTCGCCTAGAAGGACATATATGGGTAGCAAAAAATTAAAATTTAGGGTTAGCCTCAAAATGTTCCAAAAAAAGATTTCTTTCAAAAAACGTCTGACTTATTGCTATAGCTTATTTTTCAAAAGTTGATCTGAAAAAATCTCATGGTGTAAACTCACGGTATTTTTGTGGCTTTAGTGACTAAGGAACATTTTGAGCTTTTCCATAATTTTAGTAACATCAACAGACTAGAAGCAGAGCGGAAAAGATAACCAAGTCATTGTGTTGCAGGGATAACTAGGCTCACCAGGTCCGTAGATGGGGTTTATCGAAGATACGACCATGCCCGCCTGGAGAGCTCCCAGAAGCGCTATCATGTGTTCCGGCAGATTGGGAAGAAGGAGGCCAACCACTTGCCCAGGCTTCAATCCCGACTTGAGGAAACCTGCAGCTATCTTCCTGCTCAGGGCCTGGAGAGCTTCGTACGTGTAGGTCCTTCCAGTCATACCGCATACCTGCGCGAGCGTCAATATATATTTAATTGGTACGTATTTTGAAGACTTGATCAAACCATCACCATAATTTTAATCGATATCAGAGCATTAATTCTGATTACTCATTCTGGCAATTGAACTTTGAAACGTGAAATTTTTATGGAATTTGAATATAATGGCCACCTTTAGAGCCCATTGTGTACCATGAGGTATCAAATTTCAACTTCCTAGATCTAGGTATTTTGGATCAATTTTTAAGTCGACCAGTTGAATTTTTCATCAAAAATCATCATCCTTTTTAGTTAAACTCAAAATGCAAGTAAGGCCTCTTAAGTTACACAAATTAAAGCTTGTAAACAAAGTTCTAAGAATTCCAGCGCATATTGCTCAGGTTTACACATCACCTGCAGTGATATAAGACACATCTAGCCCTCTATGGTCAAATTCCAAGAGATAGTGCAAATTCTTCTTTTTACAACAGTAACTGTTACTGTGTACTCCTTTAATAGAGGTACCCTACTTTGAAAACCTCAGGTGGATTTTGATAACACCTACCTAATCTACGAGTAGCCATAATGATGATTTAGTGCCTTAAGGATACCTTCGTTTACTTATTGATTTGATTTACAAAATCTACTGATTTCATTTACGAGGTTTTTCGTGCAAGTCAAAAATCTTATTTAACGCCGTAAGTTCTCACCATTGCCGTGTTATCGGGAAACTGTGGAACGTTTTTGAGAACATATTCGTGTATTGTGGTATCGGGAACACTGAGGGGTCCGAATGGTGACGTCACGATATGCTGCTGACTCGAGAGGCATCTGGCAATTATGACTTTACCTCCTCGTATTTTACTTCGTCCCCCGAACACCTGCCTCAGCGGATGGAGCCCCAACAACCTTGCCACTGATCTTGACATCATTTCTGGAACAATAAAACTTCAGTACAACTCCTGCGTTTCATCGTAATACAATGTTTTTATAAAAAGATCTAGCTAAAAGTTAAAGCGGCGTTATTGAACATTTGAAACATGTACTTCCCCATGAATCATAAAGTTACTATGTTTTACTGGTACACAGTGTTTCGACGATCAGAACTTCTTCTTCTGTGACTTACAGTAGTGAAAGTACGTGCCCCATTAGTAACTAATTATTGTCGTAGGATTTCTCGAATCATTAGTCGACCATAACATTCCCTTGTCATAAATCTCTTCTCATATCCCTTTCTTTTCCTATCTACTTCAATTTGTATTTACTTCCGTCCTTCCTTTTTTTTATTTTATTGTATTTTTATAACGTCATTAATCTTAAGTCATTTGATATACACTAGTCCTATGTACAATAACTTTTTTGTTTGACATTTTATGTCTTTACTTTGCTACATAAACTCGAAAATGTAACGCGAGAAGCGTTTCGTTGCTACGGAACTTTATCTTCGCCAGTTATCATCGTACAAAAATCGTTCACCACTCGTTGGTTCACCTCTCAGATAATATGACGTCGCAACACAAGCAAACAACTACGTCAAAAGATATGACGTCAAACAGGTGCCGGCAAGAACACCTCACAGGATATGACGTACGTGGACCGGCAGGGGGGTGGATGACGTCAGACAAGTGGCCGGTAAGAACACCGCACAGAATATGACGTACGTGGACCGGCAGGGGGTGGATGACGTCAGACAAGTGGCCGGCAAGAACACCTCACAGGATATGACGTACGTGGACCGGCAGGGGGTCGATGACGTCAGACAAGTGGCCGTCAAGAACACCTCACAGGATATGACGTACGTGGACCAGCAGGGGGTGGATGACGTCAGAAAAGTGGCCGGCAAGAACACCTCACAGGACATGACGTACGTGGCAGGGGGTGGATGACGTACGTGGACCGCCAGGAATGGATGACGTCAGAGGGGTCAAGGGGAGTTTTTCAATTTTATCGAAATCTACCATTAACCGTTTGCGATCAATTCATCATTAAATTTTGTAAATAGCACCATTTGAAATTTAATGAGGTTTTACACAAACACAGACCTCTAATTTTAAGGTCTAAGAATTAAGATCGGTAACAATACGAAGTATATTATAATATAATTATAATATAATAATACTATATATTATATAGTAATACACGTTAGTAATATACGAATTGTGTACGTGATGTGATTGCGATAAAGAGAAACACTGGAATTCTGGCCGAATAAAATTGATGTTATAATTAATCAAAATATTTCACTACATTGAAAGTTTTCTTTAATAAAAAAAGGGAGAAAGAATTATTATTAAAAAGTAGGACTATATATTATATACCTATATAGTGCCGCGATTGGATGAGTTTTTTGTTTATTTTTCCAATATTTCGATCGTTACTTCTTCTTATTTCGTCATTGCCGATTTATAAATACAAACATGGAAATTACAAATAATGTATCATTTTAACGTTTATTTGATCCATAATTTATATAAATAATTCATTATTAGGGCAGTCCGGAATTTAGTACTAAAACTGGAGAGACCATCACGGAGCTAGTTACTCCCCCGTCCCCTCACTCATAACATACTGACCATTTTTCATTCATAACTTCGAGTTGATTGACACACCACTGACCTTCTTTCAAAGAACACAGTTCAACATTGAGCCGGTGAGCTCTTTCCTCCACACGACCACTTGAAGATTGTAGGAATTTATTATTCACGTTATTTAATATATTACATCATTTTTTCCACCCATTGAGATTCACCATGCTTTCTTGCCGTATTCATAGATCTTTGGAGGAAAGCGCGTTTTTTGTAAATTCATACGTTAAATTTTTGTAAATTCATCCAATAAAAGGCGAGAATAAGAGTCATTATCGTAAGGAATTCCGTGAATAAGCGGATTTTTTTTTTTCAGCGTTAGCCAATTTTTGTGTCAAACGATCAGGTTAAGGGGTCTCTCGGGACCAGATAAGATCTCACGTTCGGGACGCGAATCAGCAGTTCCTTGATTTCAGGATTGTGCCGTAGGCCAGAACTTGTCGTTCAGAAAGTGTTTTCGTTTTCGTTTAGTTGATAAATCAACTATTGCACTTCTATCAGCAGCGTCCTTTCGCAATATTTCGAAGGTCAAGAACGCGGAAAAGATCAATGTGGTGTGCAAGTTTATATCTAGGAATGTGGTAGCCATCCGCCCCACCAAGCAAACAAGTATCTTGTAGCAAACAAGTAGCCATCCGCCCCACCAAGTACAAACAAGTAAACCAAAATTACGAAATTTGGTTTACGGGTTTTTCTCAACTGTTGAGAAAAACCAGTAAACCAAATTTCGTAATTTTAGCACAACGCTAACTGGGCAAAGTGCCGCGGACGGCGTACGGCCGACGTATGGGGTTTTTTTTCTCGATTTTCTGAATTACGTATCTTGAAACGTAAACCCTCAAATTTTGAGGGGGGGTTTCTTTGGTCGATTCCAATGGTTTATTTTCGAAGATAAACCAAACAACCGAAAGGTACCGAGTGTATGCTTACCGGACGTCACGAAAGGCGTTTTTCACGTCTCCATACCTCAGCTCCTTTACGACCGAACAACTTGAAATTTGGTGAGGATATTCTTGGTGTTGAGATAAAAAGCCCTGAAACTTTCAAGTCGATAGGCCTAAAGGAAGACGATTTATACACCTTCAAAAACCCGGTTCTTCACCCTTACCATATTCTTCTTCTTATTCAGTTGGGCAAGGCTACAGCCTCTCCTTTATTCTTGCTTAATTTATTTATTTTATTAATCAATATGCTTTAATAATAAATAAATAAATTATTTATAATTTTATTAATAAAGTAATTCATTCATGTATAATTTCATTAATTTGCTTAATTTATTAATTAAATAAATTAATTTTATTCGTGCATATTGCCTCTACAGGTCTTTTCAACTTCAACAACAAAAAGATGTGATATCCCCCAAAATAACACTCCGTGTAAAAATCACCCCAAAACAAAAATTTTAGCTTGTATATTATACTATGGTTTCGAAACAGGTACTGTGCTTGCTTGTGAAGTTTCGAGGGATTATAAACCCAGTGCCGTACTACTCTGCGTTATTTCGAACGGAGCCTCTGGTTGATGGAGTTCTGCGATGAAAATATGAATAACGAAAGTCTTGTTTAGCCTAACAGTTGTGCATGCCAGAAGAGACTTGACATGTCAATTACTCTAGCTCCAAGTCAAATTAAAGGTTAAGGGGGTTTTCGTGTTGAGGACTGACGACCGTCCATCATGGCATCTACGACACAATCGATACTCCTGAGAGCCAAAGGGTGCATAGTGTGAAAAACTTCCACTTTGATAATGTTTATATATTTCAAACGGTACTTTCTAGCTATAGAAAACTTTTCTATAGAAAACTTGGCAAAGAATTCAGAGAGTGTGCGATGAAAAAGCCGGTTGGCAAGTGACTGAAAAAAACGGCTGTTCAATTTGGAAGTATAGAAACAACCTAGTCTCCTCACAGGTTCAGTATTCTGTAATCATCACTAGTACGAGAGTAATATCGAAAAGTTAGCTAGAAGGACGAAGATTCGTGACACTTTCATCTCATGTAGGTACACATGGGCAAAAGCGTAGGAAGAAAGATACTTTCATGTCTGTGTGTACATTGCTTTAATTGGAAGAATTTATTTTTCTCTTTCGCTCAAAACAAATTCTTGATCAAACAGAAAATCCACAGTCATGCAGCATGGCTATAAGAGCAAGTTTTCGAAGAAATAGCTGGTTCATGTAACATGTCTCCATTTTACTGGTTTTATGACAAATGTTGCCGAGGAACACCTCAGTTTATACATTTTTCAACGCTGAACACGATGGTGTTTGAATTCCCCTAAGACCCCCTTTCGATTCTGCTCCTCTACGAAATTAGCCTTTCAATTGCCAAGACAGATTTTTGTGCAAAATTTAATGCTTCGTTCAAACTCTCGATAGAATTGAGATAAAAAGTTCAACTTTGCACAAAAAATCTTTCTTGCCAATTGAAAGGCTAAGTTCGTAGATGGGCAGAATCGGACCACAAGGGGAGTTAGGGGAATTTTAAGGGGGAAAAATGACCCATAAATTCCAAAAATGAAACAGTCTGACGAGTGACACCTCATTTTAATAATTTTTATCGCTGAACACGATGGTGGAATCAGAATTGCGATATCTCATTCCGTTCTCAAACTGGAGCACTTTGAAGATGAAGAAACGTGGTTGTTACTCGAGATGTTCTTCACGGTTCATTTGCTCTAATCTGATTACGGAATTCACCATCGTGTTCAGCGTTGAAAAATGTATAAACTGACGAGTTACTCGGCAAAAAAGTAGACAAAACTTGTTATAAAACCCGTTAAATGGAGACGTTTTACATAAAACCAGTTATTTCTACGGAAATCAGCTCTTATAACCACGCTGTATGACTGTGGATTTTTTGGTTTATCTCTACGTAACGGAACCTATCGTAGGAAAGGTTGTCACGTGCTACCCCGAAATACTCTATGTGAGATCGACTTTGCCAACTGAACGACCTCAACCTTTGAGAGCTAGCCTACGACAAATTCTTACTCGCGAGAGCAAATGTGTGAAGATGTGGGTATTTTACCGGAGGCGGATAATTTATCTCGTTATTTAATACCTGTGCTTTCTCACTAATCAATTTCGTTGGGCGAAGTACAGAGAGAAATAATTCGATGCTTTTTGTAGGTATAAAGGTTTTAGCGGGTGTCGTGTTAAACCACCTACGTCGGAATACTAAGCTTCCCACTCCGTGGTAGTGAAGAAACCAACTATTGGAACTTGTAAAACGGAAAAGTGTCAAATGGAGCACAATGACGCCCAAGATCGGGTTTTGGTGTCGTGTAAACAGACAATTACGTCTGGCGTGCTCCAAGCTAAAAGCATAGGTAACAGAATGATTCAGAAGGGAAGGACGATACCAATTGAGTCAATCTACGAGGAAGCCTCATATCACTCCCGTAGTCAAGTGAGAATCAGCAAGCGATCCTTTATGCTACTTCACCACCGTCTGGCCACTAGATTAATAAATATTTAAACAGGATTGTGTATGAAATGAATTTTTGCGCACTTCCGACGTCATAAAATTGATTTATAGTTGGTATATTCTACACTGAAAAGTCGTTCAAACCGTTTGAATCAAACGTAAAAACAGCCACCTGAATTTAAAAAAAAACACCGCTATACCTAGTTTCAGCGCCCGTAAATTAAATACTTGCGTCTTCCAATCAGACCATTTGTGTGGGGTTTCAAAAGGCAGTAATGAGCTTCGACGACAAACAGAATAAAAGAGACTCACCATACGTAAGATAGAACGTATTTCAAATTCGATCGTAGAAGCTGCACAGAGCCGGCCGCCCGCCACGAACTGATGGGAAACCGCGAGCGGCTCTCAGTAATGGAAAATGTGGACAAGGTCGCACTCGCTACGATGGCCGGCAGTAAGATAACTCCTACCAGGGACAGGCCTTCGGGTATTTTACCTGTTAAGTTGAAATACGTCCTCTTCCGAGGATTTACAAGTTCATTGTCGCGTGGAAATGGAAGGTCAACGTGTTGAACTTGAAAGATAGACGGTTCCTGAGTAAGTAGGTACATACAATTTGTCTTCAAATTCAGAAGAAAATCAACAAGAAATTCCAAGTTGAGAAAATATCTGAATTCAGATTGGCAACCTGGAGTATTCCACCAATCTAAAAAAGACAAAATCCACACTCATGCAGCATGGCTATAAGAGCATATTTTCGAAGGAATGGCTGGTTTTATGTGAAATGAAATGAATGTTTATTCCTCTTCAGAAAACAAAATAATAAATAAATAAATCAGGTACATACATGTTAGGAAATTATTCCCCTATGTGGGCATAGCCCGTGGTAGGGAGAAGAGTCTTCAAAAATAATAAATCAACAAATAGCGCTAACTATAGGCGTCTAAGAAAATATTTTACAAGTGAGGAGTTTGATTCCAAAAGGTACTAAAGACCATTTTCGTCGAAATTGAGTTAACACTTTCCCAGGGTTTTAGGGGGTTAGTTCTTCACAAAAATGCGATCGTTTTGGAGCAAAAGATACTCTATCCCATTGAAAAACGAGGGCGAATATTCGGTTTCATTTCAAAAGGTACTATATCCAGCACAATGGCGGACACTAATCCGTTTTGTTTCAAAAAGTACTATATCCAGTATCAGGTATCATACAGGCTTTGCTGTTTTGAGCAAACGGTACTATATCCATTATTTTCTATGATTTTCCGACTGTTGAAGATACTTTTAGAAGATTTTCGCTGTAAGTTTTCAAGTTTTCGGGATAAATTATTTCAATAGAACTTAGTGTAACCGATGGAAAAAAGAAAAAGAAATATAAACCTAATTTTGGGTAAAGAAATTCATTTCTGTAAGTAATATTTTTTAAGATAATATTGTTATTTTTTGGTTGGGTCATTAATTTTATTTTTAGCTCGTTAGGCAAGGCATTGAATTGTTTGGTAACCTGGTATACATACATGTTTTGGCCCGCAGTAGTGCTGTATCGCGGTATTGACATGTGTCCGAGGGACTGAAAACGAGTAATGGCCTTGTACTGTGGGAATGTATAAGATTTGTCTTTTAAAATTTGTTTGATTGATGAAACCTTATACAGTTGATCAACGGTCAAGATATTATTAGCTTTGAAGAGTGGTGCAGTGTGTTCTAAGTATCCACTATTGGTAATTATGCGGAGCAACATTTTTTGGGCTATAAGAACCGGCTTGTTCGTTGTACGATACGCACTCCCCCAAGCCGGGAGCCCGTAAAGGACAACAGCCTGGGCAAGCGCGAAGTACACCGATTTAAGCAAGGGTCGATTTAGTACCTTACGCAATCTAGAAAAAACGTATATTAATTTCCTTAATTTTTTGCTTATAGTTAATGCTTGTTTTTTCCACTTTAAAGTCGAATCAAATATCAAACCCAGATATTTTACCTCCTGACTCTGATCAATAATGGGACATAGGTACTTTACATTCATATACGTCACAAGAAGAATTATGAATGCGTAGGACGTGATCAGTCGGGAACAAACTAGCAGAAGCAAGAGAAAACGGGAGACTAGCTGTTTTTTTTCAAATTTAAGGACAACTTGTACTAAAAATGTCTATATTTTACGGGTTTTATAAAAAAATGTTGTTTCTATTTCTTGTCGAGTAACACTTCAGTTTAAAGATGTTTCAATGCTGAACACTCTGGTAACTTGGTTGAGGAAACATCGAAATAGTAAACTATTACTAGTACTTGGTTATAGGTATGACCGCGAGATTAGCACTAAAATTTAGTTGTTAAATTGTTAAAGTTGTAGAACTGTTAAATTATCATTACTGAAAATATTGTGAATTTCTCTTTGCCAATGAATTACCCACTTTATCATTTTTTTTAGAATTTTGTAATTTGTTTTTCTAAGTATTTAATTAATAGTAAGTAATTTTGTAACTATTTTTCTGGAATTAAATTTTGTAATTTGTGGAAACTGTACCTACCCCGGCAAAACGGTCCCATTGCCTATATGTGTGTATGGGAAATTTATTTTAATTTGTACCATGGAATGAAATATACACCTTACTCATTCATTCATTCACTCAGATTAGGTAGAGCAAAACCATGAAGAACATCTCAAGTAACAACCAAGTTTCGTCATCTTCAAAGTGCTCCAGTTTGAGAACGGAATAAGATAATAAGGTAATTATTCTCCCTTAAAAACTCCCGAACCCCCAGATTCTGCCCATCTACGAACTTAGCCTTTCGATTGCCAAGACAAATTTATTGTGCAAATTTGACATTTTTTATCTCAATTCCATCGAGAGTTATCGTCTGACACTTGCATAAATAAATATGTATATGTATATAGATATACACCTACATATGATTTTTTGTGTCTTTTGGTTGTGAATTCAGGATGGTCTGGAACGGTATGAACATTTTTCGGAAATTCGAGTTTTAAAAAGTTTGGACCGAGAACAATAGCTTCCTTTTCTTCGGAAATTCGCTAATAGCGTGGAAGGTTAATATGTTTGCCTTTCATTAACCAGCTACTAATTTAGACATCCTCAATCTTATCTCACTTAGAAGATTCCTCTATCCAAAGGTCGCTGGCCTATTTATTTATCTCCAGACATGATTCGTAATTTCCACCTGACAAATGGAAGTAAAGAAATAACTAAATAAGAGAAAGAAAAAAAGGATTGAAGCGATCTTCTCGGCACGAGACTCTTATCAACACGATAAGTGGCCAGGCCTATTGGGGGCTCTTCTCCCAGCGTAGATAATATTATGTTGGTTCCGAGCAAGCTATTGTAGATGTTTTTACTGTGACCGACTGATTACGTTAATAGCGGTATCAGACAGTCAATAGCCAGTTCAAAGTCCAACTGAGAAAGCTGTCCTTGTAATAAACGTATATTATTATTTTTATTTGAGGACCTTGGAGGTGGGTGGCGGTACCATGGAATGCCGTGTGTTTTAGAATTTTACTGTCAGGACGAATCGCGTATTAAACACCATAGAGAAACAAAATTTGTTTAATGACGCCATTTAATGCAGCCTTACTCGAAATACGAGGATTACACAGTTGGAAGTATCTACAGGTAAATTAGAGAAAACCACATTTAAAAGATAATCGACCCACGTAATTCGAATGAAGTAAGAAGCTTACGTAGCGTGGCTGTTAACTGTGGTAGGTATAAACATATCGTAACTGCACAGTATTGGAGTTTTCGCTCCTTGACTTAATATATGAGTAAACACGCATTAAATATTCCTATCACGCTCATATTCCGGATAACTAAACATACCTAATATGTTATACCAGTAAATTGAAAACTCAATTATATTATATTGAATGTAGATAAGAGTTCCTATCAAGCCCCAGAGCGATGAAACTTCCCAAGACGCAAGAAGAAGTTATGCATGTGGAAGTTATTATGATTCATCGAGGAAACATAATATTTCATAATATTATAATCCTTTCAGTAATGTAACCGTAACAGAAATTCGCCAAATGATGCAAAAATACCACTCTACAAATTCTGTCTAGATTCAGTTGTTAGTCAATCTAGTCAAAACGCCCTAATATCCAAACTCATCAACCATCCCATGAGGAAGTGATAGGATTCGGGACTTCCTAACAAGTAATCCCTTTCAATATCTTCATTGTGTTGTAAGCTTGATAAGAGAAGTTTAGGGATTTGAAAAGGATAGATAGTGCCTGTTTTGGGTGTTCTTATTTCTCTATAGGCTCGTCGTATAGTAGGGTTTTCTGTGCTCGTACCTATTTACAGGAACCTTCGGATGTTCCAGGAACTGTTCACCATGACAAAAAGAAAATTGTTAGAAACATGATGGACAATTGCATAAATGGACCATAAGTGTAATTGTTTGAGTTTTCAATTTACTCGTAGAGCCACCGACTACGAGTACATGCTTTCTTTGCGTATGCTAGTTATTCTTTCTGTAACCTTGGTCCTCCAATTTCAATATAAGTATTTAGGGTATTTTCAGTAAGAACCCATTATATCAGGTTGATCCCCGCTGATTAAGAGAACCCACTTATACAATATATGAAGAATTATTATGAATATATAATTATAATATAATATATTATGAAGGATTATTCCTATTATGAAGGATTAAGAACACCTTGATCTTCAACCGTTTTCAACAGATAGTATGGTATCCCACTGGTTGGTGGGCAGGTATAAATGATGGTAGGTAAGTGAATGAAGGTGTCCTACGTTGAAATCACGGTGATTGGCAGTTATTGTAGCCCTGAGTCATCTCAGAAGCCGATCTTGATTTTATCCGGCTGAGAAGGACGATCTCAACGCGGATCCGATCGATGCACTTTCAATACTTTTAAGCTTTTCACCCTCAACGAGAACTCTTATTTCAAACGGTGTGAGTTCACAAGGTGACCTTGTTAACCCAGCAAATAATTTTGGCAAAGGTTACTAAGGTAAATTTACGCAACTGAGAATTTGGCAGTCTTCATATCGATCTATAATCAACTTGACAGCCGAAGATGATGGAGTAATCTCATTAACGCTATAGGCCTAAACTAACCACGGCCATGGAGCTTGGAAGCTGCAATGAGGAAAGTGGGTATGTATCAATTAAGTAGGTAGGTAGATGGTACATATTTATTTTAAAAGATATGTACTCGTAAAAACTCTATATTGAATGCTAAATTGGGTCTAAATTCACCAACATAATAATATAGTATTCACGAGTAAATAATTGAGATGTGGGACACCAAAGATATTGATGTAATGAGCTATTTGAATTATTTGGCACTAGTAGGTGATGTTACATACACCATATACTCGTATCATCTTATAACCTTAAGGTTGTTAGCAATTGTTGTTTAACAATTGTTATCTCTTCCTCCTTAACTCCTTAGGTCTCCAATCTCATGTTTCGTTTTAAAAATAAAACATGTTTTCCGTTCAATTACAGGGCTAACAAAATACCTTATCGAGCTTCGCATTGGTCTCGAAAGCACCTTCGGGGATCTTGACCTACGTCAACATTACATCGTGCCGAAATATTTTTACTTCCAACAGGTGCTGGATGGTGGGCAAACTTTCAAGTTTTATTCACGGAAGTTCTCATTCCTCTAAGTCAACAACCGACGTTTGAAAACTCGGAACTGATTTGCGTTTGAATCAATGTAGACCAAAAAGCGTTTGGCCTTAATTGCTTCAATAAATATAGAAAGATCACTAACTTGTAGCAGTAGTAGACCTGGACACCTGACTGGTAAAAAATTATTAAATTAGGCTATGACATCAGTTTTTACTAGGTCATTTTGAACCGAGGTTTTCATGCGAATTCAAAACTATCAATTTTGGCTTAAAAATATAAAATCGCCGAATTCGATTAGGATTTTCCTTCGATAACGTCATAAATAGAAAGCCACTAAACAATTACTTTTCATAATAATTCGTTTTACAAATAGGTATAGCTGTGAATTTGGAATGATTTGGACATAGCGATGGCGTCACATGATAACCTCGTATCTCAACAAAACAAGTTTTACAGGAGAGGCAAAAAACTGATAGCAATGGCATAAAGTGGCATTAGGAGTTACAACCTCATACAGTCCTCTAGAGGGCAGAAAATTCATTTTCCGCTCAAATTTGAACCACAGGCCGATGAGATACGAGGTTTTCTTCCCATACATGCAAAAAACTAAAAATCGTCAAAAATCAAGATACGAGGTTATCATGTGACGCCATCGATAGGTGAAAATACTCGGTTATATTCTTAAGCAAGGTGGTCATTGAGCTCGAATGTATTTGAAACTTTCACCGCATGAACGGGTTACTGGCAGCACACCAGAACAGGTTTTAGAATCCCTTAGTAACGTAAAGACCAATTAACCTATTCTAAAATAAAATCTATCAACTTTAAAAATTAACGACCACTCATGATCGGTAATAACAATTGATATCCCGTATAATATAAGAATCATTAAGAGAACACAGGAAAGCCCGATTCCTACCAAGTTGAAGATCACACCTTCCCAACATCCCGAACCAAAGTATTCGACCGGGTTTTAACTTCTGCCCTCCTATTACCTCCTGACAGATTCCCCTCCAACTTGGTATTTTAATGTTATTTAAAGTTAGGTGGAGAAATTTTTAATTTATTTCCCCATATTCCAAAGTACGTTTTATGATCAAAATACAACATTCTGGCAAAAATTTCAACAAAATTTCTATTAATTTTATTTTGTTTTTCCATTGAAATTTGGGAATATACATCGGTGTGTTTATTTTACACGATCGAATGAGAAACAACAAGGAACGAATGTTGTTCGTAATTATTTTCCCTATGAGCAAGGAGATAGATATTAATTAAATGTTGACTTTTATTTTCTTGTATTATAATATTTTATACGAAGAGGAATAATATTATGTGGTGTTGGAATACGTGCTAGTTTTATTAAAATATTTGATGATTTAAGAATTTTATTTGAATGATTTAAGAATTCTAATGAGTAAATATGAAGAATTGTTGCTTACTTCAGTGGATCGAGAAATTGGGGAGAAGTCGTTGAAAGCAGATGTTGACAGCTCGATATCACACAGATGAGCGACCGGGATCGTAACGCACCTTACGACGGTTATTAGGAAACTGGCTCGAGATTTGGCACAGACGGTTTGGTAGTGGGGAGGGATTTATAGAGAGATTGATATAAATAAATATGTAGAGAGCACTGGTATGTGGGCGGCTTGGTTCGGTTTTGGCGTCTGTCTGAGGACGGAGAGGCCCTGAGTGACTGTGGCGATGGAAGGACGATCCCCCAGTGTGGCCAACGACCTGCAGTGATGCCGAGCCTCCGTGTGCAACGCCGGGGGGGTTCTCGACGGGACGCACTCGAGATCGATATCGTGAGCTACACGTGTCTGTTTGGGCCCTAAAGAATTCCCCACGTGGTGTTTGTAACTCGTCTAGCCGAAGGGATTGGCCCCCTTCGTATCCATAGAACGGCCGCATTTACATTCACAGGGACAAATACTAGGTACCTATTGGAAATGACGACAAAATTGGTTATTAAGATAAAGAGTTGTGACTATTACGACGATTTCCCATTCGCGAGGAGGTGCAGTGCAAAACGTATTCAAGTGCCACTCAGACAATTTTCAGAAATCGAAAAAACTGTAGTGATCGTAATATATTATGTTTCTATTATTTTTCCTTACCTTTTAATATGTAACATGACTGGCAAAAACCGAGCGTCCGTCCGACCGCTACGCTAATCTATTTCCGATTTTATAATAATTTCTCGGAAATTCATCTTCGCCATTTTGGATCGTACAAAAATCGTTCACCACTCGTTGGTCAGCTCTCGATTTAACGAACATTTTCCTGTACACCAAGACTATGTGACTGTACGAATAGTTTTCATATTTTGTTTATAATGTAATTACGAAAATTCGGTCTTCGAAAAGTCGCTCTTACAGTCATGACTGTGGATTTTAGATCTAAAACGGAGTTAATTTTTAACGTTTTGCACGACACCTTCTCATATTTGGGAAACGGCAGACAAACACGTAACCGAATTTCTTTATATAAAACCAAAATTCTTCATCACTTCAAAGTCGCAACAATGTTTCCGGTACCTATCTGTTAAGATTATAAATAACATTCGGAAGCTGTAATGATAGTCAATAACTTCAAGATACTACCTTGGACATAATAATAAGAAAAATGTTATATTATTAAATTCACTTCACCTGAAACTATAGTTATAAGAAGCGAATTTCTTACGGCGTTGAGGGTTTTCTTTTCCGTCAAGACCGGTGGGTCGTGAAGGTGTAGTATACCTCATTTCGCCTTGTTTTTTCCAGATACAAACACAAACTACTGCAACTTACGTTTTACAATTTTCTTCTCGTATACTATTTTATTAGTAGTGGTACTATTAAATATAAAATGTTTATGAATTTATCCACCATTGCACTAAATTACACTAAGCTATCGAATTCCCAATGGTCCTTGATTTTGAATTGGATAACTGAATAATCGTGAATCATGAACAATTTATGATTGTTATACCCAGCAAATCAAGTTCAATTTGAACCTACCCAGATTACGGTAGGCCCCAGTCACTCCTTTAAAATTGGCTCTCACTATTGGTGGTTTTTAAATTCCAAAGGATTCATCTTGATGAACATGAGATCTTCCTGTTTGGTGCTCAGGTGAAATTTCGAGTCTCCATGTACCTATCAAGTTCTTTTTCAATAATGAACCCGCGGAATTAGCCAGACTATCGAGTCTATCACTGAGCCAGTTACCGACTATTTCTTACCCATACAGGACCCCTCTGTTCACCTACTCAATGTTGTTGCTCATTACAACAATTATGTTTTATAATCAAGGATATTTTACACGTATCAGTGATCTGTACAGAAAAATTTTCTGTACAGATCACTGATACTTTAATACTGATTACTGATTATTTAATAATGACCTGTTGCAGCGCATTTCGTTCTAAGATACCTACTTTTCGTATTTACGAAAAGAAAGTGATTTGGTTTTGTTGGTCTTACAAAGATCTACTTGCTGGCGGGTAGTACGAAAATCAATCTTCGACTCTACCGCATGATTGACCCGGAAGTCAAGTGGAAAAGTCATGAACACATTAGTGAGCCAGTTCCCAACCCCCTCAACGTTTAGCCAGAAAGTGTAAGTATATCAAAAGAAATGTACGCACAAGCTTAGTTGGTGTAGAATACAGACAATAATATACTCACTACCATTGTTAAGACACTAGGTAATTCTAGGACTCAGTTGGGCCAATCGACGTTGTTTAAACGAAATCGGGCTAGTTGCGTTTTCAGTAAACAACGACAATGAGGGTTCAAGGCTCTTCTCTCGCCAGAGTACTAATTACTCGCCAGCACAGAGCGCGACCACAGAACTAACGGATATGTATTACATAAGCCGTCATCCTGAGTTTACATCGAACAATTTGGAAAAGTGAAGAGGTTGACTGGCGGAACCGAGGGAAAGGAGGGGGGGGGGGGCTAACAGAGCAACTGTTAGCCTCCCCTGGAAAAAGAATAGAAATTTATGGTTACGAGCCAATTAAAAAAAACTCTGCAAATTCTTGACACAACGGTTCATTATCTTCTTTGTACAGATCACCCTTCTGTCTAGATCACTAGGTCTAAATGTCTAGATCCTAAATGTTAGATTAATTATTATTATCAATTGTCACTAATTATTAACAATTTTATCAAGTACCTAGTGAAAATTATTATAATTTATTGTTAGGTATTAATAATTTGTATTTATTATTAATAAGATTTATTATTATTATGATTAATTAATACGATATAATTCTGGGGTTTCAATACTACGTCGGTAATAATTTTTCTATAAAAGAAGTACCTACCAACAAACATTCGAAATTACCTTCATTTCCGTAGCACGAAACGCACCTCAGAACAACAAACTCGACTTCACTTAAGCCATATGATGTTCCAAAGAGCTTGTTAGTATGAAAATTGACCTGTATTTCAACAGTTTGATTCACGATCGGGTTGTGAGGCACAATCTTTGAGCCCTCATTGTGAACGAACGGCTGGTCGTACAAAACTGCGGATGGTCTTAAAACATTCTACGGAACAAACTCTATCTAAATATGTAATAAAAAACATACCGTTCTATATGAATTTTTCGAGTTTTGGAATTTTCAAAATTTCAAAATTCATTTTGAACCCCTTCCCCTTGACCTAGGGTTATGAAAAGTTTCGTGGATCATTGTGGGGCTGGTCCAAACCCAGAAACCAAATTTCGTAATTTTAACTCAACGCTAACTGGGCAAAGTGCCTCGGACGGCGTACGGCGGACGGACGGATTTTTTTTAATTCGATTTTCTGAATCTACGTATCTTGAAACGTAAACCAACAAATTTTGAGGGGGGGTTAAAATTTTTTTTTCTTTGGGCGATTCCAATGGTTCATTATCGAAGATAATAAACCAAAATAAAAAACGCCTACATCGTAATTAAAAGCTTCATAGCGTAACCTAAACGTTGCACGGTTACACTAGACGTAGTGGAGGTTTTAGTTTCATTCCTACTATCTTATCTCGAGCCAACCATGATTGACATGAAACTGACCAACTTCTGACAAACCTAATTTCTCCCTTACTGGGAAAAACATCAGATCATGGATATGTCTGTCAGCTATTCTGCCTAAAGTGTAAGACCTAAGGAGACTACATAGGTACCAAACTTTTGGCTGAATAAATAATTAATGACAGTGAATTAATACAGTGAATAGCATAGAAATTAGTTTTAGGAGCCACTCGGCCGATCCGGGGCCTCGGCAGCGTCAAGTTAAAGTCTAAATTGCCCATTGCTGTTTATTAGAATCGCGTTACACTTTTCGGGATAAAACTAAGTCACACAATTTTAGAATGACCCTCAGCCAGAAGGTTTTGGGATTTTGTGGTTAGCTTCACTAAAACTGAATCCTCGTGCCCAGAAAACGGCCTTTCTCTCCTTCCCCCCTACATGTTCCCTAATTGATTGGAGGAGTAAAATTTTGAATATTTCAAGAAATTTTGCGTTAGTTTTTGTATAGCTCTTTGGACAAAATACGATTTTGGATACGATTTCCCTCCCCCCCGATCGGCATCGTAGTTGCATCAATGGTCTGTCAAGGTGTTGCACGTACACTCAGAATGACATCAAAACGAGCCGAACTGTCTAGAGGATAATCTGACTCCGATTTGAATCATTTCTCAAAAATCGGCATCGAAATTGAACTGAACGTGAGTGATGTATGAGGGAAGATCAACAAAAGTACCCGTTTAATTTCGATGAACTTCGAATATAACCATCCAAAGACTTCTCTACTGTAAATGTTACCAAATCCTTATTGTCACAAGACTGATCGACCGAAAGAACGAGAACCTAGTAGGTAATGATCATCGTGTGTGTGTGTAAAGGTAATACCTACAAATCATCATAATATGAGTTGAATGTCATTCAACATGTTGTCACGTTCTCGTGAAACTATACAACCGAATTTAAGAAGTTCGGGCCAAATAGCTCATTTAGACCGGTAATACGAGGTGTGATCAAAAAGTTCTAGGAATTTCTCAATACCTAATCTCTTTGGAAGTGCACACACTTCTCCCTACGGTATGTCCATTCGTACAGGCATCGAACTCATCTTCCGGGATGCTGTACAGCTGCTCCTGCGTTTTTTCCTTTATCTCCTCGATCGACTGAAAACAATATATTTTCATCGGGAATTTGAGCTTGGGGAATAGCCAGAAGTCGCAGGGAGAAGGTCAGGAGAGTATGGGTGGCTGGGGATGGGTTGAAGTCCCGTTTTTGACAAAAACATCATGAATGAGGAGCGGTGTGGCAAGGCACGTTTTTATGATGAAGGACCCAGTCTCCTGTCGCCTACAGTTCTGGTAATTTCTTAGGGTTTCAAGGTAGCGAAAGCGATTAATTGATTCACCTAGTGGAAGAAGTGTCTTCAGTCGCTGTTGAGGTCCATCCTGAACGAGGGTCATCTTCACACGACGTTCTGCCACCCTTAAATCTCGAACGACTGGTGACTCCGCGAACGGTTCATCACAAAACCTCCATAGGCCTGTTGAAGAAGTGAAAAAGTTACCGCAAACTATTTGCCCAATTACACGTTAGTACGCTGTTCTTCCTTCGCGCCCATCCTCACCATCTCGCAAAAACGCAGAACACGAAAATAGCTGTAACTTCGGACTGGAAAGGGCCAGAAAATCGAAATGAAACTGGTTGATTATTGAAGATAATAAACCAAAAAGAGGTTACTCGGGAGTACCAAAATAATCATGGTGAAAGGTTCACTGAATATCAGACATTCAACTGCAGAGCTCTATGATAAAGGCTCAGTATAAATTCAATTCAATAAACGAATTGGTTGTATAAAATAGCGTTTTATTATGCCACAATAAAAATACAAAGAAAATAAATCAAATATTGTAAAAAAAATTTGTTTTGTTCTTTTCAGTTTAAAAACATATTAAGGACAAAAGTAGTCCGTGCGAATGGAATTTCTCGTCATAGTTTATGAAGCACAGTAGTTACAATAATTATCACAAACACTCAACAACCATGTACGTATTACAATTTAAGACAGCATTTAGTAGTAATAGTAGTAGTTCCCATCATCACACACCGATATCGAGAGTGGGTATTCAAAAATCACAGCAACGTTTACTCTGACAATTTGAGAAATCAAGATCAACAACTATGAATTTTATTGGAAAATTCATAAAACTGGTCCAGTTAATAATTTAAATTAATGGTGAATTGGCATGATTTTTGCACAGTAGAGAGCAGGATACAGTCTCAATTGGGTTCGGGATCTGGTATCAAAAGTGGTGACGATGTGAGAGTAAATACTTATATCGACGTCTCTTTGAAATCAAAACACCAAATGAAAAATTGTACAATGAAGGAAGATTCCGAAAATTCAAACGAATTAAGAGTACCTATTATAAGGAGTTGAGTTATTAGTAAATCGAATAATGCAATTCATTTTGCTCACTTTTTTGGAAGAAGTCCAATCGAAAAGACCACCTCTGGTAACGCTCATCGTATACGGTAACTTTACATTTAAAACTATGTTATTTTATATAATCGTACTGATACGCAAAGGGCCTAAACGTAAGTTTACGATACGCTATTGTACTAATAGCGTACACTTGAATCTCAGTAGACATAAGAAGCCGTTCTTTATCTTCACAAACCTAGAATTTAATTCGAACCCAATTAGGTAGATTTCCTTGTTCAAACTTGTGCCTTTTTACAAAAGGTACTATTTTAATACTTCCCAGTATTCAGAATTTCTTCACAGTATGGACGGTTATTCTCTGGCTCTCCAAATTTGAGACAATTTAAGAAAACCGATTGTTCACATTAGTATTAGGAAGTACTACAATTTTTAAAACTAGAGGCATCTCAAATGCTTATCTTTGGTTTCTGAAGATGGATTTTTATAATAATTATAAGTGCCACCTATTAATATTACGTGTCATTAACTCTTTCTAAACATCAGGAGAATCAAATGTCGAGTAATAATGTTAATTGTAGACTGATTATAATTTAGATATGTACTACCTACGTCTTTTTCTTCAAGTTTTTGTTATGGGGTTCAAAAATTTTGTATTTAACCGTTTTCTGAAAACTTGTGAATTCGGAAGACTAGTGAAATAAAACTGACTAAACCTTAAGTACACGATTCCTACAACCTAGAAAGAATTGGAAACGAAATAAATTGAATGAAAAGAAAATGAATTGGAGGGAAAGTAAATGTTCCGTAGTTCTAACATAGGATATTGTAGTAGACACAAATAATAGCGGGTATAGAATTAGAAATTAATCAATTCATGTCAGAAGACGAGCCTGGGTGAATGTATTGTGGATGAATAACAATATTCTGAGTGGTGATTATTGTGGATGTTGGAAATTTGACTAGCTTCAAAGGTGATGTAGGTATTTTTGGGGTAGCGATCAGATCGAAGTATCACAGGACGGTCGAACATGACAATTTTACTTGTCACGGTTCTTCGGCATGGTTGGTGTCCGCCCTCAGCAATTCTTTGATTCTGGTAGCGCATAGAGATGATCCCTCCGCTGCCTCTTTACTCACCTGCGGACGAAAATATTGAAAAAAGAGGAAGAAAAATCAGATAACTTAATTTAGAGTTTTATTGCATGTGCCAAGTGAGATTCAGATTTTTTTTTATCAATATCGTGGTATTTTAAACAAATATCGTACATATCAATAAATACACGTAGATAAATAAACATGTTCTGCTCAGTTTTGGGTTCCAGAGACTTGGTCCAGATCCACTGGCCTAATAACAAACTACAGGTGCGATTATTGGGTAAAACTAACATTCCCTCGTAATTATGTAATTTTGTACCTTTTGCAATTAATCGTGTAACTTATTAATGAAAAAATTTGCTACTAATAACCTACATCCAGGCTATGAAAAGGCTCATAATATTATGATTATGATTATGTTAATCATATTATGATTAACAGATCAACACGTATGTGATATAGGTACCACTCGAAAATCGAAACGACGAGATTAAAATGACGAAAAAATTTAATAATTTACTGATCATCGTTCAACCTCCTTGATTTTGTTCTGCCCATTTCACATGTTGATCGACAAGACCCAAGTACTTGGAATATACTCCAATATGTCCAACGGGCGTGTAAGAGAAACCCGGTTTGCACATGCGTAGGCAGTCAGAGTCAGTCCCATACAGACAAACAGTCAGAGCTACCAATATGAAGCTACCAACCCAAAACGTAAGTGTGGCGAACCACTGTAATTGTACTATTCAACATAATAAAATAAGAAGATAGGAACGGACGGGCCTATTGGGGTGGGGAGAACCTTCTACCGCCAGAGTATATAATATATTATAAGAAGGCCATTTCAGCCCCGGATATTCATTCCTTCTTCTGGTCACTAGCTTACACTACCTCGTCGAACCTCTGAAGTATTTCTCCTTTCAAACGAATCCTTCTCTTTTCATTTATTTTCTCTCGTATGTTTCCTCAGCTCACCTTCTCTTCTTCATCTTAGCCTCTAGAGTGGAGATCCTCCCTATGCGAGAGATCTTGCCTACTCAAGCTAAGAAGAACGTAACCTCTCTGGCCCTTGTTTGTATTGTATCCTCCCGATGCGCGAGACCCCAATCAAGCACTTAAGCTAGATTCCCATCGCTATAAATATTATGTATGTGCTGGAGATCCTTTCTAAGTAAGCAATCCTAGGCATCTAATATTCATAACGCTATCGTAAGCGCTATCCAGAGTAGGAGAAACTAGTTCCCTTCTTATTTTCCCTACTTCATACGGAGTCACAAAAGTAAGAAAAAGGCCATTCATTCATGTTGACAGGGGGTGATTCAGAGTAAGCAGATTTCTACAACCAGACAAACATAGATACCTACCTATTGTAATTATTTAACAATCAGAGTGATACGTGCAGACAGCACTAGACATAACTGCATTTGATACTCTAAATTGAATACAAATAATGGTCTCACCTGAGAGAAATTCAGAAAGCCATGGGACAAACCCATCAGCACGTCAAGAGTTGGAACGTTTCCTAAGCTTTTCAACTTTTTAGCAAACTCGACGCAGTCGTCTAAGAACGGGTCGAATTCGGTTGTCTGAAACGGTAATTACCAATTTATGCATTTGGAAAGTAGATTAGATTCAATTTATGTTAGTAGTTTTGAAACTATATCGTTAACTGCCACAGTAGAGAGCAGCAACTTTATCTAAACTGCGTCAAACGGAAATGTTGTTGTTAAATAATGAATTCTCACCAAAATGGAAACTGGAGGGAGTTGCCGTAGGACGTCATCCTCAGCAATGAGTGGTGAGAGCCACGGGTCCATGTGTATATCGAAATCCAGCATGTCATCAGGACAGATTTTGAAGGTTTCATCCTTCATTTCCTGTATCAACCTGCACAGTGAACACGCACCAAGGGTTGGGGTAATGATTCAATGATACATTTGTAAGAGACGTAGCTTTCGAGTAAAATGGTCTGATATAAGGACATACTAAAGACAAAATCGATATACATGGACGGGATTAGGACATTTGACACCCAGAAAGAAAAAGTGTAGACCAGCGAGGACACTTGACAGCCTTTACAGCCTTAGCGTTACCCAGGAGACACCGCGTGGAGGTTGGCAGAGGACTCCCAAAGTGGTGAATCGTCAGATGTACTAGGTGTAACCAAAAATAAACAACAAATCAAACCAGGCCACCTTCCAGTTGTCTTTAGTTAACCCAAGAGCTTGGTTTTTCCCGCACTTAGTCAATATGTTTTCATTTTTGGTTTTTTTCCGCTAGTGAAGTGATGGGTGTCAAGTGTCCTCATGGGTTAGGACGAGCGGGTGTCAAGTGTTCTCACGAACACATGAGTGCGGGTGTCTAGTATGGGTGTCTTTGTGTCTAGTGTGGGTGTCTTTTTTATCCCACGGGGTGTCCGAACACATGAGTGCGGGTGTCTAGTATGGGTGTCTTTGTGTCTAGTGTGGGTGTCATTTTTATCCCACGGGGTGTCTAGTGTCCAACACCTGATCGAATAGTGTTGCGAGGAAAAAAATTATGTATTTTTGCGTTGTAACCTCGGTACACCTTCCATTTAATGAAATACAAATCTCATGTTAAATATGATCAGTCTATTTTTGTTTCAAGTCCCCACGTCTAGAATCAAGTAATAGATTAAGGGCAGAAAAATACAATAAAATATTTGGTTTTCTTCATATCGTGATAAATGAGATTAGGACGTTTTATTAGCGAGGTCCAGAAGATTATAACCACACCTATAATTAAATTCAGGACAAGACCCACAGAAACAATCAGGAGGAGGTCTAATCCACTCGAATTTTCTGGTTAACTATAATGACCAATATTCCCCCTCTCAAAGCAAATTCGTGAACTTTTGTTAAATGTAAGAAAATGGATGAGGTCATAGGATAACGGGCCGAAGGTGTAGAAGAAAAGTGAAATTATAATTCATGTTGTAAAGAATTTGTTGTCAATGTGAAAGCGATGATTGTGGAGGAGAATATGTAAACTGCTTTGTGTACTGGGAGATTGGAAGAGAGGGCCTTATGGCCCTAATTCCCCCAGGAATATAAATAAATCCGAGATACACGAGCGTTCTGATCTGAGTATTAGGTACCTATCTCGATCGGAGACAGAAGGTTTCCCAACGTTAGCGAGAGCGCCGGTGAGTGAAGAAATCACTCGATGGAAAACGCCCGGATCTTTCTGCTTGATTGACATCAGAACGGGGTCTTCTTCGGGCTGAGGATCGGGTTGAGCCGCCACTTCATCCTGGACGGAGGCTTCTTCTTGGACTATATGGAAAAGTGCGACAGTAATAGAATTGAGGGATATATATGTATACAGGGCGCGTAAAATACCGCGACTCTACAAAACACGAAGAAATTATTGGGAAAAATAAAATAAAAGCAAAACTTTAAAGAAAAGGGAGTTGATGAAAAATGTGGGGGAAATACACCACCTTCTCTATATAACAATGGAGTTTAGATCGGTTAGGTACTACCTAACTAATAGCGGCTCCTATTACATACCTACCCAATACTGGAGTAACATACCCCTAACGTTATTCAACTTTTTTAATAAACAAGATATTTATAAATATGTTAATGCAGCTACTGGTCTATAAAATTAATGAATTAAAAATGAACCAAAATGAATTAAAAGCGGATTTTCAATCATTTGACCTCAATAGACTGGTTAGAGACAGAAGTTATGAGTCAAACTGATAAATCTTATACGTCCCCTCATTTAATCGACATTGACCAGAGTTTTACACTAATGAGGTGCTACGCTGATAACAGAGTTGGTGATGTCTTACAATTCGAAAATCCAGTAATTATAAATAACTAGTTCAAGATTGAGATTTCTTAGGCGGGTGAACAAGATTCGCTTTCATACATTTTTATTTAACCAAGTGATGGTTACAACTATTTGTAAACAGTGTCAAATATTAAATGACACTGATGCACAAAAGGGAATCTGAAAGTTGTTACTTACCAGGGAGATTGGGGGGAGGTACCAGAGAGTCGGACGGAGTCATTGGGGACCCGATAACTGAATCCGCCGGTGATCCAACGTCGATTTTCAATTTTTCCTCGTGAATGAGAGACTTCTCGAACTCTTCACGAGAGCAACAATACGCTGAATGAACATAACACAATATTACAAGACGCTATGAAAAAAAAACGTTCTTTACTCACGTCAACTCAGATGATGAACATGCATTTTGTGAACAAATACATTGAGAAAAGGGACTTTTCATGCATTATTCAACAATACTTTTTCTAGTGCCTCAAGTTTCTTGGGTGAGGTTAACGCTGGGTACAAGTATATTGGTGAAGGTAAAGGAGGAAGTCGTAATGTGATTTAAATAATCATCATTCCCTCAGACCTGTTTCGCTACTACATCGTCAGGAAATTGATTCATTATAAATATTTAGTTGGCCTACATTTGCACGTTGTCACAATTTTGGGTACTCATGGTTTATACTCTTTAATGCCGTTACTACTGCCGTGCCCTCGAAGGTACCTCAGAAATATGTTAGTTTCATGTCTGTAGGTCCTAATAACGCGGTGATTGAGTTTTTAAGGGCGTGACAAGTAGTTGAGAGTAGATAACCAGACATATGTAGGCGGCCAATTTTATATGTTACGTCCGTAGAGTTGGATGAGTAAACGGGAATATTAATTCTCCGTACTTACCCTTTACACAGCCTAAGAGGAACCCAAAGGGCAGGAGCGGATCAAGGAGGCAGAGCAGTCTGGCGGGGGTGGCAATGAACCGCAAAATAGTTGGGACGTAGGCCACGAAAATCCCGTCAGGTAGGCGAATGTGGTGTTCGATGCACTTCATGGTTATTCCAAGGACGAGGTTCCCACCAGCTGAGTCTCCTGGAGACGACAAGAGTTACGGGTATCTGTTAAATGTATTTCTGTAATGTGTAACAGGAAAGTTAGTATTAATATTGATGATGACATCCATTAAATTTTGATCACCAAATCATCACGATCTAGTAACCTGTGTGGTGTCGGAAAGGTAACAAAAAACCTCCCTCTGTAACTCATTAAAAAAATAAAACCGTGTACTTATTCTCCCGACTCATTAATATTAAATAACGTATTAATAAACGTTACATGGTGTGAGGTGTGGCGTTGCAGTAATCAATATTTAAGTGGAAACTGTATACATAGGAGTGTCAGCGGAGTTACCCCGGATAAGAACTACGTAGTAATTAGCCAAAAAAATCCGTTGAGGACGTTCGAGGACATGGCTTATGGCCTTGTGATCGAGACTTTAGCCACATAAAAGTTTTATGTGGCTAAACGATCACTGGCGAATCATTTAAACTGGCATTAACATTCGCAAATTCACCGTAAAAAAGTTGAAACCTCTGACATACAAGATTACAAGAACTGGTGGCCTTCTTGGTACACAAAAACTCCACTGTCACAAGAATCTAGGGGGAAAAGGGACGCTAATGCCCAAAAAGTTGGTTCTCTCAGTTTTCTCACAACTCCGAATATCCTGGGAGAAACGTTTGGTTTTTCATTGAAAGGACAAAACTTCGGCGAAGATACAGAAAAATTGGATTTGTAGATAATTAATTATATTGTGCGATACAAAAGTACTTCCTACTATCGAAATAATGAACTATAATTATTCAACCTCAGAGCTACGCACCAGCCAAGACGATCCGTTGTCCAGTCGTGCCTAGCTGGCCGAAATTCTGGAGTGCCCAGCAGTAACCAAAGAAGCACTCCTCCAAGGCACGAGGGTATGGATACTCTGGGGCCAGGGAGTAATCGATGCTGAAGATCGGAGCGTCGATCTCTGTAGCCCATTGCCGGAGGTAAGTCTCGTGGGAGCGGGAGCTCTGAGCAATGAAACCTCCACCGTGGCAGTGGATTATCAGCTCGTCAGAAGGCAACTTCACACCCGCCTCTTCATGCTCGCTCCCAGCCTGTAACCATTACTAAACGATTGAAATCGCTGTTCGGGCAATGGTTCTGCATTTAGCAGTTTAATTTTAAAGATTTGCAGGGTTATAGGATAAACATAAACAGGCTGTAGCTCTGGATCATTCCGTGAGCCATGACATTATTTCCACGCTACTTAACATGTAATTGTAGATAAACTGGATAAAACGCAAAATCCCTCACCATTCCAAACCGCTTCGAACACGATAGCAAGCGGACTTCAAGGGGCGCTACACCCTTGTGCGCCGTTGCTGGGTTGACTGTGACAGTTTCTGATTCACAACCGGTTTTCGGAAGAACGATGGGAATCGGCTCGATACTGATAACCTTACAGATGGGCAGCGTGTTGAGCATACTGTGTACTCGAGCCATAATTTCTGCAAAAGTAACAACATCAATTAAAAAATAATAACAGCGGTAATTTTAAAAACCACTTCTTTAATATGATGACCCTAATGAACGAATTGTAGACGAAATCAACAACCAAGTGAATAGTTCGACAAATACCGAACGCATTCAATCAGTCCAAATACATTCACTTTGAAATGTACAGGCGACAATGACGAGTTTCAGGACCCATTTCCAGGGTCTTATTTACGATTTATGGCGCTTTTGCACTAAAAAAACTCAAATTTTACCAATTTTTTGTAATCCAATACTTCGAACCCTTGATTTATTTTGAAGTGAGGAACTTAAATTGTGGCAGACTTTAGGATTTTTTATTACGATCATCGTCTGGATGGATGGTACGTGAATATACAAAAAAATGTTAAAGCTAGGAATGATTCTATTATGTTGGAGAAACGAAGGCTTTGGAATTAAACTTCCACAATTTACAACAATAACGGCAAACTAATACCACTGATTGAAATCTTGGTGAATGTACGAATAAAATTATTTGTGCAAGGAATGGGTTGCCAGCGTTGTACGTTGTACCAGCGTCAAACAAAATAATTACAGGTTAGTATCTTGGGTACATTCGGATTAATTTTTCAGTGCAGACATTTAATATTGTGCTGCGAGTGTGGCACACGGTCACAAATTCGATTTAATTTCTTATTATACTAGTGGTGAGAACAAATATAATTAAAAGTCTCCAGAAACCGGTAGTAGCTTTCCGGGTGTGATTGGTGAATTATAGGTGGAATTAGAAGTTCAATAGCAATTCATTACGTGAGGTAACGTACGAGGGGGTACCCAAAAGTAACGGGAATCGGGCTGCGGTGGAGAGGGAGAGTAGGGGTAATCATCGACCAAGTGTCCGTTAGAGAGACGTCTTCTGAGTAGGGATGGGTATCAAACTACATAACATCGATTTCGAGCAATCGATCAATACTTTTACCAAAGGAGTATGTGCATGAGAAATGACAATTGAAAAAAACGATTCGTTATGTTATTTGAGTTAGGACGTAAATACTAGTTCCATTGTGGTCAAGGGAGAAGTTGAAGGTGATCAAAATTTGATCAAAATATTAAAAAATAAAGAAGTTATGATGAAATTCTCTTTTTTGGGCCCCTCTCGTATAAGTACGAGTTCATACACGTAAGAACAACCTCCACAAGGAACACAAATAATTTCAATGGACCGTGGTTTGGAAACAGGGATTAACTACCGGTTGAATAGCAGTAACAAAGAATACATCACCTACTCCTGCGATGTTGACTAAAAAGGACATGGAAATTTGAAATAAACATAATCAGAATCACAAACGAAATGCAAAAAATATAATAAGAATAAAAAGGTTGGTCGGGATGGGAAATTGTCGTTGAGGAAATTTTCCAAGATTGCAAATACTGTGGAACTGCTTACCGATTTCACCGAGGAGCCAAAAACTTTTACAGAAATTAACGGATCCGTATTGCGATATGTTGACCACTCGTTTGGCTCGGAGTTCAGGATTATACAAGTACTTCCCACCTGAAACAATCGGCGAATATTATTATAATCAAAGAACTCGATATGTGACTGATCTGAAAGAATTAGGTAGGTAATACCAACATGGGCAGTGTGTCTTCTATTTACAACCAACGTTTTTGGAACCGAATTTCTGTTACCTAACGTCTACAAACGCAAAAAGTTGAATTTAGAGCTAGAAAATACATTTTGACATTTTCAAAGACGAGGGAAAATTTGACAGTTTCCGAGCTCGGGACTTGACGAAGTTCAAGACTCTGGAGTCTTTAAAATGACTTTCTGAGTCAGGGCGTTAACGAAGTCCAGAACATAACTAGACTCTGGAGTCTAACGGCCCTGTTCGACTCCTTCTGGTCCGAGTTAGATTTTTGTGAATTAGGCAGCATTGATAACTATTCAAGCTAGGTTCACATGGAGAGCAGTCCAGTAGAGGAACGAGTTTTCATTCAGCAGAGGCGTACACATGGCAACGGAATCACAACCTTCCTCGTGACACTCTTCGTATGTCTTGCTCTTCATCACATTCGAATTGCCGAGAAAAAGCAAGAAACAATTAAGAATTGATTGAACCAAACAGGAGACGTGTACGCAGTAACCTCTGCGCAGATCTGGCACCGGAAAAACTCTGGAGATTTTGATATATTATCCGTGACATTGCGTTGAATAGTCCACTACGCGTTGTCCAATGCCATTGCAGTATCGGATTTCCGTCCGGAATTGCGCTCCATGTGAACCTCGCTTTGTTCTTACGAGGTGTTTCGTTGGTGGAACTCTTGTGATCTAGGACCACCTCTTACGCCTATCTGTCGAGATTTTTCGACCATTAAAAAAATAATTATCTTCAACTCAAGAATATTAGAATTTCCTTGGATGTCGGACATTACTTCATCTTGTGTCCACTTTGGCTTGCTCGTCTTGTTAAACTCCGATTTTCTTAGGCCTTTAAAAATTACGAGAGCGTTTTCCCCAAATCAATTCTACTTTGAACACATCAAAGCTGCCAGAAAATACACCCAAACAACGACAGTTGACCATTGTAGATATTATTCCAAGTAGATATTCAAATAGTGTTGATTGTGAGAAAGAGTGAATTATTATTGATAACGAGGAACCTCAAGTAAGGTTTTTGTGTGCACTCACTTTTTAGAACTGGGTCTAGGAGTTTACCATCTGAATAATACATTTCGCTGAAGGACGCCATTAGGATCAGTAGAGTCTTGAAGATCATAGCGATTGAATCGCAAAACTGTAACGCACAAAATTCAATTCAATGCAAATGTCATGGATCATCCCCAATTGAGTGGCAACCTCATTGAAACGAAAGGGGACGAGGGGATTGTGCCGAATTGGTGCAGGAATTTCAATTTACACGCGTGTAGAAGCTGCTATTGCTCTGATCACAATTTAACTCGTGGTGGATCAGCGTTAAATCAGGTTAAATAGAATCGGATTTATGAAATAAGAGCAATTCTGCTATGTAAATTTTTCGTTTAATATGTTTAACTCTCCCTTCAACAGGGTTCAGACTTCAGAGTAAGCTACTGGTGGAAGAAAGTTCCCAAATACCAACTAAAATGTTTAAAATACTGCTTTGGAGCACTGAGAATACCAAATTTGGTTGAGGCCAGCGCGGGAAAGGAGGGGAAATTCCGCATTTTAGCTTTATACAAAATTCTCAGCTTTATACAAAATTCTTAGCTGAAACTATTAGGCACCCTCTGCGAATTGTATGAATTGTCTCCACACTGTGTATCAAACTATTTAGTGTATCAAACTATTTATTAATCAATTGTTCTGCAATTAAACCCAATGGGATGACAACACTCTCGTTTAGTTGTAGTCCCACGTAAAGTTTCGAAACACACCTGAATTCCAAGGCATCTACCGTAGAAACAATATTGATTGATGGGCTTCCCCACTTGGCGCATGAGAGCGCTGACAAGATGCTCCTTCGTCGGTGACGGGACCAACTCTCCCGGGTCCGACCAGGATATCAGGTGTCTCGCGTACTCGAAGAGCGTTATAGTCGATTGAACAGCTTGGGAGTACGCGTGGAGTTTCCTGATAGGTCAAAAGAGACAGATAGTAACCACAGGGAGCAGCTGGATATTTTTGATAGGAAAACATAATGATTTATAAATAACAAGCATCGTTTGGCAGGTGTGGTCACCAGAGCGTCAGAGTGGTGGAGGAGCTACAAAATCTTAAAACGGGTTATTTTCACAAGGATAATTGCTCTAGAAAAAAAGCAAGAGCAGTTTGTCCAATTTCACAAAAAATGTGAGTACACTTTGCGTCCATGTGGCGCCCCCTAGGTAGCGGATCCGTGAACTATAAAGATCGAGTCTACATTCCATGGTGGTCCACAAGAACACTTTAATTTATTTACACCACTTTTATCTTGCATATTAATTTAATCTTAAACTGAACCTTCCACTTTGTAGCCCTCCCGTTTCCAATACCAATCTGGGTTTTCTTTCACTTGTATCAACCAATCCTATTCGACCTTTCACATTTGGGGTCTCTATAAAAGTTCACCTTTAGTATTGTTGATACTTGGTATACCTACTCTTGTTTTTCTTTTTGACATGGCATTCTTCCACGGGTTTTTCGTCGCGAGTGATTTAGTTCGTATGTTCGTAGTTCGTTGTACCGATGGTTAGTGATCTGAATGGTGAATTTCGCTCATTTTTGTGGATCTAATGACCCTTCCACAGCTGAGCCAAATCAGACTAGTTCCTTTAAGAATGTGCACATTTGCGTATACACTGACATATTTACAACCCACGTGTGATTATCAAGTGAACATTGAACCTAGTGACATTCTGACTGGTACTAACGGTTGCAGGTACCATAACGGAGTTCAGAAATTGTTCACATCCTTTTACTAAACACTAAGATTCGTCGATGAATTCAGAAGCAAAATAACCGTCGACCAACTGACAGTTGTCAGATTGTTTGAGTCACTTATCAAACCAGGCAGCAGACTTCCTCAATATTCTCTTTATCATCTCAATATGATTATATTATTTGTCGACCTCTATCTAAATCATAGGACAGCCCATACATCCGACAGAGGTTCAACGTAACTTGATTGAATATGTTCACATGGATCATGAATACACCCTGAAATATTTAAATAGCAGTGAATTTATATATTAATTCGTTTAATAAATCATGTTTCGCTCCTTAGATGAACGCTCCAAAGACATGCACACAGAGTAAAATGAAAAATAAATTTCCTGCGTTTTCCATTCTGATCAGTGGTTTAAGTACTGACCTGAATTGACAGCAGAAACCTTCGATAAAACAATTCAGGTCCTTCTATTGTCATCAATATTTAATAATTATTGTATGAACTTGAATGCACGAACAGGAGGATGAAAATTATAGGAAATTATAGAAAACACTACATTTGGAAAAAGTGGAAATTTTCGCTGTACAGCGTCGTCAGCCCGAGAAGAAAGTTTAATAATTATTGTGCTGTACAACATGACCTACGTTTTTTTTCTTAATTTTACAGGAGACACAAAAAAACTGTTTTATTTCTAAAAATGGGGAACATACCTATTATAGTATAATACGTGAATGTTTGCAACTATAGACACTTCTGGGAGCCAATATACTATACAGAAAACTTACGGGATGATGAATAATTTTAATTAATTTTAATCTGGATCCCGCTGAATAAAAAAAGTCAATATGCCCAAAAATGTCAGTCAGGCCATGTTATTCTGTACTATTTGAGATAGGCCATGTTGTTCAGCCCCATTTGAGGTAGGCCTTGTTGCCACCACTTCACCCTCGATTTGTACTCTTTAAAGCAGGGGTTCTCAATCTATTCAAAGAAAAATGAAAAATAAAAATTTTGTGTGTAAAAGACTTTTTAATCGGGGCACAGTACGTGACGTCACAAGAAGTCAAGAACAGATTTTTACATTTAATACATTCGAATTTTAGGGGGTTGAGCTCTGCGCTGCCCACTAATCCCTAATCCTAATGCAAACAGATTTGCTGTGCCCTATTTCTACGGAATAGTGAGACAAGCCAAATCCTCATGTTGGTTCCAAGTAACTCAAGCACTCAAATATTCAATTAGATTCCATTATCAATTATAACCTTGCGTGATTATGAAACGGAAATAAATTTAATGGTTCAACATTTTTGCGTATCTCCAAGGGGTACAGTACCGTACCAAAGTCTAAGAACCACTGCTTTAAAGTATGCCTGAGGTGCTCCGTTTCATCCCTATGGAGTTCATCAGTAAAACGATGCAGATATTCTATACAGGTAGATACTGATTCAATAGGATTGTACTCCAATTATAGACCCACACGCAGCCATCCCAACCACGCATTAATGATCCATAGAACAATAGGCTCCAAGGTTACCCAAACTCGCAGTTCCGCAGAATTTCCGCCGACTACACTATTGTTTGTAAAAAAAAAGTAACGTCGAGATAGATAGAATCGTATATTTTCAACCGGTAATGTGATCGAAAAACTGTGCAAACTTTTGACATACCTAACGATTTATCATCTTCTTTGAGGAGATCACCCTGCTGTCCTATTCACGAAATGATGAAACTAGCTCATCATCCAAATTTAATTTGTTTAAACAAATAGGTAGGAATATATAGCTTTTATTATTATTGTTGTGTTGTGTATTCACAATTTCACAGACAAGAAAGCGAGTGAATATTGCATTGTCATCCAGTTCTGACCTATAATTAAAATTTCATGTCTCTAGCTCATCGGGGAGTTGAAGAAAAAACTTTGTTCAAACTAGAACTGAGATTTCAATTTGTGTGTCATTCCAGACGATAACTCTCGATAGAATTGAGATAAAAATTTGCAGAAAAAATCCGTCTTGCCAATCGAAAGGCTAAGTTCGTAGATGGGCAGAATCGGGCTCATCTGGGGAGTTTTAAGGGGAGAACAATTACCCATAAATTCCCAAAAGACTCTGACACCTGACAAGTGACACCTCTGTTTAAAGTTATTTTAACGCTAAACACGATGATGAAGTCAGAATTGCGATATCTTATTCCTTTCTCAAACTGGAGCACTTTGAAGATGAAGAAACGAGGTTGTCACTTGGGATGTTCTTCACGGTTCATCTGCTCTAATATGGTAACGGAATGAGATATCGCAATTCTGACTTCATCATCGTGTTCAGCGTTGAAACATCTATAAACTGAGGTGTTACTCGGCCAAAAAGGAGACTAAATGTGTTAAAAACCAGTAAACTGGAGATATGTTACATAGAACCAGCTATGTCTTCGAAAAGTCGCTCTTATAGCCATGCTGCATGACTGTGGATTTGTATACATCCGTTTGACATTGTATGAGAAACGTCCACCAGTCGTGCAAGATGTCACCACATTATGCTGTGATTCATATCGCGACTCTGTGGGTGTTTACGACCCTTTGAACATGTTTACGCCCTAAAACTGAATTGCAACCTACAGTCGACTCGGCCCTCAAAATGGTATTCATCAACATACTGATAAACTGTTTATAGTCAACATTGAGGATCTAGTGAATAGGAAGACGAAGTACAAACCGAAATGTGTAGTTTTACTTGGATGAGCGAAAGGGACTGTCGAATGCTGTTGACATTTAATGTAATTTACGCACCAATTCAAATTGTTTAATTATAGAGTTATTTGAATAGTTGGTACCTTCTTACTTGTAATAGCTTTCTCTGCGGAAAAAGAAGGAGTTTCTCGATTCAGCGATCTCAGTCGCGATAGTTTTGGTCCTCGCAACCACGACTTCAGCGATCCTTATGAGACTCCTGAGACCGTTCCCTTTGACGTTCTCGTAATCGTAGTCAGCCACTTTGTTCTGCACTTCGTACACCAAGTCCTGAATGATCGGAAGGTTTTCTTCCAGGCTCCGGAAGATTTCAACGAACTTCTTCCCGTACTCGGAGCCATCTTTCGAGAAGAACTCGACGTTTTGGGAGCACGAAACGAGAAGGAAGTTGATGTTGTCGGCAAATTCGAGCTTCTCTGGCCGAGGTAGAGATTGTATGGACGTCCCAGGCTTGATGCTACTCATATTCGCCAACAAGAGCCTTTGTAACTACGAACAAATCATGCAGAACTGTTTTGTCCAACAATCGCGAGAGTAATTCAATTATTTTAGTGCAGTGTAATAACGAGGGGCTTCCGTATGTTAACACATAGGCCCTAATGTGTCATTCAATACTCACCAGAGCTACTTGATCTACGACTAGAGTTGTTGCGGAATGAGCGAGGTACATCTCATCGGTGGGGGATCCATCCAGCTACGACGGCGCGCACTGACTGTCCGGACAATCTGGAATACCTCGATTTGTGATTGTGATAAAGCGGATTAAAATAAAGTCGACGAACCTGAAAATTGGTGGTACAAGGGAATTGTGATTTGATAGTGCGTGCTCAGCTGATTTGATAACGGACCAGTGTAACCATCAACCCTCACAAAAATCCGCAGATTTGCGAAGTAACAAAAATCCGTAGATAACCTTTTTTTGTAAGTAAGAAATAATGCAATATGAATGTGTTTTGAGAACGGCTTAACTGCAACGGCCATAAAAAGAAACGCGATTTACAATTTCCAACATTTACAGGATGTTAACATGGACAATAATTTGGTGGACCTAAAAACCCCCACATAGCTATGTCCAAATTGTTGGTTATAGTAAACTGTTCTCTTAGATATCATGTACCTTGTTACGAATACCATGTAGTTACTACTTTGTAGGAATGATTAAGTACAAAAGTTAACAATATTTTATTGTATCAAGGTTCTAATGTCAGTTTCACATTGTACCACATTCCACCACTAAAAATGATTAAGTATTATAATAATGTAAGTAGGCACCTTACACAAATTTGGAATAACTATAAAATTATTTTATTGTACACTTAGGGGGACCATAAAATTTTGATCTTAAAAGAAGACGCCAACTCCCAATGTAAAATTTGAAGTTACACGTTACGTTATGTTATGTTACATACAGCCCCCTGTCTCTCTTCGTACCTAAACACCTACCTAATAAGCATGGAAGAAGGAATTCCTTCTTCCATGCCTAATAAGATTGTAGGTAGGTATATATAGGTATGTATATAAGATGATTTTGAATAATTGAATATTACAATCATGGCCACTGTTTGAGCACGGGCAAAGATTATAATTATAATTGTGTGTGGTTTTGTTGACCGTCAGTAACAATGATGTTGAGGGATGTCGAGGGTCGGTCAAATGACATTCATGTCATTTGACCGACCCTCGACATCCCTCAACATTATAATTATAATGTTGTTGCTGATAATGACCCAAGATTATAATTGAAATTGATTGGATTATGATTAATTTAATTTGGATATTTCTAACGCCGTTAGGTGTCAAAACATTTTTCAGCTAAATAACCAGCCATCATCTTCATATGTTCAGTAGGTGTCTACCCAGATTGGAACTCATAAACCACGCGATGGGCTCGTTGAAACGCCAACCAGTCTTCAATCATTCAGTACAATCGATGATGACGAAAAATTGACAATATTGGATGATTGAAATCCAATATGCCGTACCCACTCTCAAGAAGGCGTATAGAGCACCAGTAGAGTCCTGAGGTCAGAGTAGTAGGTACCACTTGTCTTCTACTTGTACCTAACATATGCCTGAAACAATGACGGTGACAGATTTCGTAACGTATTTTGTGAAGATAATTTGTTTCCTGACGGGTAATAAAAGTTGGATGATGACAAACACCAAGACATACCGACGTGAGTCGTCCATTCAATGAACTAGGCCTTACCAACAGCAATTTTACCAGTTTTTTTTTTTTTTTTTCAGGAGTTCTCCTCTTTTTTGTAATGATTTTTCATCTATTTTCTTATTAGTACCTATTATTTGTTTATTGTTTTTAAATGTATTTCGATATTTTTTTGATGATATGGAGGGAGGATTGTAAAGCTGTATTTTATGATCCAGGGAAGGTGGTAGAGAGGGCCACTAGGCCCTAACCTTCCCTGGTGGTTAAATAAAGATTTCAATCAATCAATCAAAAGTATTGAAATACCTACTTACAATCAGCAATCCAAGACGGTTTTTGCCTTCTCAGGACTGGCAGTTTAGATCAATATAATTACCCTTAAGGGTGTGATTCACAGTTGTGCTCAGTGGCGTTGCTTAGTAAAATTCCAGCGGTGGGGGGGGGGGGGGGGGCTCAATTTTCCCAACTGCTTTTTTTTTAGAAATCTATTTCTTTACTACCTATTTGATAAATCTACTAATCTTAGATACAACCATATTCCACAGAAAACTCACTTCTTCACATTTTGGACATACAACGTTGTTCCGGCCACCCATTTAATTATTATACTACATTGCACACTCAATTCAGTAATAAATTTTATTAACTTGTATTAACAAAACATAGCTAGTTTTACATATATGCAAAATTATTCAATTCTAAAAACGTCTAAAAGTTCTAGGTTCTAGTTCTCCAACCAATTTCATAGTAAGATTGTATGAATGTCATTTCGATTGTTTTGACCATGAAAATACTGTGATCAATTTCGTTTGTCCATGTTTCAGTGATGTATGACTCCTCAATTTGGTTCACTTGCGCACATTTAGCGGCATGTCCGTTGGCGATATATCTCGTGATCATTCATAATCCATCGGACTTCATCCTTTTGGTGAGAATGGCTATACTTGTTGTCTCAGTAACGAGCGGTATCCTCAACTTGGTCACACGTAAAAGACGTTATTTCGTCGAAAAGGCCTGTTCCAACCTTGTTCAAGAATACGGCAGAACGTCGAATCTGTACCTACTGTTTATACCTTTTTCATTCGTCACGATGTTCATAAAGTGAGTTTATGAAGGAGTTAGTATAAATACTTTGTTAATAGTAATGACTTGACTTATCTCCTGTCACTCCTAAGAGGAGCATAGGGCCTCAACAAAGTTTCGCCATCCCTCTGTTTCCTGGCAACCTGCCTAGACCTCCTGCCGTGACTTTCCAACCTGGCCAGCCTCCGTCTCCACAGATCTTCTCAAAGTCAAACGTGGGCGGCCCCGCTTTCTGCAACCCTGCGGATCCCAGTCCAAAGCCTGTCTCTCTATGGCTCCCTCATCTTTCCTCAGGGTGTGGCCTATCCACTTCCATTTTCTTCTCAAAATCTCGACTGACATTAGCTTTTGATGAATCCTATCAAGGAGCTCATAGTTGGAAATAACGTCTAGACAAAATATGCCAAGGATTCGCCTCAGGCAACGATTAACAAATACCTGGAGCCTCCGGGTTAGCGTCTTTGTCGTTTTCAGGTTCCACAGCCTTAAAGAAGATCGGATTAACATTTGTGTTGAACAAGCGCAGCTTGGTCCCGAGAGAAATATTTCCATCGCTCCAAACCTGGACAAAAGGGCCGTTTGCCTTCCTAATCCTGCTCCTTACATCTTCTTCCGCTCCCCCTAATGTATCGAAGTTACTTCCAAGGTATTGGAAAGAATCCTCCTGCTCCACGACCTCTCCATCCACCACCAGGTTATCTCTCGACTTTGCGTTTACCCTTATCTCTTTTGCCCTGCTGACGTTCATCTTAAGACCTGCCATTGATGAGAGGTCACTGAGCTTGTCGAGCTTGAAGGCCAAATCACAGCATCGCTAAGACAGCATGCACACATCATCTGCGTAATCCAGGTCCTCCAACCGTCCACAGATTCCCCACTGGATGTTTTTTTCTTTTATTTTTCTATTTCTATTCTGTTTTTCTTTCCATCCATAGGACCATCGACTTCTACCTACTTGCCTACCTCAGTGGCAATATTTTAAAATTCATAATGGTAAATAATATTTACCATATAGCTTTATTTAGGCCTCTATGGATGCTCTCCAAGGTTTAAAATGATCCCCAACCCCATAAACATTCTCATTTGTTAAAAGTGAGAATGTTTATGGGGTTGGGGACCATTTCTAACCTTGGAGAGCATCCATAGAGGCCTAAATAAAGCTGAATCTTATTTTGTGCAAAAATGGACTTAGTGGGTTTTCCTTGTACGCCGACGATATTATGTACCTACGTATTGTATCGGAATGAGTTGTTATTCTTCCTTGAAATATATACTTAAAAAAAACTCACAATTACTATTTTGAGTTTTAAGTTGAAATCATGATTTTTTTTTTTACTTTCCTGTGCACATTCAACTGTTTACACACGTTTCTGATTACAAAATTTGTAATATTTATTAGTTATATTTAATATAATGTAATAACATTTGGTTATTGATATAGGGACATCATTCTAACAACTAGAGAGGACAAAACATGAAAAAGTAGGGAATGACAAAATCGGTATGCTCCGACCAGGATTTGAACCCGAGACCTTAAAAAACCCCCGGTTGTATTCAGGGTTGCCTATTACGTCGTACGTTAACGCAAGATCCAGCTTCTATAAATCCACGATTTTCATCCAATTTCCAGATTGTAGTTTTCGTTCATAACTAGTCATAACAAGCAGTGATCAACAAATAACTCGAAAAAACAGGTGCCGTCTCAGTGAGTCTCCACCAAAATCGACCAAGTTTGCTAAGTTTATTCAGGCCTATTATTCAAAGTTATCAAAGGGTGTTCGGTCAAGATAGGTGGGCATCTAATTTGGGATACCTACCATCGTATCTCCATCACTGTTGCAGCTATTCGGTGAGTGATCAGTCAAAGTTTATAAACTGTGTAGAGCCTTGGGGGACGCCAACACTTTTCGTTTTCATCAAAAAGCCCTCTCAGTCAAACTCAACATTTTAAAAATTGAATTTTCATTTTTTTTTTAATAGATTTTAAATTGAATTTTATTTACTTGTATACCTCCTGTATTCTTGTTATTTCCCTGCATTAATACACGCCTGAAAAGCTCGAAATTCAACGATAAAAACCTGATTTGGTAGTACAGTTGCCTTGGACAAGGACACGACTTTCATGCTTGTCATGCTCTGTTACGCACCGTCTATCGCCAACGAGTCCTACATAAATTTGAGAACACTCGCCATTGCTCGAAGGTTCACTGAAATATCATCAACGTTGTCTAAAATGATTCCATCGAATACGGATCGGATAATAACGTCGTCCATGGAAGCTCACAGAGACTGCACAAAGTGAGTTTGAGAACATTCTACGGTATACGTTATTTGTACAATATACAATATGTAAGCAGTAGGCAGGTGCACTACAGCATGGCTATAAAAGCGAATTTTCGAAGAAATAACTGGTTCTATGTAAAATGTCTCCATTGTACCGATTTTATAACCAAATTTGTTATAAAATCGATACAATGGAGACATTTTACATAGAACCAGTTATTTACCCAGGATAAAATAGACAATATTTAATATTGTCTATTTTATCCTGGGTAACGCCTCATTAAATAGATTTTTCAACGCTGAACACGATGGTGAAGTCAGATTTGCGATACCTCATTCCGTTTTCAGATTAGAGCAGATGAACCGTGAAGAACATCTCAAGTAACAACCACGTTTCTTCATGTTCAATGTGCTCCAGTTTGAGAACGGAATAAAATGTCGCCATTTTGACTTCACCATCGTGTTCAACGTAAGAAAAAAACCTTTAAAATGAAGTGTCACTCGTCAGACAGTCTCATTTTTTGAATTTATGGGTAATTTTTTCTGCCCTAAAACCCCCTTAGAACTTAGCCCTCGATTGCCAAGACAGTTTTTTTGTGTGCAAATTTGAACTTTTAATCGAGAGTTATAGTCAGTGAATTCAAGGTCTAGATGTACGTATAAAATGTTTTCGGAAATTCGAGTTTTAAAATTTTTGGACCGAGAACAATAGCATTTTCTTCGAAAATTCGCTAAAACAGAAAATTAATTAAGTAGTTCATAGCACGTTTTGGGTTTGGTCACTTAGCTTCAGGTTCTGTTTCTTATTATTTTCTCGATATCTCTTAATACTTCCAACAGGCTCGTTGAAATGCTAAACGGATGTCACATGCTGGACTATTTCCTTCTGTCATCTATTTGCCTGATACGCAACATTTACATCGTCATTGGCGTTTTTGAAGACGTCAAAAACGGGAGAGCTTCATTAGATGAAAAATATGCGGTTGATATGGTATCAACGTTTCTGTACTTCTGCACAGTGAGTGGGAGGTTCTTTCTTACTTGCTGGACAGGAACTCACCTCACTATTACGGTCAGTATAAACTAATTAAGATTGACCCAAAATCATCAAGTAGGTCTCATTTTGGCACAGATGTCATCAATTTTCGAAACTCAGTCATTAGTCACGTTGCATGGGTCCACATGCAGTATCGCTCTCCCAATCACTTCCCTGTGGTCTCATGAGGCTGTGTACCAAATGTCAGGACTCTAATAAGAACAGGATGGAAGTTAGAACCAACTTTGCTTGACAGTGGTTCGCTTCGCTCGCGTGATAGATTCCTGTCGATACGTAAGACTCATATTCATTGACTCAAATTCTATTTGAAAGTCTCCCCCACAAAATCACAGTTCGACCTCTTGGCAACAGGAAAATGTACTTACTGTTCGAATTGTTCAGTTCGCTCAAAATCGTGGTCCATTTGCCTTCATAATGATATATCTTAATGATACATAACGCAAGTGATGTTAACTTCGCTGGATTTTCGTTCCAGAGTGAATTGTGTCTGGAATCAGCATTAAATTACAAATTCCACTACTACACGCAATTAAAACATAAATCGCAGGAAATGGTAAGTTAGGACGCAATACATTTTCAACAAGCCCGCTGGTAGGTACTTGTGAATCATTTCAGGTTGATATTTCAGGTGGATATTTTCATACATCAACTTCAGGAACGTACCGTATCTCTGTCAGTCTTTGGAATGTACGATTTAGGACTAGGCACATTTGCAACGGTAAGTTCAAGTTATCGTCGAACATGATGTTAAAATAACAACATTTAAGAACAGTTTTGAACAATTGTAGATGAATGGTATGTGTCAGCTCAGAATTTAGGTGTCAAACGATGAGACCATCACTGAGCTAGTTACCGACTTTCCCCACTGATCACATATTTTACCTCATTAGGTACTCCAAATTATTACGTATAGTTAAGAAAAGAAGAGGAAGACCCGCTGTAAAAGAGTTAAGGACATCAATAATTAATGTTTTAAACTCTTTTACAACGGGTCTTCTACAATTATTGTTGGAGTCTTTGTTTCAGTTCGTTGAAGTGACGTTGACATACGCCATAGTGGTTGTGAATGCGATTGGCGCTAAAGCTATTGCAGAGGAAGCGAGCAACTCTGAGAACACCACTGCAGCAGTCCCAGAGATTCTCCAACAAGATCGATAGACAACAATTATTGTGGGCATATATGCCCATTTGTTTTGGTGGATGTAAAACAAATTTCTCGACAACTCCGTTGTTTAGTTTCACCAATACAGATAGCAATTTGGTTCTAAATATCCCTGATTTCGTTTTCAATCCAGCATATTTTCGCACATGCTAATCAATCGGACGAGTTAGGGGGGGGGGGTTGACTATGATTTGGCTCATTTTGTACTGGGTGTATCCGATAAAGTGAAAATGATCAGAAAAAGAGACCTCCAAAGCGAATTTTAATTCCTTCAAAAACGCTGTTTCCTAAAGTAATCGTAAACATGAACTACGATTAGAAGCTTCTAAATAAGCGTAAAAAAACGACCTGTCTAATGAACTAAGTCCCGAAGCTGCGTAATTGAACTAATACCATCAACCCAATCACCCACTAATTTATATTTTACACGATTTATGGCTCAAGAAAAATCAAAATCATGAAAATTTCTCTGCCCATAAAATTTGTTGTTCTATGGAATTTAATAATAAAATTGATACCACTTCTCAAAACAGTTATATTGAGACGTACATTTTTAAGGATTTTCCATAAGTCCACCGAAGGACCAAATGAGGATTTTCATCCGGCTGGAAGGACCAAAAATGTTCTCGTTAAGCCCTGGGGCGAAAAGCCCAACCCTAAAAAATAATTCGATTTGGATCGATAACAAACACAACGGTGCCCAACCGTGTTTTTACATCTTCGAACTCATTCGTTAATTTCAAACACCCCTAATAAGCGCTTCCTGCCACTTTAAACTGGGAAGAGGAACATCCCCCCCCCCCCATTAGGGTGACAGTTTGGGGCACATACGTGCGGCAGCGGTCAATTGCCTCCTACATTTTGTCCGATTCGTGTTAAACAGTAATTTACCAAAGAGACATTAAAATTTTTCACAATTAAACGAAAAGGCTTTTATTTTAATCTTTCCATTATATACGCATAAAACAAAAAAATATCGTGTGGTGGCTCAACATAGGAGAAGACAATAATTGTAATTATTACATTTATAATTATGTAGCTAATTCTAAACATTATAATAAAAAATGATATTTCCATTAATCCCCGCCGCAGTTCACAAAACTGATGAACACAAAAAAAGTAACGTATATTTACATAGGTACTTATATAGCTACTAGCAGGGAAAACATCTGTATAAAAACTTTGTCAACATTTTATTCTTAGATATTTACAACAGTTTTATGTATAATTAGTATCTGCAATAACGAAATTTAGAAGGGTATAATCGTTATCACTGCCCTCTTTACTATTGGGGGTGGGGGGAGTTGAGGCGAGTCATTCAGGTCGTACCTTCTTGATATCGACAGATCGATTGGGATTTGTGGGGTTTTGTGAAAGACGAGGATTCCGAACATCTTTCAGGCCAACAGATGTGACTTTCCGTTTAGCCCCGGGCGACCCAACAGTGGTTGAGGTGATAGAGAGATGTTCGTACTTGCTGTGAGAAATGAGTTGGGGAGGTTTCGAGGGAGACGAATCAGAGACGATTTTACGTGATAAGGATATGGTAGAAGGAACGACGGGGGTAGAAGGGACTGGGGTGGGCTGGGTAACAGCTTTTATCGGGGTCGGTGCGGTGGTGGAAGCGGCAGAAGTTGATGTTGTTATACTAACAGTACTACCTATCGAACTAGCTATGGTCGAACTGATTGTCAATTCTCTCCTTTGTATTCTTGCCCGTAAGTCCTCTCCTGGAGTAACTTGGCTGTTGGGTAGCATTGCTGTGCTACCCAACAATGGGGGGTTTCCGCTCATGGACGAATTTCCTACCATCTTCCGATGAAACTCGGCCAATTCCTCGTCCTCGTCCTCTTCCTCCATCATGTCTTCATCTTCATCCATATCGTCATAATCCATATCCTCCATGCCCTCAGGAATATCTTCTTCTTCGCCGTCATCATGGAACACTTTGCCTGTTCCTTCAGGATGGAGATTCAAAACCGGGAGAGTCAGCCTGGAGGTGTCGACGTTCTGTTCCTCCATTAATTTGAGTAGCAGCTGCTCGATTTGATACCTCTTCTTGCTGACGATCGTAGTGTCAAACCAATCGACCAGCTGTTTGATTGGCATCCGATAGTCGGTAATTGGATTCTGCAAAACAAACACAACTTTTGTTCACTTCCCATTAAACACAAAACTTTGTGTCGTTAAAAGGCCTCTCATCCACAAATTCACCAACATCGTAAGCTTGATACAATTTTTTATTTACTTCCACCCATGTTTCGACACTCCAAAAAGAGCCTAATTCAATATCGTTCCTTATTTAGGTTTGATTCGATTCAATTTCTTATTCCCGTAACAAGTTTTCCAAAAATTAAGCTATTCATAAAAAAAAATCTACAATATGAGCTTTACTATGAACCATTGTAGACAAATTGTCAGAAATATTTTTTTTCTGAACCCCGAGATGGGTTCTGATATTTTCCAAAATGTATCATCCAAATCCCAAACGTGAAAATTCGTTAATGCGGTCGGGTCTTTAACGAGATTAATTACATCAAGAAATTAAAGTAGACCCACCATTGCCTCTCCTCCCATGAAAACGAAAAATGCTTACTTGGAAAAAAGCTTCAGTGTATTGCAGAACGTAAAGACCGCAGTCAGTGTAATTGGTTTGTTGAGGCACTTTCACTACAGTGGCTCTCATAGTGAATTTGTTGATCTCTCGTTTTCCTCTCGAATTCCGGTGTCGGACGTTGTATTCGACTTGAAGGTACTCCCGAAGAGTGGCACAGACTTTCGAGCGGCTAGCGCCAGCCAGGGAGTCGAAGATAAGTATGCACGGCCTGTAATGAAATGATAATATTTCACTATTAGTATTTTAATTAAATGTATCGATAAACTCAACAAAAAAAATCGTGACTCTCACGATAGTCAGAGTGGTGGGTAAATGTAAAGGTAATAGTACCTTACATGTTTAGGAATCACCCAGAGTATGCTACATTTAGTTTCTCAGGTCTGCACCACCTTAATCCTGTAATAATGGCTGATGTGGAAAAAGAAGAGGTTTCATAGTGGAAGAATATGGTGCATACCTTGTACACTTCGCAATTGTTGTCCTGTTCGCGTAGAGTGGAACTTTGGCTTGGAATGTCACTCTACGTGAACAGGACAACAATTGACACGTGTACATGAGTTTTCGACGTCGAGAAGTCGAGGTTGCCACGGAAACACATGTCACTGAGCATGCGCAATCGACGGACCTCTTCTTGATCCCCAATTCGATTTAACAGAGCTTGAGGTATGTTATATTGAATTCTCCCGATCAACATGCAGCCGCACTCGTAGCGGCCGCGTGAAGAAGCTCTAATCGTTTGAAGTCCAGCCAGAAGCCGCATTTGGAGGTGACGTCGCCTTACCTATGTGTTTTTGCTCATGTTTTCGTCTACCGTTTCGGCCACTTGAAAAGAACAAAAACAGACAACACTCATGTTTGGCTATCCACAGAATCAGCTGGTGTGATTCCGTTGCTATGGAGTTCTTCAAAGGGAGGAGCGCCACCTGCTTCTCGATTCTCGATTTAACATGGTGCCCTCATGATAATCCTCCTTTTCGATGATTTCAGGACTTGACGGTCGAAATGGACCATGAATACCCCTATTATATGCACCATATTCTTCCACTACACACCTCTCCTTTTTCCAAATCAGCCACTAAAAATCTGTATAAAAAGTAGAAGCGACAGTACGATGCTCTTCTCATTAAGCTGAGTACCAATTACTCAACGAGCTCTTCCGCCGTGCTACTCTCACAATTCAAACAACTAAACTACATTTCAAGCGACAAACTTAGATCATGCAGGGCTAAGACCGCCGTAAAGGCATCATCCGGATTTCTCTCCTGTCCTACTAGGGCAGGAGAGAAATCCGGATGATGTATTTACGGCGGTCTTAGCCCTGCATGATCTAAGTTTGTCCCTACTCAACCTACTTACTGTTTAATAGGATCCTGGGGTTCCTTTTTCACTTTCAGTTTGGGAACTGGGTGCGTTGCATCATCAAGAAGCTCACTGCCTTCTTCGGCCTCCTCACATGGCTCCTATTAACAGAAATTCGCCACAGTTTCATTTGATTGCCACATACTGATAATAAATCATCAATATCCAAGATTAAGACATTGATAATATCAATGTCTTATTATGTTATTTATATATTATCAATTTATTTATTTATTATATTATAATAAATCAAAAGGTTCCATGTATCAGGACATTTCCGAAAAAAATGTAGCTCACATCGTCACTGGTATTCGGTTCAAGATCGTTGTCGTCAGCATCAGCTTCATCGCGATCCTCTTCATCTGGCTCGATTGTAATGGTCATAGGTTCTTGGGTTACCCTTGTGATAGTTGTCCCTCCTATCATTTGTGGCACACGGCTATCTGAGGTAGAAAAACAAAATGACAACGATGATATCTGCGAGGGGAGTAACTAAAAAATCAACTTCAAGTCTCAGAAATGGAAATGGATTTGGTCAAAAATAAAATATTTGATGATGTGTGACTTCAATGTGTGGAAGAACCTGGAAGCAAGTGCCTGAATATTTACAGAGAAAAACACAGAAAATCAAATCGACCGCGTTTAGATTGGGGTTTTGAATGCGGAGTTAAACAACGTTTGGATCCTACGATATCGTGCCAGCTCATAGCATTCAACTAGAGATGGTTTCCAGCACACGGGACGACATTTCGTATTTGACTCAAGCCATATCGGCCCCCTAAAGGTGTTTTCTTTCTATATTTTTATTTTTTCTAAAGGAGACACGATTTCATTTCAAGGGGTTTTCGATAGCTATTCAATTTAAATTTTTGGTCAACTTCTATTGCATTTGTTCCGTCATTGGGGTAGGTATTTCTCTGTGGAAAATGATGCTATTATTAATAATTTATTGAAAAATTACGTTTGGGAATGGATATGTCACGACATTATTATTTGCTCAAACGCTATGTGCTTTATAGTTCCTAACTGGCTGTTTGATTTATTTTGCATTAAAAAAACTGAAAATTGGATTACTTTATCGGCTTGTTTTGCTATTATAAGTTATTTTATTTTCCATGTTGAAGGATTCCTTTTGTAAACTGGGTGTAGGGCCTCGATATTTTAATTGATCCATCCTCGGACGACCTTCCGGTGGTCCTCTGCATCAAATTGAAAATGGGTAAATTTGGAGAACTGGCTAAATCGAGGGAATTTTTCAAATCAAAGAAAAAAAATGCCATTGAAATACTTATGTGGAGTTTGGTATTTTTGTTATCAAACATTATCGGTTCCTGTTGCTTGAAATGGGTTTGCTTCATTATTTTACTCCTTTATTAATAGTTTTCATTATGGGTCACCAATGACCCGACGCGACTACTGACGTGAGTGGAAGGGGACGATATACAGTCCAGGATTTGAAGGTTCAAAATCATAAAATCAGTTCAAACTAGGCATATACGTTGTAAAAATCAATAGAAGACACCTAGTTATGATGAGATTTAAATAATGAAGGTAATAAATGGGGTTACCTCTCCGTCTTGATGGGTTAGGAACAATTTTGCCGTCGCTCATACGCACTGCGTTTGTAATACCGGGAAAACAAACGACACCGAGGAACCAGTGTGAACTGAAATTTCAAAACATGTCATTAGTAGTTGTTAGTATATAAATGCCAAATGATTACTCGATTTGATAAGAAGTGACATCATTTGTGCTGCATGGTCCTGTAGGATTCAATACTGCACCACGAATAGTTAGGCTAATATGAACAACAATAGAAATTGGAATTCCACCAAGTTCGATTGGTAGAGCTCATAGAAGATGGCTTTCTAAAAGTACACGATTCATACAAATATAGGTGCAGGAGGTTCTCGGCTCTTGACTCACTTTTCATTTATTGGGATGATGATGAAATCTTTAGAAAACAGATCTACGTGTTTCGTCCAACTGCGAACGCGTGTGTGCCGCCTTTCCGCAGGAGATTGCTTATCATCAGGCCTCGGAGAGATTTTCGTGGTGAGCCGCTTGTAGAAAAACGATGAGAACACGTGGGTCCTTTGCTGGTCTTCCGGGCTGAGCTGAGTCTGGACGAAGTATCTGAGGACGACGATATGACGGTTTAAGAACGATTCGAATTTCACTCCAATCAAATATCTCGGATCTCAACTTACTTTAGATAAAAGTCAATAATGACGTCGTTAAGGAAATTGTCCTCTCCCAGGCAGCCGTAATCTTCAGTGTTGATGGAGATGCCGCCCTTGGCCGGAGGTGGAGGGTACACCATGATTCTAATTTGAGAAAAAGATATAAGTAATAATGAGTAATAATAAGTTGGTTATTTTATAGATATTATTAATATAGAAATTGGTTATTTTCGATGTTCCAGATTTAAATGATCCCTCAGGACCGATCATTAGACACGTGCGTATACTATAATATACGTATGTATTTGTCGGCTCCCCGATCCCAGTCTCGTATTTTATTCAAACTGAAGCGGGAAACCGACGTTGATAAGGAACAAGTTACCGCGAGGAACGCTAGAGTCGCATGCAGGGAATCCATGGCCAAACAACACCGATGGCAGCACTGACAGCTGCCTGAGGTGTCAACACTGAGGACGAAGCTACAAAAAGCAGGCCATTATTATTCTCATACTCGCTGTGTTTGGACGTCAATGTCAGAGTCGTCAATCTGATTTTATTGTGACTGCCTAGCCGGTTTCCGCGTGAATTTGTCATTAGCTGTCAACGTCAAGAATAAAACATCAGTGTCAGTGCCATCTGTCTTCGGTTTCATTTTTCATCCGCAAGATTCTACCGCGCCCACCGACGAACAATAGGAACCTAGGAGGACTCCTTTTTAATTTGACATATTTATAATTATGCCCCCCCGCTCCCAACAAGATTTTATTGTTTTTTCCAGAATTTTACCAGGTGAATATTGTCCAAATTGTGACTACTTGAAATTATTATTATTATCACTAATTTTATTATTGAGGTGTGTCGCCCATATTTCCTGAATTTCAAATGTGAGGCCCGTTACCAACTAAAAGTATATGACGAGTTCTTTCTGTCCAACTATATGTATGAGACCTGTGGTTTGGCGGATTTTTTCATTTATTTTTCAGATGCAAGCGCCAGTGAGCGAGTCAGCATTCAACTCTGTTACATTTATTGTTTATATTAATACACAATATAACTCACGTTGTTCAATAAGTCGATTCATATATTTTTAGTTGGTAACGGGCCTCACACGGTACGTAAAACAGGATCGGTAGTTAGCATACACTGAGAGTACCTCACGACAATAAAAGCAGAAAAGTAACAAAATTGGTTCGGGAAGGTTTTTTTTCTTCCTAAAGGGAAACCAAGGCTTCTGCTACCTTCACAGGCCAGAACATGAATAAAGTAAGGAATAACTACATACGCTTGAATGGGGAGATTCGAAGCCGCAGGAGTGCTTGAATTGGGGCCAGCGCTCGATGGCGGTTGCATGAAGTTTTCTTTGCCTCGAGCGTGCATGGCAGGCTGGCTCTGGAAATACGAATAGATTGTAAAATATAAAACACACACAAGATGAGTATGAAGAAATGGAATGTTTTTAGCGAATTTTCGAAGAAAAGGAAGCTATTGTTCTCGGTCCAAAATTTCTAAAACTCGAATTTCCGAAAACATTTTATACCAAAATCCGATCCTGAACCAGACCATCCTGAATTCATTGCCAAAAGACAGCAAAAATCATATGTATAATATACATTATATATAATATAATAATATAATATATAATATAATATAATAATATAATATAATAATGTATAATATATATTATATGATATATCTTTTCTCAGTTAAACTGAGTGGTCCTTCGAGTTACCAAACTATTCACCTATCTTTCAGTCCTCTTTTTTAATCAGTATTGGACATTTGCAGCAGTCAAAACTGCACGTCTCTTACAAACACTTCAACTCGATTAATAATATTAATTAGTTTATATTATAATATATTATAAACACGTAAATGCGCTACTAACATCGACTGGAGCCTCAAAAGGACTGGCCTTGATGAGAATGGTGTTGGCTTCGTCAGTTGATAAATCTTCAAGGAGGTACTGGTTGTTATACACGCTCTTCAAAAACAGGCGGGTTTCCTCGGATATCTTCTCGGGCAGCAACGTTATACGACGGTGCATTTCCACTGCAAAATAATAAAAAAGACCCCCACGATAGAAACAAACTGCTGGGTGCCTCTAATTTTTGAGCAATCGCAAAATAAAGAGCAGTAGCAATGGAGTCCGATTTACATTAAATATTTATGATATTGAGTCGTATGAACATACTATTTTCGGGTGAAATTCAATCAAGGAGTAATATGCAAAAACAATAAGTTTTCAAAGGATTCAACCCAAACGTCTTCTTGCGCTTGGAATTAGCAAACAACAACCAAAACCTATCTCCTTGACACTAAAACATTTGATCACCAATAATAATAAAATTTACTATAAATATTTACTTTTTTAAAATGAAAATTACGACTATCGAAACAAGGACTCTCATCGAGTTTAAGGGCCCTCATAAAATAACCATATTATCCTAGTTAAGACATTTTTTGTGTGAAGATAACTTACGTATGTAAATATTGAATAAATAAAGATTGAAATAAATCACGAACTTCGTAAATTCCATTGCAAAAGTTCAAAACAAATTATTACCTGTACTAGTAGGATCGTAGTAAGGGCCTCTGTGATGCTCCGGTGGAGACATCTGCAGAAGGCGTCTGATTTTTTCAGCAGCACTTGCCGTTGTGTAATAAAAGAGGACTGGAACGGTTTTACCGAAATTGCCAAGAATTTTGACTATTTCGTTCTTGAATATTTTGAGTGTTACCATTTCTGTAAAAAAGGAAAAACAAATTATACCTCGATACTAGTTCTTTACATCGCGGTTGTTTGTTCAGTTTAAGATTAAGTGTGACTCCGATAGCAACGAGTCTGAGCTGATTTCTTCTCTAGATTGTACTGCTCCCAATCGGGGCTCAGGGCTGATTGGGTGGGCGATCACTTTCGGAAGTTGTTCAGAGAATTCCTGGCTCCGGTGAGCAAAACACCCTGATGGTGTTCCCCACTGCATCTTGAAGAAGCACCGTACACCACTTGCCTACCCCTTGTTTATTATCTTCAATCACTTTTTCTCAACGGGTATTGTCCCCTGCATATGGAAGCAGAGTCATGTGATACCTATTTTCAAGAAGAGCAATAAGAACAACGTGAGACGGTAACGGCCCATCTCCAAGTTTTTTGTGCTAGCCTAGGTTGAGGAAGGCCTATTTATTGTGCGACCACTTTTCTGAGTTGGTTGATACGTATTTAAACTATATGGGTTCGTCCAGGGTGGTCTGTCTCTACCAATATGCTGACGCTTTAGGAGGGGAATGCAGAGCCGACATGAGAAATTGGAAATTAGTTTCTCGTATACGTAGATGCACTAAAACGAAATTGATTGGCGCAACATGTTATTCTAGTGAACTTCCAAAACCAAGAGGCATAATTTTAGGCTTTTGTGATTTACATGATAACTGATTTTCACTATTACCCTCACATTAAAGATCTGGTTACTGAGATCAGTACGACATGCTCAACATGGAGGATACCAAGAGGTATTTCAGTCACCTACCAATTAGGTACTTCACACTGACTCTCAAAATTCACAGTATTTTGCTTCTAAAGGCCCTTCATGCTGGCAAAAAAACCGTTTAATATTTTCAGCATAAATATCGAGCAAAATATTGAATGGTCGGGGGCAGAGACAACACAAAAATATTGCACAATATTTCAGTGTCAATTCAACTCTCAATGAAAACCCAGCGCTCTTGACTTACACAACATTTCAAATATTTTCTTTTTTGCATAATATTCTCCTCACACTCCCAATATTTTTGCGCAACACGACATCTGCAAAATATTTTGCACAATTTTTGCCAGTGTGAGGGCACCTTAACAACAAACCACCTTAACGTCAATAGACTGTGCACCAGTGGGTTCAAGGTTCAACTACCTTCAGACATGTGCTCACCTTTGGTTTCAAGAGCCGGCATTTTAATGTACAAGCCAAATTCAGTAATAGCCACTTTGCCGTCGGGAACCGTTTTATAAGAACCAATCCGGACAGTCCGGCATTGGAGTAGAGCCCGCTCAACGTCTGTGGACGATATGATATCTGCCAAGTCGAGACCTCCGCCTGTAAAAGCGTTCAGTAGGTACGAGTTGTAAAAGAAAACTGCACTCCTCGTGTACGTACGACACTATTATAAAACACAAGGACAAATGAATTTTGTTTATGCTCACCTTCTATCTTAATGTGGCTATAAGGTGAACTGGTTTCGTTGGTGATGATAGGTTCCCTATCGACATCGGTGGGTAATTTGAGTTTCTTTGGAACAACATGCTCACTTTCTTCTTCGTCGGATGACAGCAGAGAAAGCGTTACTGTAAATCATCAACATGAACAAAATGAAAATCTGACAACAGTGACATGTCGTCGAATAAATCGTATGTCGTAGAATAAATACTCTCGAGTCTTACCGGGCTCTTCGACTTTCTTCTTTCTCTGGCATTTCTTCTTCTTGGGAGTTTCTACTTTCTGCAATCATACAAATTAATATTATGGTTCAACACCATTTCGTATATAGAGTGAGGAGTAGATTGAAGTAGAAGGTTATAACAGAAGATAGAAGGCTATAAGGTTATCTACAGCACATTTAAGAAAACAAGACAAAAAAACGTTGAAGCATTGAAAGTTGTCAAGTATCACTTTTCAAAGTTGAATTTACCTTTCTTGCCAAATTTACTACTAATAACTTGAACTAATTCACTTAGCCGTTGAAAGTGCATTATTCAGTTGGTGTATAACAACAAATGAACGACAGAATTTTGTTTCAACAATGGGTGCAACAATGAATATCATCAGAGACATGATATCGCTCATTTGCTGCAATAGTGTCATATCTCCAAATTTCATGCTTCGGGGTAATTAAAAAATTTTCCATTACCCCGAAGCATCTAATTTGGAGATATGACACTATTGCGATATCACGTAGAGTACCTACTTATTTTTCCGGAAAGATAAAATCGTGGAAATATTTCCGAAAGATTGGAAAAATTGCCGTTTTTTTACAGAAATTGAACATGAGGAGCTCAAAAAAAATATTTAACGGACTGTTATGATCATATGAACTGGTCTTGGAGAGATATTTTGAGGACGTAGGATAATAAAGTAGATAAAATATCATTTTAGAGCAAAAAGCATTGCAAATTTATTAACGACCGAGCGTCGTGCGCGGTGGTAGCGGGAACCGTAGAAGGGGAGTAGTGTTGCAAGATGGCCCTCTCCCCTTTTCCCACAGTCAGGGTTGAAAAAATCCCACACCAAAAAATCCCACAAACGCGAAAAATGGTATTCAGACCCCCCCGTTTCACGTTTTTCAACTAAAATCGACGGGTAAATGGCTATCCGCGACCCGCGTCGTGTTTGCGCTCGATCCCTTTGCCAAAAAATATTGTTTAGTTTTACATTTTATCCGTCCCAATAATGTTTTCAGAATAGAATTACGGAATAAATTAACAGTTTTCTAGTTATTTTGGCTTGTTTTCCATAAAAATCTAAAAAATCCCATTTTTCACGCTTAAATGCCTTCTTCCCATTCGCACTCAATAAACACGTTAGGACGCGCATTCCGTACCTAGTAGGTACATCTCAGTAGTAGAGGCTCGCCCGTATAACTCACAAGTTTCTAGTGTTACCTACGATGGATACTCCCCAAATAGGTATATAAGTAACAAACATGCAATAAAATAGGACTTTGGCTGAGAAGTGGCGAAGACCGGAGGGACACGTAATGGGATGGGTCCGAGTCAGTTCAGTGCTGCAAAACGGTGTTTCACCTATTGCGTAATTACACTGCTGAACTATATATTTAATGTTGCATTACCAAGTATATTACATTATTTGCAACAGCAATAACATTTGTTTGCATCTACCTCTTGCATTGCAAACAAGGAGCAACTTTTAATGAAATTCTGATTGATACAATAAGGATGAATATTATGGGGTCGATTTTAGACCCCATGTTTATAGAAATTTTTTTTCAGCATAAAATGTCCTAAAAGAATCCGTATTCAGAAAATTTCGCTCCCATAAAATCGGTTTTCCGACCACTGTGCGCCGTCAGAAGGCAGCGCATGGCCTCCGAACTTCGCAGCGACCCAAGTTAGAGCGTTTAAAGCAATCTTTCCAATATTAGGTCTAAGAAATATTTTCGACCTTCAGTACTCTAATATCACGATATGATCCGGCAACATGGCTGGTCCTTGGTAATTTCGGATCCCCTTAATTCACTAAATTGTAATCACCTGCCATTACGTTCGTTCAATCAATACTTGTATAATCATGAATACGAATAAGAATACAATTAAGTGTGGGAAGGGGCTGAGAGAATTGAATTGAGAAGGGAATGCATCTTTTCTTCTATTTATCTTAACCGAGTACCATTCAATTTCTGTTAATTTTCCATTTGTACGGGGTTTAATTTATTATATTTTTTATTTATATTAAAATTTCTTCTTTTTCCTTGCCTACCAAGAAATAAGAAGCGCCCAAACGAAGTCAGTTTATTAAACTGACCGTCAATGAACTATCCCCAGTAGTAAAAAATTATGGAAAGTAGAAAAAAGGGAGTATTGATGTCCAAACAGCTCTGAATGTTTAGTATGTCCCGCCTTCATTGTCCTAGTAGGTTTCATACGGTTATTAGGGAATGAAAGGTTATTGAGTGATTCCAGCGTGGTTCAGAGTTAATTTCATTTGTTGCATCGGTGGAGTAAAGTCAAATCCTAAATTATTTATCAATTGATATCATCAATTTTTATTATCCAAGATTAGTGCCGGCCAAACTACTGTCACTGTTCAAATGCACCGGTACCTATTCCGAAACTCGACTGTGTATTGTGTATGTGTTTTGACATTGTAATCTCGAGTCACTTTACTCTAATTCGCCGAACTATGAAAACGACTTGTGGCGACATCACAATTCATACACACAATTCACCTCACAACATTCATTACCATACCAAATACATTCTTTCTCGTGTTCCGAGTTCATCCGACAATTATTGACTTTTAATTATAGTGTTTAGAATCCTACCACTATCCACTATAGACTAGTAAATTTTTTATCTTGCGTCACGTGAACAACAAATCCAATATCCCACCTCTTCGTCAATCCTTGAATAAATCACATACCTATTCAAACTTTCAATTCAACGTTTTCTCAAATAGCCCACTCAACTCTGTTAAATTTCCCATAGAGAGCGTTTGGGCATGTTCCTATTAGGCCCGGTTGTGAGGGTCTGAATGAAGTTAGCTGAAAATGATTTGAATTGATTCCCTGGTGATTGCTTGTTGTTTTATGCATGAGGACAGGTCCCACACCTTATTTGAAGCGAGGCTTGATATAAGTATGTAGTTCGGGGAATTAAGTATATTTTGATTTTTGAAACAATCCAACTTCAAACCGTCTACAATTAGATAGAAAATGATGACGTTCCAATGAAACTGGCCGTATACCATCGTGGTCCTATCACGATCATGCATGTACCATGCAAAACAATGAGAAAAGTACGAAAGGAAAGATTTCTAAAAGAAGGGAAATTGAAAAAAAAAAAAAAAAAACCATCAATGTGATTAAAATGTTTAAGTACCAATATTTCTTTTGTCCCGAGCCTAACATAACTCCGAGTGGCGTCTTCAGGTATACGATACTTGCAGTGATAGCAGTTTTTGAGATCCATTGAGACGAGGTTGCAAGAATCGCAACGCACAGACAGGCAATATCCCTAGAATACCAACCAGGGAAAAACGAAGTGATTATTGTAATTACTACGGGGATTATTATACTTTTTTGCACATCATTGTTACTTTTTGTATCTCTCCTACTCCAACTATATATGAATCTCTCCTCATAAAACTACTGATTCGTCCTTAGAAGAGAAATAAATAAAACCAGAATGTTTCATTATCAAACAATCCAGGAAACAGCACTCAAAGGGACTTACGTCTGGATTTTTAGCGACAGCTACTGTAGCAGCAGTCGGTAAACTCTTTTGTGTTATGATTTTAGCGTCTTTGGGCAATGGCCGGCGGCATTTCTGACAAACTTTAAGATCTCTGGAGTTGTGGCCACAATTGTCACAATGGGCGAAGGGAACCTCTACCAGCTGGTTCTGTGGATGTACCAAGATTGTGTAAACGGTTGCACAGGTTTAAAGAAGATAGAAAGACAATAAAAGTATAACGCCATGAATTACCTCCTCCTTGCCTCCTCCAATATTGTCCTTAATTCCGTTAGACACAGTTTTCAGTGGATCATCAGATGTTTTAAAGTTCTCGGGTTTATGAAGAATGGTTTGGCTCGGTACTTGAACCATCATCTTTGTATCTGCAAAAGGTGAAACTTGCAGCACCTGGCCGCTAACGGTCGTAACGACGCTCTGAGGAGGCAGAAGCAAAGCTGAGGTCATGGGGTGACCTAAAGTGACAGGAGTAGCCGGCATGATTAAAGTAGTGGTAGTTGGACGCACAATCATCGGAGATGTAGATACAAGTGGTGGGGCACCGCTAGTAGTTCGTAAGTAGATGCTGTGAGGTTGGGCGACTTGAACATGCTGGTTGACTTGCGACTCTCCAATCTGTGCCTGGATCATCTGAGCGACACTGGCTCCTTCTACTTCTTCAACGGTAGGGGCAGCGTCTAGTGATGCTACAACGCCCATATCACCACTAGAAAAAGAAAGAAAAATTAAGTAATGCAACCATTCAACATCAACTAACTCACCACTGCAGTAACAAGTGATGACGTATAACACATGGTCATACACCCAAGTCCACACTACTTGCTGCCTTCCACAGTGCCCTTCAATCGTTCATGGAATGTATGAAGAATAAACGGTTGATTGACAAGAGGCAGTAGTTGGCAGGGTTAAATATCGACCCCACTCTGGTCCCACAATACTTGAGTTCACAATAGTTTCAAATGAAGAAAATTCGGTAGACTACCATAATCAAATGTCTAAGTTATGATGATGATTCCCCAAGATCAACATGACTCAAGTCATAAGATTCTATCAACCATTCTATCATGTGAAACCTCTTCCTGTTTAGGGTTGGTATTACCTGATGCGGGAGTGGCTTCCATTGCTTCGACATATCACGAACCCTGTTCCCCAGAAATGGGTTTGGAGGGTCTGAGCGAGCAGTTGGGTTTTTATACCTTCAACGTAGCAACGAACTGGATGTAAGCGAAAATCATCAGAAACCGGGAGTCTCCTGAGAGTGTAGCTACCCGAACCATTTATAGTTTCCAATAACCAAAATCAAACATAACGAGTTCCAGTTTGTTTGGTCTCAAACGACTCAATGTACTTTCCAACGATTTAAATAAAACGCTCTTCCGCCCTCTAGCTGGTTGACTTAGTGATGCGCGAGGATTATGGAGATTCTCAATAGCATTGACGTACGAGTTAACAGAGAAAATGCCACAGGAGAGCCACCCAAAGTACCTATTGTCAGTTTCCTTATCTGGTCAAGGTAAAGGTGGGTTCACATGGAGCGGAAAGTCCGGATTGCATATTGCTCTGTGATTTGTCAAGGCCATGGAAGTACACCCACAACCTTCGACGCTGACCAATCACAGAGCAATACGCATTCCGTACTTTCCGCTCCATGTGAACCCGCCTTAACTTCCACTAACACCCATATGTTGATGTAAAGTTATCTTTGTTTCAATTTATCCAATTCAATAAATACAGCAACTGATGAAGATCGTTCAGCTATACTAGAAAAAAATTATACGAGAAATCTACACTTCCTGCAGATATATCGGTATGTGGATATGTTCAAAATTAGCTTTCAGTTTTACCCTTGCGTTGTTATACTTATGTGATTTTTGGTTACATCCACTTCATTGCAACGTTCAACTTCATCTCATATTACAAAACCTTTTTCATCTCACAAAAATCGCTCACCACTTTCGAAAGCACTTGACTTATCTGACACATCACTACACCTCACGCTGCCGATTTTTCCCTCTAGCAGTGGCGGCCTAATAGGAGCATGAGCACCCCCCAAGCCAATAAACCAAAAATAATAACCAAAGTCTCCCATCACACTTGAAGAGTAAGTTGGCTACACAGTTGGAAAAAAAGGATTTTACTATTTGAATCGACGCGCGAAACAAAGCCGTACTGGGCACCTGAGAGGGAAGGACCAATCAGAAGCGCCTAATATTTCCTCATGACTTTTACCTGTCAATTTTCGGTTTGAATAACGCGTGAATGGCGGGCCTGTGAGGTTGACCAATCAGAGAGCACAAAAGAAGAGAGATTGACAGATCAGAGAGGTGCGCTGCAATGCATTCTTCATCATTGTTATTGTTGGGTTTTAAATTCGGTTCTACCTATTTTGAATGTAATTGGCAGCCCAGCTTTGGTAGGATTGGTTTTTTTTTTTAACTTTATTTCCAACTAAAAAGAATAACATATAACAGCAGTGAAAATGACAATGATAACACGAATTACAAAGAAAATAATACTTGTCGTTAGGGCAAACCCTGACGTACGACGGAAATTATTCCCCAATATGGGCTACTGCCCGCGGTAGGGGAAGAGTCAGTCCCGCCTACAAAAGAAAAACATAGAGGAATACAAAAAATGAGAAAGTCACACAGACATAAAAACGACTGCATGACTCTATCTTCGCTCTTCATTGAAATTATAAGTTGAGTTGAAAATAATAGTCCTTCAATGATTTAAACTTAAAAATATTATTATTAGTTCCTAACAACTTGGTTCGTAGATCATAGGAATAACTGTTAGAGAACAGTTTTCGCGTATATTGTACGAGTATGTAGTTAGTCGCGATTGTAATTTGAAGATGAGAAAGCTTTCCCCACTTGCATATGGTTGAAAGTAGTATTTGGCTGAGAAAAGCGGTTCTCCCGTCCCCTTCGCTTCTATGTGCAACCCTTGAGTTTCAGGGCAGGAGCTGCCGCTGCCCTCTATACATCCATGAGATCTTTACATGTAAGGCGTGAAGGAAATTTGGCTGACCCCCAACAGTAAGAAATATCCTTGAACTAGTTCATTTTAATACCTAGTTATTCAAATACTCAGAAATAAAACAAAAGTTGTTTAATACACCACAACTCGCAAAACTCTTTACTAATCTTGGAATAACGTTAGTAATAATTATTATTACTAACGTTATTCCAGGATGTTTGTAAGGTTACTGGTTGGTGCGATTAAATTGGCCATGGCTTATTTTAGTAAATGAATTCTGAAAGGATGGCTTCTTATTCAACCTAAGTGCAAACCACAGAAATTTTAGCAAATTATAATCAAAATTGGGCTTGGAAAAAGGTGAATAATTACGAACACCCAAAAATGAATGCAAAATCTTAAATAATCAGTCGTCAGTCAGTACTCAGTCGTCGTCTCAACTGCACGATTGTCAAGTTGACCCCTCATGGTTCTAAATATAGATTGTGTGGATGTGTATGACAGGTGAGGTACTTACAGTTGATTATGGCTGCAGGCTACCTTGTTTTGGGCCTTTAAATGGCCCACAAGCGGTTTTCCAGCGTTGAAAATATGTCGGGCCTGCAACATGAAGTGGACCGATTGTAAACGCCAATTAACGGTGACGATAATAAGGCAAATGATAGTACATGAATCAACGTACGTTTTGAGTGATATCGGCACTGATGGTCTGTCTTTCAGTAAATGGAACGATGACGCGATGTCCGATGCCTTTGTAATGAAATATCAATTCACAAATTTCTGGAATGCTGCTCCTGTCAATGTTATGCCAAACAATGAGATTCTACAAACACCAACTAGTAATACGGTGTTTTGTAATATAAAGGGTTTAAATATTAAGTATATCGTAATATTTAAACCCTTTATATTATAATGTGGATAAATAAAGAAATATTATATTTATGTGGAAATAATTACTTGGAATTCAGAACGATCTTGGCGGAGCCGAGGCCCTGTATACCATTCACAGAAGTGTACTCGGATTGCAGGGAAAGATTTTCTGAGCTGTCAATAATGTTATTCCTGTTGGGAGAGATGCATAATATTATGTTATGGACAAGCACGGATTACCACTAAGCATAATACAATACCGCATTCATCCAATGAAACTGAGGTGATATTATCATGGAGCAAATCTCAAATTACAGCAGTAAGTCACATACTCGTATTACTCACTCATTCGCAATGACGAGGTTCTCTTTTTGGGTTGACGGCCCTATTAATTTGATCATTTCGGTAACAGCCTGAAACAAACAGTTGAATATTACTTGGTAAGTAAACAGAGAATATCACTATCATAAAATTATTGTAACATTTCATGGTAAACTTGTTACATGAACATGAATATGGCCAACCTGTGACGGGTCAATATGAACCTCCTCTGTGGCATAAATTACCTCACTTGAATTGGCTGAAAGAACTTCGATTTGTTCGGGCCTTGTGACCAAGACTGTGTCACCAACTGAAAACAAGAAAATCTGCATCAGCTCCGGCATAGTAACTATTTTACTTGAAGATGAACAAAAAACACAACTACGGGCTTACCAGTGGGAATACTTTGGGATGAGATTGGAACAGCAATCAAGTCTCCGGATTGGATGAGAGTGAGAGGTTGTGGATTTACGAGCCTGGAAATAACGTACATGTAGAATGAAATGGGCACATCTTAAAATTGCTACATCTGGGAAATTGACTTAGAAGTTTTCAGTCAAAAAAAAAAAAAAAATCGTACCCCTTGCTCTAATAATTAAATTAGGGACTTTTTTTCTGGATAGGTGGTTATATGGCTCTAGTTGATAACCATAGCGCCTGATAAGGGCATTACAAAGAAGTGCGATTTTTGAGATGTGCCCCTTTCATTCTACGTCGGCGATAAAAATGTATGGATCATCATAATGGTGATGGTGAGTACCGGTACGAGCCCTGCACGAGTTTCGCAGAGGGAGTCCAAGAAGGAGGCCTGAGGAAGTGACAGGCACAGTGAACTTATGGTAACGAAAATTAAACCTAAACCTAAGTTCCACGTCAACAGGGAAGATGGTAGGTCTTATCGTAGGACAGTGCCAACACATACAATTCAAACAGATTCACCCATGACAAGGATAATAGAGCGCAACAGACAATAGCCCCGGGTATTGGGCTCTTAAATGTGTTGATTAGTAACCCAACCAAACCCGTATATCAAGCGGGGACAAAAAGAGTACCTATGGAGGTGGTTATACATCACCTTTACATGTCTGGATGCACATTCCTTCATCACTTACTGCTTACGATTTGAGTGCCTGTCCAGCATGGCTTTGGTGTGATTCAATGGGTTCCAATTGACCTATTATAAAATTACATACAATCCGAGTTTCCTCCCATTCAGATGTATCGAACATCATTCATAATAATATTATGCGTTTTTGCGCGGAAAAAGCGATCAAGTCTACTTTATGAGAAATAGAGTTTTTTGGCATCACCGGGTTCAAGAACTCAACTATAAGGGTCTTTCTCCGAGAATGTGTATTTTCTTGCCCAGTGTTAATATCTCACTGTTGTTATGCAGTTTTTGGTTTATTATCTTCGATAATGAACCATTGGAATCGCCCAAAGAAAAAAATTTTTTAACCCCCCCTCAAAATTTGTTGGTTTACGTTTCAAGATACGTAGATTCAGAAAATCGAATAAAAAAAAATCCGTCCGTCCGCCGTACGCCGTCCGCCGTACGCCGTCCGCGCCACTTTGCCCAGTTAGCGTTGAGTTAAAATTACGAAATTTTTTTTATGGGTTTCGACCAACCCCACAATGGTCCTCGAAACTTTTCATAACCCTAGGTCAAGGGGAAGCGGTTCAAAACGAATTTTGAAATTTTGAAAATTTGATATCTCGAAAAATTCATATAGAACGGTATGTTTTTTATTTCATATTTAGATACAGTTTGTTCCGTAGAATTTTTTAAGACCATCCGCAGCTTTGTACGACCAGCCGTTCGTTCACAATCACGGCTCAAAGATTGTGCCTCAGAACACGATCGTGAATCAAACTGTTGAAATACAGGTCCATTTTTATACTAACAAGCTCTTCGAACATCATATGGCTTAAGTGATGTCGAGTTTGTTGTTCTGAGGTGCGTTTCGTGCTACGGAAATGAAGGTAATTTCGAATGTTTGTTGGTAGGTACTTCTTTTATAGAAAAATTATTACCGACGTAGTATTAAAAACCCCAGAATTATATCGTATTAATTAATCATAGTTAATAATAATTATTATTAATAATAAATACAAATTATTAATACCTAACAATAAATTATAATAATTTTCACTAGGTACTTGATAAAATTGTTAATAATAATTATAACTGATTATTAGTTATAATAGATAATAATAATTAATCTAACATTTAGGATCTAGACATTTAGACCTAGTGATCTAGACAGAAGGGTGATCTGTACAAAGAAGATAATGAACCGTTGTGTCAAGAATTTGCAGAGTTTTAACTTTGTCTTATTTTTATACAAGGTAGCAACTTGAACTACATAAGCAGTGCTTTTTTTTGAGGTTTTAAATTGCCCATCAATGTTTTTTTCATTTTTTAATTCATTCATTCATTTTTTCATTCATCTGGCTGTCCTATGCTGGCATTAGCACAGTTCTCACACTCTCTAAAGCATTAAGTTCATGGAAGACTGAAGTGTTTCCTAGAAAATTGAGTTGGTTAACAACTCTAGTTTTAAGGGAAAGTCACATCAAATCGTTATTGTTGTCCTAAACGCTTCTGCATCAAAAAATGGGTGCGTCCCTTGGGTTCACCTTCATTCATCTGGCTCTTCGAATTCATGCCTCCCTTCACTGGACAAATGGCGTTGGGAAAAATTTCGCTCCAATTTTGACACCATTAGTTACAGGCCTGACACTATTTACTCTTTAATTGCATCATCAGTTGACAACAAAGATTCCATGGGTGAAGGTACCTCTAAAATCATGTGAGTATTTTCAATGTCTTTCATTCTTCTGGTCACTTCAATTGTTTGTTTTTTGTAGTTTTCAAACAAACCTCCAGTGTTTTCTGTATGCATAACAGAACTACTATCCATTGAGTTGAAAGTTCAGAATTATTGCATCTACTTTTGTCCTATATTTGATGATTTGTAGTTGATAAATTTTCATTCATCTGATCTTCATTCATCGGGCTGTCAGTGACTTTTGAGAGCCAGAATGTTGATTTATTATGTTGTTGAGTTGTTATTTATAGGTTAAACTTATTAGTTAATATTTCTTGAATGTGACTGTTATTCTGTAGATTGAAGAAAAAAATGGCTCCACGGAAACAGGCGATGTAGAGAGCGGAAAAAAATCAAAAGAAAACCTCATTTTTTATGCCTTTGAGCCTTTCTTATAGCATTTAAAAGTTTAAAAATGTTACGAAAGTGCTATAATAAAATGTTTCTTACGTGTTCTTACTATCCTGTGCTGCTACTAACAGTGATAATTAAGGAACTCTAGGAGAGCACAAATTTGACAGAAAAAGGTGTATCTTTTCATTCAAATTCAGAAATTTTTTTCCTTGAAAAATACACATTTTCGGAGAAACACCCATAAGGTACTATAATTGAATCTTGCATTAGGACACAATTAAGGTACCTTATTATGGTGTCCTAATCCAAGAGTTAACGATACTATGTTGTAGGTGAGTTCTTGACGAACCCCATGATGCCAAAAACTCAATTTCGCAAATTTTATCACTTTTTCCAAGCAACTTAATTATTTTATACCTAAATAACTTTGTTGTCATGTCAAAAGACATATCGGTATCCACCAAAATTAAAAGTAAAAAAGGGTAACTAAGTATTAATGAGGATATAAACATTACACTGACTAGAAGCTGACCGAAAGTAAGCTCATAGTAGGAGAAAACTAGGAAGCTGGAATTTACAGCACCGACAAAGCTTGGAACATCAGACGGCAGGTTGAAACTCAAGCTTGAAACAAGTCAGGAAACATGGGACTTGGAACAACAACGAAATTTGGAGAGTGTGTAGTGGAGGGATAGAGAGGGATTCATTATTTTTTCCAATATAAGAAGCCAAACCTATTTTGGATAAGGAAACGTGGTGTGAAGAAACTAGCTACCTAATTTAGGAGGTCATAACTGAAGTGGAAGTCAGTTTCAACGAACATTGCTACCCATGCATAAAGGAAACGTGATACACTTCCACTACCCCAAATATCAAATCAACAGAACAAGAATATAACTAGGAAAAGCACGACAAAGACGATAACAATTCGAGCAGACGCATAGAAACGGGTTTCCCATTGACAGGCAAAGCTGCATGATACTGCTCAATCACGGATATGGGAACGATCGTCTGAAAGGGTCGGTAAAAAATATTATCCACCATTGCACTCAAGTCACACGAACTATGCTCATTTGTGTTAATTCCATTGTTACTCAAACGGATCCCATTTCGGGTTTTTCAAGTGATTTCCAATAAGTAGATTAGTACCCGCTGCATGTCAACAAGCAAAATTATTTAAAAGAGTCGTGCAAAATGGATTTTGCGATCTTAACTTGCGAATAAAGGAATCAAAGAACAGGCGTGCTGAAGTTTGTGCAGGCAGAAACTAACAAATACAGATTCAAAACAAAACGTGCAGATGGATGAATTGTACAGTTAGGGAGGTTGAACGTCAAATCCAAGTCTACAAGGCCAATAAGGATGCAAAGTTGAGACCTTTACAAACTACACCCACTCAAAGTATCAATACTTGAACCGCTTTAAGGAATAACGTCCTTGTATCACCTTCATCACGTTATCACACAGGAAGGGAACAGTAGGACTATAATGAACGTAATTGAAAAGAACAATAAGGTTTGATAAAAAAGAAAGACGACAACTTCCTATCACAACCACAAACCAGAAAGCACTTGTAAAATGTCACAGTAACAGGGAATTGCAAGCAGTACAACTTACGACAATGGAGGGGGCCCTGGAACCTGGACAGAATCAGATTGAACCTCCTTAGATGGAGGGGAAGTGGGCTCTACGATATTTGGTGGGTTTACAGATGGAGGCGGGGAGTCATAAGGTATGTTTTCAAGTGCACAGATGTTCCTGAGCTCTGCTTCGTCGATAAGCTGTGCCTCACCGTTTATAATAACGGGTATCACTTTCTCCATAATTCAAACTGTGTCGCTGGCCATTTTACCCACTGAAAACGACAGCTACAATCACTTCTTCATGCAAACAGGAGGGGTTAGTCAATAAGGAACACAACTCAGAATGTAATTTATACATTCTCTTATTAGGCATCAAATTGAAGACATCAATCCATTAGTAAGGCTAATGACACACGGACGTCTTTTCAATACGCGCGTACCTCACTCGTCCATTTGGACTGGGGAATTTTAAAAAAAAGTGAAATAGTTTCTTGAAAAGAAACGATGAAACAGCTTCTCAAAATTTGTTGTAACTGTTCCCAAAAAAAAGAAGTGCTCCGTTTTCTGTTTCGGCTTCCGGCACCAAGATTGCCAACAAACCAGATTCTACCTGGTTCCTACGGACTTTCGAGAGCAACCTCCACCATAAAAATGTTGTCATTTTGTATTTTATCCTGTGCACTACGGATGTTTGTCTTTTTTACTGTAGTTCGGTGATAAAAGGAGTTTGGACAGAACGTCCCCCTTCAAACGATTTCTCTCCTGTGTGAGAATTAGCCCGGCTTTAGAAAATAATCGTTCGCACGGGACTGAAGCGGCCACTGAGGAAATGGCTAAAAAAACAAATCACAAAGCCAAACGACGACGCCAAACGTCAGCTCCCTCTTTTCAGCATGTTGTTGATCTTTTTCAACTTTGGATCCTGGTTGTAGAGAAAACATCGATGCATCGTGGCCTAACAATCGATCATCGGAAAAAATCGGAGCTTCACGATCGATTGTGAAAAATCTATGATCGGTGGAGAAAAATCGATTATCGATTCCCATCCCTAGAAGCAGTTTCTTGAGAGTAGGTAAATGATGAAACACCTTGCTAGCTTCTTACCTCATCTCGCCGAAACCTAATGTTGTTGTTCTTGTCATGGAAGAAGCTGGAGGTAGAAGCCGCTTCTCCGAAACTGTTTCGTACAAGAAACGAACTTCTTCGTTTCGTTTCTCAAAAAGAAACGCCCACCGCTAATTTGGATGGGCGTAAAAGTACCTGCCACACGGCGCTTCCATCTGTGACAGGATGAATTGATTACTACTTATCAGTTGTGGAAGATGTTTCACAAAACCGCGGAAGTATTGGGTTCATCCAGTGAAAACACATGTTCATGTTGTACAGCGCCATTTGAGGTAGGCCTTGTTGCCAACTCACCCTCGATACTATCGAAGTGGCAACAAGGCCTACCTCAAATGGAGATGTACAACATGAACATGTGTTTTGTTGTTTTTTGTTTGCACCCACTGTAGAGCGTTAGAGACCCTTTTTGCCCTCGATATTTCAGTCCAAGCATTTTTCTTCTTGTGTCTATCCTTGTAGTCGTCACAAGGTAGATCCCAGGACGTCCTCTAACGGCACAAATTAAAGCCTCAGGACTAATTTCCGAAGACATTTTTTATGAGCGAAAATGTACAAACAAAAAACCGAGACGCCACACAACCCACGCGTGTTTTAGGAAGAGCGTTCTCGTTTGACATCTTCCATTCTACGATATACCCTCCTCACGCGCTTCCTACAAGACGCGCGTGTGTCATTATCCTTATAAATTAGGGTGGCTTCTTCAAACAACAAATGGATTTCATCATCATCAATATCGCTCATGCCCATTCAATATCGCACAAAAGAACCGATGCCAAGATCATGATTAGCTCAATTGTCAGCTAACTACGGGCTTGATCATACGAACCAGCCCCAAAATAATAAGAATAAACAAGAAAAATACCATAAAAGGAAACAACCAAATTGTTTAGGTTCACATTAGTACTTGAGCTATGACTACACACATCCATCAGTCATGGTCTTACCAATAAAATCAAGTACCGATTCCAAAGGGAAATGCACTCGAAGAATTCTTGTAAGATTAGGCATTGCACCAACGAAGCAACTGAGTTGAACAAAAATGATGGCAGAATGTGATGGCCGGACCTTACATAAAAAAGACGTATTGCGGTAGCACCTAAACCGAACTGAAATACTGTAAATCACCCTCAATACAACGAATGGAACATTGATTTTCAAATAGGTAGCGGCACTTTGAATGGAGCTGTATTACATGTATTCAACTATGTTAGCCACTGGGTCGCGAAAGAAATGAAGGATGAAAATAGCGAAGTACAGAACCGATTTCGATTGACGACAAAATGCGACAACTAACCTCGTTTTAATGGAGCGGCGCAAACCATCCAACTTGCACTGCAACAGATCCAAGTGGGAGGATGATCCCAGCAGAATGAATTCCTGTTGGGTGCACTCAAATAGCAACGGAGGTGATCAAGTTGATTGAATTTCCTTTACACAAGTTAAATTCAGAGAGACTGCGTTATACACCAAAACCACGGCAAATACAGAGGACGGGTATGGAATCAACGTTGAGAATCGAGGAAAAGCCAATCCTAAAGTAGTTGCGCCATTTTGATTGCATTACTTACGGAAAACCAACGAAAGCTAACCCAGATGGTGGAAGGAAACCATGGTAGAAGGAATACAGAGAATACCACCACCACCGATGTAATGTTTTATTTCGATTACTTTTCAATGTTTTATTCTAAAACTTTAGGATTTTACTCAAAAAGATGCTAGATCAGTGATAATAGGATTTAACTACTATCTGAAGATTAACACAGTTTGAGGAGGCACACGTCTGATTTCACTTCGTCCTCCATGACGCACTGCTCTGGATTCGTGGTACAACTCTCAAACTCCTAATTCAAGTTGAAAAATTCAGTTTCAGTTCAGTTTTGTGGAAATTTTGCGGACAAAATATGATTGATTATGGTTTTAAATGTTGGACAGAATTTTGGTTAAAAAGCATAGTGATGGAAATGGGGAAACGATGGTTTGCTTGCTGCAGACAACTGATTTCCATGTATTGATCGTGGATACTGGAACATGGATTATTGCAGTGGTGCCCCATAATGACCTCGCAGCTATTGAATGCTATTTCCTGCCGCTAGTAACGCTGCTTATCTGCGTTTTCAGTCAGAAAATTGTTCTATTTTCTGACTGGAACTCCAGTTGAAAATGAAGTTCTTCCAATGTTCTAATACCGGTTTCTCACTCTGAAAGTATTAATTTGACCATTTTCAAGTCCATCAGTTAGGTTTGTTAATTTCTCCACTGAGCATAAAAGAATCCGTGAGATTCACTGTGTTCACAGATACGAATAATAATTATTAAATGACAGGGGAAACATGAAACCGAATGGCCGTCGAATATTTTCTAGTGATTTTTGACTGGTAGTACCCAATCAACTCGCACCACAAAACTCCTGAGAATCGATTAAGTGAAAAACCATGTTATACATAGGTACGTGAAATTATGACAAAAAACTCCGAATCCCGCTCAAGTCCTCCATAGCACCTCCACACGAAATATCCATTCCACGCTGCTTTTCCCTTTTCAACACACGTTGAACTCGAAAATCATGTTGGACTGAATTGATGTCAGGCACGTACCAAGATGGGCAGTAAAGTAAACTAACCAGTTCCCCATGGACACTATAAGAAATATATCTTATAGTATCCATTTTGTGTGTGGTTTGTTTTGAAAGCACTCGGATAAACACTAGCTAATTCAACCAATTATTTAATTTGTATATTAAAGCTTATGTTTAATAACTTATGAAGTTCTCACGTCCGACAGACACTACGTAACGTTACGTGAGTAAGAACTGTAACATGAAGATATATCTCAAGCTTTAAATAAGTTCAAGTGCTACCTACAACCTTTTTGGTTTATTATTATGTTCTTTGGTCGTGAATTGTTAACTCTACTATAATCAGCGTATGTGACAGCTGTATTATATATTTATGTACCTATATACATCGCTATGACGACACTGATTAATCTACACCAAAGTATATAAGTACAACCACTTTAAAATCTATTACTTCGGCAGGGTTGAGGAAAAAGCGCAGTACCTCTCCAATTCTCTCTTTATTCTCGCAATGGTGCGCGCTCTTCTTCGTGACTCTGCAACATTATAAGTAATTCTGTTAATGACTTAATATTTTGTTAATTTCAGAGCTTGTTACCTTGTTATTTCTCTACCTGACGTGTCATTTAGGTCCCTCAACAGTTGCAATCTATCTACTTTTATCTCTTGGGATCTTTAATGAAGTGACGCTTCTCTTCTTGAAAATAAGGAGAAAAGATTTTTCCTCAACCCAGCACAATCCAATGCCGCAGTAAATCTAAGACGAAATCAATCACGAAAAACAGAACGAAAGATTTATTCTTCAGTCGAGGTGAAACTATAGGATTCACGAGCGTATCCCAGCAGGTCAAAAACGGGGGTAGTGGTTGGTCGCCCAAATGGCCAAAAGTAACATCCCATCAAGTTAACTGATTGGTACTAGTACCAATGATCCGTAAAAAATGTCCATGAGCTTTGCTGGTCCATCAGACCTCGATACTGCCGATCTTAATGACACATGTAGTTGACTCGTTTGTGCTAAATTTCAGGTACATTTTCCTTGAGACTCTCCGAAGAAACGAACCTACGGAATGGGACATTTCCAGTATTATTATTTGGATTTCACCTACTCGTTTGCGAATAAAAATCCGAACATGGGGAATCTCGACGCGATTTCCGCCAAAAGCCTCATTTTGGCCAATCTCAAAGTCTTTTTCGGAGACTCGGCCGCCGGTGTTGGATTTGACCTTCTTGTCTTCCGTCCCGCCGTTAAACGCGGGGTAATCCGATGTCCTGCGTCGTCCATCGTCAAGCTGCGAGCCAGCATGACGCTCCCGGCCGTTTTCCATGGGGAAACTGTGTCTTTCAGGACTATCAAGGCCTCGCCACTTCTCACGTCGCTTTTAGCCAATTCCCGGGGTTATGAGCACAAGAACTACCTGACGGCGAAAAGAAAACTCCGAATCGAGAGCTACAGCGAAGAAGAGATGGACACAGATGGCTCGTAATAGTGGGGGAGGAAAAAAAATGGCGTGATGTCAATGTGTGAGTATGCAAAAAATCAAATGAAGACTTTCGTATAATTTTGATCGTGGGTTTATAACTGTAAATACGTTTTTCTATAACAATACAATTTACGTGTAAATATTTCCAACGATGAATGAAACATACCTACCTCTCCTACCTACTTTTAAAATTCATCTCACTAGAAGGCACCTGGATATCATTGGAAACCGCCTGAAATGAAATTGGACATATCAATCCCAGGAGTAACAAGGCTCCTCTCGAGGGACAATAATTACAAAATGGGGTCATTATTGACCCCATTTTTTTTTTTTTTTTAATAAGGTACAGGATAGTAAAATGTCACAATTTTGGCACATGGAAACATTTTATGAAATCATGCCAAAAAAGATTATTTGCTAACTTGTCAATGTCTTGTGCATTTTCTAGGAGGTTCAGTGAGAAGAAAGAAGGAACGTTTGTCTCCGAGCTTTCGGCTTTATTAAGCCATCTTCAGGGTTAATTGGTGGATATTTTCTCATCGTCCCTGACGAGTGGACTGACAGAGGTAGAGACTGGGACGAGAAGAAAATATCCACCAATTAACCCTAAAGATGGCTTAATGAAGCCGAAGCTCGGAGACAACGTTCCTTTATCCTCCGCACTGAACCTCCTACAACCCTCCAAATAAAAAATTATTATTTGCGTAACACTCCTAATTTGGTTATTATAAGAAAACGATGGCTAAATATACACCAACTCCCACCATTCCTCATAGAACCAAGAGAAATAAAATATTGGTGAGTGACAAGAACGAACTAGGTATATTCATGAGAACTGTGGATCACTGACGTTGTTCGTCTTCATCGCATTCGTCACTTTCATCAACCCTTTGGTGTCAAACCCCAGCCTTGTGGTTCCAGGGCTAAAGGCGGCATTAAGCGGTGACCCATAGCATCCACACTAGGCCCGTTCGTCAATTGTCAGTAAAATTGAGAGGTTTCATTGATGTTAACCAACTTCAAGGTCCGTTCTTAAGGTGCCTTCAGATGAGCCATTTTTATTGTCAATAGTTGCAGAAAAAAGTATTGCAACTATCCCAAAACTTGTTGGACAACTATTTTTCGGACTTGGGCGAGGAGATGGAACGAAACAGTCAATTATGCGAATCCCCGACTGTATTTTACATTATTTTCTGTTATTCACAGGTCCTCATAAAGGTTCCTGTGATCCATATTTTCCCCTAACGTCTCTCGTTCCGTTTCTTTTCTATGTGATTATTCCCAATTCCTGTGAACGTTGAGGGTTTTGCTTGGGTTGAAAATGAACTGTTCAAACGAAAAGATTTTGTATTTCATAATATGAATACGCCATGTACCTACCTGCAACCTGAACTGTGGCACGTTGAAGACCCTAAATATTGAAATCGGACGGGTGGGAGGCTATAGCGTCCGAATTCATACTTCAGGCTGCTATACAAATCGCCTGTAACCAAAACACGTCGAACGTGTTCACTCGCATATTAGTATCATTTCTGCTGACTCGGGGTCCAAAAATTCTGATCAGAATTTCAAAATCACTTTTTGAAATACGGACGAAGTTAAAAAATAGTTCACTGTCCAGCAGGATTTCAGAGGTGACAGCAGTCTGGGCCTGAAACTGGCGCTCCAAATTCTCCTCTTTTTTTCTTTGGTTTGAGTGCCAAAGCAACTCCTTCGAATCCGACAACATTTGTTGCTCGTGTAAAGGCCCTACCTTAAGTTAAGACATTACCACCTAATTCTTGGTCGGTTTTCGACCAGTTCAAATAATTATAGTTTGGAATAGGAATTGCGTTTCTGTACCGGCCAACAACTTATTGAAAGGTAAGGAAAGGTGAGAAAGTAAATGATTCACACTCAATCAACAGTATCATCTTTTTATTGTAGTCAACGCGAGGGGATTTGTAGCAGTGGTAATATTGAAAAAAGTCGGTCGAAGGTTCAGAAGAAAAAAAAAGAAAAATAATAAAGAGCGCAACAGTGATTATTGTCAAAAAATAAATCAACATACAGCACATAGTCAATTTATAAGGAGAAGGAACAAACATTTTCACTGTAGAGTACATTCATAAATATAATATATAGAACATCGATAGATACAAAATATTCATATGCATTTTCACTCTTGTAATAAAATAACGAAACGAGAGAAACGAATTACAGCAGTATTGATTTATTTCATCACTTGAAATGATCAAATTTCTTTTATTTCTGCGTAAGACGTCATGTTATATCTTTGGCATATTCAAACATCGAAGAAAAATTAAAAGTCAGATAAGTACCACGGGAACAAGGTAATATTCCATCAACGACAAATTACTCTTCACAGATTGTTCGTTATAATACTGCAAGGAAGAGTTTAATAGTTGGTTATGAGCCAGTAGCTATTTCATTAAATACTGAGTCGTCTTTATGAACGAGTTTAGTTAGTATAATAAATAGTTATGAAAACAGCGGTATTCACTTGGACAGGTTCAACAGGCAGTGATGTGTATTTTTCAAAACGGAATGGCGTAGACTTGTACACGTAGGTATACGGTTAAGACACTACGAAACGGCGCTTGAGAGTTAATAGTAATTGCAGTGAGTCTTAGTTCAAGGATACAGTCAACGCTGTTTTCACGTCACCATAATATAAGACTTATAGCACTTAGTGCTATTCCACCACTTCAATTGATGGATGTTGAGGATTTCATACATTATAATCGTATAACTAGTAAATTGGAGGGAGAAAGGGTGCTAGAGCAAAACAAAACTTTTCTAGTCTAGAAGACATACTTAGTTAATTCGCTATAATCCAAAATACCAGTCTTCTTTCAAAGATTGACAGGTGAACCATACTGGGTGAAAAACGATGGACCACCTTGATTAAAGCAAAACTAGGTAATCAGAAAAACTAAATTATTAGAACCAAGACAATTATAGTGGACTTGTATCAATTTCAAGTGGAATTTAGGCTGTTCCAAGTCAGCTTGCCATGGTCCAGTGCTCTTGGTAATCGTTATTGTCTTGGAGATGATTTCATATCGTTACGCCACAGTCATGTAATCACACTTTACATTAACCCTTCACTATGTAAGTACATACATACCCTGGAAATAGTTCTGGAAATAGCCAAAGTTCAAGACAAGATTATTCTGAAGTGAGATCACAATGACGTGGTGGTGTGGACATAGTACCCAGAGTAATTACTGAACGAAATTGCCAACGTACAAATACAGCGTCCAAAGAGAGGGAGAGCTGAACGGAGTGAACCTCATCTTGTGGGGCTCAAAATATCTTTTCAGAAATGTGAGAAGTGACGGAGATCGTCTTAAGACCCAACAAGGTCAAGACTAATGGTTCATACAAATTTGAATACGTATCGTATCATCAACTCAAAATTAGCAGTAGCAAATCTTGTTGGTTGGTTACTGGGAAGGACAATTCGATCAGTTCTGAATAGCTTACTGACCCGAGATGGTAAGTATGTAGATAATATTATTTCTGTCCTGTCCACCGTCATCACTGACTGGACATGCACGAGGATCTGACAGTAACTTGGTTCAATAATTATTTACCAAGAGCTAGTCGAGGTACATCGGTCATGTTGCTGATGCAGCTTAAACTAGTTTTTAAAGGACTTGCTGGGATGAACTAGAGCGCAAGATTATAGAGATGGCTATGGTTCATATAGTCAGTCGATTTTGGGAGTTATAATTTTTGGTTTGTGGTTCCAAGCTTACTTGCTTGATAAATTTACCCCTGAAAGTAGGCCTAATAGAGAATGGAACAAACTTTGTATATTCCAGTATTTGAGCACGGGTAATAGAGAAGCTAATAGACCACGGCGGTCCTTGGATGCACCAGCGACTCTCACGTCCAAATAGTACAAGAAAAGGCTGTAGGGGAAATAGTCAATACTGAGATCCAAAACTCTAACATCAGATTTGAGGACTGCAATGTGGTAATAATCTTGTTGGATACTAATAACCCGCTCATGTGTTCACTTTCATCAAATTGTTGGTTTGCCCACAAACTTAATCAACATCGAAATAGTATCCGCTACTTTTAAATGATTCTTCGTGATAATTTAATGTGTTTAAACCGACAGCGTCTTCCTCCTCTTTCAGGATGTGATGTAATATATCTTTTTGGTGGTAAATCTAAAAAGGTAGTTGTTAACAGCAAAAACATTAAAAATAATTATTCATTTTCCGATTAAATGTAGACTTAGTTGGGAGCAGATTGAACGGGGAGGTAGCAATGTAACCAGCTGGTTCTGTCTGCTGTCCTGGAGTGGATAGGTGGTTGGAGCTTGAAAGCCTCTTTCGCTGTTCTTAATTGATCGACATTTCAACAGGCTGACAAGGGTCATCAAGATTTCTGTTCGTTCTCTCGACTTCCAGCGCTGCAACATTTGAATTTGCTAGCTGCCAGCTGTGTACTCTTTCATCAATACCACCACCCAATCGGGAGAGGAAGGAGAGCTGTCTGGCCTACGAGCTGAGCATAGCCACAATACTTTCGATTACCGTCATCACCACAGGTAGCCCATAACATTTTGCGAAAATTCCTACTTTCGTATTTTTGACTTGAATCATTTTTCACCCAGCCTGGTACCCAATCTTTGTGTGTAGTAGCTGCCAGAGAGCTAACTGGAAGAAGTAATATAAAAGTCGGTCCTACTTTTTATATCTTCTTTCTGTTACAAACTGAAGTAGTTGTCACCAGAAGTACGATACGACTGAATTGAGGATTTATACAGCATTCATACTTCATACTTATAATTTACTAATTGTCGTTTGAAATGTATACATATAATAAAATGGTTCATTATCGAAGATAATAAACCAAAAATTGGTGGATATCTATGGTGATGCTCGTTAAACTGAGATTTAGGCGTAATTGAGGTTATGCAAAAATTACATCCTACCAAAACCTGAGTCTTCATTGGTGAGAGGAGCGGTCACAATCTGCTTCCTGGGCTAATAAAATTGTAATTCCACTAGGTTGTTGTGTAATGGATTTGGAGTTGACTGATTGGAAAAGCAAGTGAATTCATTAGCTTGCGGTCGAAGACCTGATTCAGTCGTCAAATGTGAATGCAGCCGGGGAATTTCATTGTTCAACTCCTCGGGAAGCGACTAGGTAGCGTACATGCCGAGCATGGCAACAGTTAAAGGATTAATGAGATAAGATCATGATAAAGAGGGTGGGGGATGTAGCAGTCATCAGAACAAATCCACCATACCAACCAACAGATGAATCGAACGCGAATCAGCCACCATATCTGAGAGAGGTTGCTATACAGGTTGTATTAACTCCATCATTGCAACCTCGTCGGCAAGGCCTTTCCGCCTCACTTTATTTGTGAGTGGAATTCATAAGCTCACGCAAAAGGTAGCACTCAACATGACATCTGACTTGCAATAAGAGGATAATCCCAGAACTTTGTGTTACCGATATTATTGTTGCACAATTACACAATACAAAGGTTACATTCCCTAATGTTTCAACAAATTAAGAGGCACGCCATGTCATGTTACTGATACTATACGGTTAGTTAGTATTAAGAAACAGAGTTGGGCACAATTGATTTAGGAATTATTCTCACAAAAGATTGTTAATTCAACTATTCATTGTTGACGTAAAATCCCGAATGCAAGAGAACGCGATTGGGTATCTACATTGTTACACAACCCTTCCTTGAGGTGTAGGGGTTTGACCAAACCAATTACCAGAGATCATTCTACGGTACAATGAGGAATTTGCGACAATTATCGATTCCGAATAGGCACCATCATCCTGCTATAGTACGGCAATAGAGTAGAATGAATTAACCAATTGTACGCCAAGTTCAGATTGAATGAAGCCGCGAAAATTGAGGTGACCGTTTGACGTCACAAAAAGGACGATACTCCTAGTTGGGGGCGCTGACGTCTCCGGGTTTCAGAGAGGTGGGTCCAACTGGGCGTCACCGCGTGACGCCATTCGGTCTTATCCCTACCGTGGTCTTTTTCAAGGGCCAGCTTCTCTAAATTCCCTACATTTTCGGGAAGACTTTTCAGGAAGCTGACTATCATTTTTGTTATTCTTTCGAGCTTGAACTTTCGACAAAAAAATATATATACAGGGTGGGCAAAATGTATAGGACCAGCTATTCATCTCTGTGATTTCCAAACCTAAAGAAAACATTCAAATTGTATCCCCCTTTAATTTTTCAAGGGGAATTCAAATATCACATCTTCTCGGGTCGCGCATTTGCGCTAATGCGCATCAACTTTGTTTTTTAAATGGGAACCCCCATTTTTTATCGCAGATTCGGATTCTACGCATAATGTCATGAAAATTTCAATCGAATTTTTTGACCGCGCGTAACCTAGTCTACGAGCGCGCAAAAACCCGAAACCCTGACACTGTGCGAAAGTGTTGTCCACCGTAGACCCCAAGTGTGGCATATGAAAAAGGAATTGATAGAAAAAATAAATTTTAAAATAGAACAATGTGATAGGTATCTGAATTCCCCGTGGAAAATTAAAGGGAATTACTTTTAGGTTCGGAAATTACTGAGATAAATAGCTGGTCCTATAAATTTTGGCCACCCTGTATATAAAAAATTGACGTAAATTCCCCATTCCTCTGATATTCCCCACATGTTGCTCTGACAGTCAAGTAGTTCCTGAAGGTAGGGGATTCGTCATTACTGGAGGAGTAATAGATACTGTCCTTGCTGGAGAACCAAGGGAATAGTCAAGTTCTGGCATTTTCCCAGTAGAATTTGATCGGATGTAACAATGTTTAACCACAAGAAGGGCAGGAAAAACCTGGGCCTGTCCCAAAATAAGGGTCTGATAATATATAAGTGACTAAGGACAACTGATAAACGGCGTGGAAGATTTTTGAACTAAAGTGAATAATTGGTCGATAGTTAGGTGCTAGGTAGCTACTCGTATCATGCAAAGACTGCCTCTTGGCAAGTTCTTCTTAGGTTTCTTTTTCATATTCGGTATTGTTCCCCATGAACTTCCAGAATGCCTTGTTCTAGGTCCTACTGAACCTGAACACACCTCATCCAAAGGTATGTAAATTTTCTCTTGATGACTATTGATGGTTGCCACCACTGCCAAAAGCTGAAAAGTCAGAAGGCTCCACTGACGAGAAAGTCGTTATAAAGCATTCAGTAGGCTCCAGGAACTACGACCTTTGGATGAGGTGTGTTCAGGTTCAGTAGGACCTAGAAGAAGGCATTCTGGAAGTTCATGGGGAACAATACCGAATATTATAATATAATATCATTATATTATAATGATATTATCACGATTCGGGATATGCCCTTTTGTCATTCAGGAAGGTTGAAAATTCAAATCCCCAACTCGCTCTAATGCTTCGTAGAAACTCGCCTCCTGGTAGTCTCAGATCGCCTGTAGGAACGACGACAGCTACCTAGTACCTCCCCACAATGCTCACCAACTCCGTAGTTGGAATAATCTCAATCTCTTTTGATTAGCAACTACAGACAAGTTACTGTCAATTTCTTGAATAAAAGGAAGCTCCTTGATTTATAGCTCAACTTTTAGCTTTTGTGTATCTTTTATATAAATGTTATATAGTAAAAAAACAACAACACACAGGTCCATCCTTTATCATTTTAGGCTTTCGTTCTACTTAATTCTAAAATGTGTAATGTAACAAATTTGTATATGTACAGTTATTCTTTTTAGAAAGCTATTACTCTTTCAAGGTTGATATATTTATTTTACGTTTGACTTTTCATTTTTATTAATTCCCAAACAACAACAGTAACAAAACAAAAAAATTCAACATACAACGTGACACCCTGGCAAGTTGTCAGTTTGAAAGTTGATATTAACGTCAGATTCGTGTTTCAATGGTGAAACAAGACAGTAATTCAATTTACACTAACCAGACATCTACTTTAGGCACCGCCTGAACGATTAAATTTATGTAGTCTCTTACTGACAAGTAAGGATATCCTAACATCAACGTCAGTAAGACGTCAATGCTGTCAGTATTACCACTATTAAAGTTTAAAATAAAAAAATAAAGAGCAACCAAACTTAAAACCTAATTTTGGAGTTGAAACAGGAAACCTTTACCAGCATGCGCTAGATACCTAATATAATCACAGCCTTCTTTTGATTAGTCTAATAAAATATCTTTCCTAAAAACTGCGCAAGCTTTTGAAAACGCAAAAAAGTTGAAACTAAAAATAAATCGTCAAAGGAAAATGTTAAATCAACTAACGTATGAGCTACAATAATGCTAAAGAATCACAGTTAATAGCAATGGATATTATTATCGCGTTTGGGAAAAATGTATGAATCCTCGCAGAGCTGTGAAGCGTGCAAGTACTGATCTCGATATAGATGTTCAAACAATTTATAATATAAGCGTATTACTTAATTTTGATAGGTAATAGAACTACTAAATAAAATGCTTCTCCAGGATATCCTATTATCGGATAGTTATTTCAATTACTCGGATGAACTGAAATTTATGCTTGTTACACAACTCAATTTGAAAGCGCGTGATAGAAATCTTCTACGTACCATCTGCCTGCATAAATATGTACTTAGATATGCTGCTATGTAATTAAAAAAGATGTAAGGTATGTTTGTTCAACACTGACAACTAGACGTTTGTTCAACACTGACAGTGGCCCCGTTTACTGTAGAAAAAAAAAATATATATTGTAGCGACCTCCAGTAGTTTTAAGTAATACCCTCTACAATTGAGCAAAGATTAGTGGATAAAATGATTCACTCGTGTTTTTGATTTCAATGCTGTCTCATTCGATATAGCATTAATTTACTACAAATATAGTATCCATGTTAGTGCAGTGTTGCCACAACTAGCCTGATAAAAACGCAATTGCATTACATTTCCACATAACAAGGCATCACATATAACCTCGTATCTTGGTTTTGTGATCATTAAAAAAAAAAAAGAAAAGAAAACCTTGTATCTTATCGCCCTGCAGTTCGAATATTGACGGAAAATGAATTTTCTGGCTTCTAGAGATCTGAATAAAAACCTCGTTTAATATCAACCTCATATCTAACCTATGATAACCTCAGTTTTTTATCTAACCATCCTGTAAAATTTGGGTTTTTCAAGATACCATGTGATACAAGATTACCATGTGATGCCATTGATAACTTTAACTAATTTTCCAGGTATTCTACATTTCTTTTAGGATTGTAACGTTTCAAGAAAAACAGAACATTGATTCTTGAATATGAAATTAATTTAATTGAATATGAAATTAATTTGAATAACCCGCACCTACACTCTATTCGTAAGATCAATATGATAATTTTTTCATATAGTTGTGGGCAGTGGGATAGAAACAATAATGAACATTGTCTATCTCAGAATTATGATCCAGAATTGGAGGTGGTTCTTTAGAGAACAACTACTTTATATTGACTTCGTGAATGAAATAGGACATCAAAATGGAGGGAGAGAGATTGGGTTGAGTGAACGAAGAAATAAATATAGGCACCTATAACAGCACTTGAGTGAATTCTTACACTCCTCTAGGGATGAGAGCAGGAGTGACGCTGAGTCACAGATTGATTTTCAACTCGCCCCAACAACTTATCCATAATATTAGGAGACGAATATTGTGAATGATAACACCCTTGGGTTACAAGTGAACCAGTTCTTATTAATCATTTACACTGAGCTACCTTCAATTTACTCGTATGGTTTTGAAATCTAAGTTTCCTCAACCACTATTCTTTCCCATCATGATTTCATCGTACACGGTGACCAACTGTCCTTAATAATCATATTTCTCTTAACCTTGAGTGGACAAAACTTCAATATTGACCCACCCAATGAAGCTGCCACGAGTTGAACGTTTTGATTCAAGCAGATACCTTACGCCGTTATACAAAATTTGAAAATTATTTTCCATTTCATTATGGAATCGTTGATATTAATTGTCCTATATTAAAACGTAATTTTATGAGGTGCGTGGACTTTGACTGTATGTAGTACCTATTTTAGGAACAAAAAATGCAAACACTGACAGTTGAATGTGTATAGTTTGAAATAGCATGGCAAGTAAATATATGGGGATGAACCGTTTTCAAACCCGTACAAATCCCACATTGCAGATAACTGTTCTACTTGAACTACTTCACGAAAAGCAAAAAAGGAACTCCCATAGGGACAGCTACCAACAGGATCAATATAAAACAGTAAAAACGAATTTTGAGTTACACCAAGGAGAGGAACTAGTTCGAATGAAAATAAAATACCTAACTCTTAAAAGAAGATTATTCCACCAGCTTTGAACAAAGTTGCCACTGATGTCATCAATGAGAACCCCGGTTTTGTATTAAAAGTAAAATTAATTAGCATTCATGATATAAATAAAATGCATGTTCCTACCATGGACTTTTCAAGACTCTACGTGACTCGTTCAATTTTTGCTACGCGTATGAGATTTGCTGAATGAAAAGACCAGATCCTTCCTTAAAAAGTATAATGGAACTAAAAAGTTTACCAATCCAAAAGTCCATTTGGTGAATTTCAAAACACATGGCCATAGGACATTATTCAACAGGCGGTAGACCCATAATTTCATCAACTTTCAAACGAAACTGTGCCATCGGAATTTCTACAAAATATGTTCGAATAAATAACTATGTACAGATGAATATTTAAAATCATATGTTCTAGATGTATGACGATAGCTGTCATGAGCAAAAACTTATACGTAAGTATCTAATTTTTTTGTCTCATTCTTTCTTTTTCTTCGAAAAATAAATGCACCTCTATTTTTTCAGAATGGAGAACACAATACTATATCAGACTAAATAAGTTCGAGGCTACCCAGTATACAACGTACAATCATCTTGGAGAAAGAAAGGTTTTCCTTCTATGGGATTTCCTTTCCCTAAGAGTAATGTACTCTTGCCTACGGGCACTGTGCCTACACTCTAGGATATGATTCACTTTGTTAACAATTTCTATAGCTACGTTCTTGTCACACTCAAAGTCTTTAGTTTTAAATTTACCTGCCTCTTCGTCGTTTCGATCGCGCTTCATTTTCCAATGTACAAGTCTGAAACAGAACAGAGTTCGTACAAATTCACGAAGGGCAATTCAATTTGGTATTTTGAAAGTGCTAAGGGAGGGGGACACGATAATCAGAACCGGGCTAAGTGAGTTATCTTGAGTTGATTAATTGAGATTGCTCTGCTTAAATTGTATGTCAATATTAAATTTTGTAATACGAGGGATGTCCAGAAAGAAAGGTTACTAAGGCTGGGATTTGTTTTTCAGAGTTGTCACCCCTGGTAGGTAGAGAGGTTCCAACAGTAAAAACAAATCATCAAACGCCTCAGTCCGTTACGAAATGTAGTCACAGCAGCCAAACAGTTCGTCCTCCAATCGCCCTACCTACTGCACGCGAATTTCTTGAACGGTCTGAAAGCGAGGGTGAAACTTTTCTTGACTCAATTGTGACTGGTGACGAAACGTGGGTGTGTGACTATAATCCCGAGTTAAAAAAGCAGTCTGTACAGTGGCGCCATACCCGTTCACCATCAACCAAAAAATTCAAAGTCCAATTTTCAGAGAGGAAGATCATGTCATCTGTCATTTGGAACCGGAAAGGGATATTAGTGGTCAATTTTATGCCTAAACGAACCACCATAAACCGCAGCAGCACACCCAAGAAGTTGAAAAAAAAACAAAAACAAAAAAAATACAAGGAATGCTGACTCCTTCATGACGCTAGACCTCATACCGCCCGTTCTCACTCAGGACCTGCTTGGGACTGAGCCACCCAACTCTCTGGACCATCGAATTATCATCTTTTAATACATTTACGGATTTTGGGGACACAACGATTTTCAAATGACGAGGAGGTCCAGGATGTTGTCGAATAATGGCTTTGAGAGGTGGAGCTGAAGGTATACGACGAGGGTATACAAAAGCTGGTCCCTGAGGCTTCAAAAAGGTTTTGACCTCAATGGCGATTATGTAGAGGAATAATGACATATTTTGACACTTATCTAAATTCATTTAAATATACATATTCATTTTTAAATTTTTAACAAATGTTGTAACCTTACTTTCTGGACGTTCCTTTCAACGACTAAATATAGGGATAAAAATACTGAATATAATCTCAAACTAATTGTCACACACAGTTCACGTGCACACTACTAGCATAAGCATCTTCAGATTTGTTCTCGAATAACCACATGGATTTCATTTGGATCAGATCAATAGTTCCCTCAGACCCTGCAGCAACATGAAATCCTATCGTCCTGGTCCTCACGTTCACTACAAGCCGTCAACTTATATACACCTTGGCATACTTCCCTGGTAGTTGGAATATGATATTTTCTTACTTGAAAGTAGAACGATGATTCGACTTGTGCTCGGTCAGATCACAAGCCACAACATCCTCCATTGGATAAGTTTCTGCTAACTGACGACCCCACAGTTTGATGCTGAGCATCCGAGCACTCGAGAAGTAAGGCTGCATTGCAGGAGTGATTTCAAGCCGCTCCCCAGATATTTCTGAGAAAGGGAGGATAAAAGCATACATGTAAGGGTACACCAAAATTACTTAAAAACAATTTCCCTGAAACACAGAAAAAAATCATTTCACTCTACTTATCGATCTTTCTTTCATGAACAAGATAATGGGCAGAACATGGAAAGTCTTATCACTATTTATTTAGATTAATGAACTTGAAGAAAAGCGAATAGCGATGAGTGCGAATTTGTAGGTTACAGTTTAAAATTGACATAACCTCTCAGTGACTCTCTGCATTTTTTCTGTCTCACTCCTCAGGAGTCAAGTCAACCTCATCAAAAATCATGCCTGCCAGAGTGAGGTTTGTCAACATGTGGGCTCGAACAGCTCGTGAATACGTATGCCCATTCAACATTTTGTCAACGCTGTGGCCTGCGTAGATGGTGGTTAGTGGATCTTTCAGACCACTACCTCCCATTACAGTGCCAATACATCCAGTGATTTTTTGGCTATAACTCCGGTCGCACAGGTCTTTGGAAGCTGCTTTTCTGGTTTATTACCATTCATTTGGGTATGAACACATTGACAAAATTCATAATGACTAAACTAAGAAGATTGTATAGTTATTTACAATTCAGAGGCTGTACGAATGAATAAAGTAGTAAACTGGATATTCTGCCAGAGCTTCTTTGTGAAGCTAACTAGGAGAGTTAGGAATTACAAACGAAAATCTAGCAACAATGTTTTTATTGAGAGGGTTCTGTGTACTATGAATAGGTAGCTCTTAGCGATTCATCGTCCTACGGGCTTAATTTCTCTATACAGATAACCCTACAAAAGTATGGCCATGGTAAGTTGTATTTATTTGCACATATTGACCGTGAAGACGAGAACCCTCGTATCTCCAAAATCCCAACTTTTCAGGAGACAAAAAAACAAAAAACAGTTTTTGATCCCTATGAAGCCTTGGGGAACTAGGCAACTCTTCACTTGACTTTCACGCTTATAACTCACTTATTCACTGGTGCAAGCGCTAAAATCGGTGGCGCAGCTTATGAAAGGTGGATAGCAATGAAACATTTGAAGGTACGAGGTTTCTCGACTTCACCGTCGATATGGAGAATAGATTCATTTCATCCCTCCCCACGCCGTAACGCCATTGTTTTGTCCCTTATGTCTTTCCAACATATCAACTGAATCGGTTCGTGTCGTTCTTCCTACGGGTGCGCGACACCTTTCTGAGTTGATTGGTGGACATCACTCCACTACACAAAACCATGCAGTTGCTTTATTTTTCTGGGACGATTATGAACATCGGTTAAAAACTTTAATAAACTACTATTATTATATTATTATTACCAAGGTAAACTTCAGTCTTCACGCGGATCTTGTTTAGTATGTGAACACTGAAAGACTGGAACAACGGAGCCTCCAGGGCGTTCATCTGTCCCCTGAATTTCCTCATGTCTTCATCCTTCTGCCTTTGTGCTGGCGAAAGCAATGAACATGTGATATGATATAATACGAATTATTCGTGAGCAAACATCTAAATTGTGGAACGTACAGAACGATCTGGATGTAATGGGAATTGAAAACGCTAAGTAAGTAATTATTGAATGGAATTAGGAGGTGGGAGACTGCAAGTATAAAACTCTCAATTATAATTCAACATTGGAAAGATTAATATACCTCTCACTGAACCAGATGGCTCGATTGGCCTGGGCGTGGTCTCTATGCTGTAGGAAAAAGACACACCAATATCAATAATTTCCATCAAATTCAAAATGAAAAAAGGCGATCAGAGTGATTTCTGTCCTCAGAGACAAATTACTCCAAGTATTCGGAAATACAGGAATTCGCAGGGGTGGATTGTTCTAGATGATTCGAGCTCTGGGTATTCAATAGACCGGACGCCATAAGATAACTATTGTGTCACACTGGACGATCAACACTACCTGTGTTCCCCAAAATATGTGTATTACCCATGTAGCAGCAGTGGCAAAACGATAATTATTTTCCCATATCTACCTGGGTCACAGTACCTACTGTGCGAACTAAATGAGTGAAATTCACACCCACTCACCTACTACGCTAAAATTTGAAGGGATTTGGTCAGCCGTAGTATCGACCGATTGAGTGACCCCCTCGAAATTTAGAAGGTGCCATCATCTTGAAAATCGAGACATGCTAGCGAAAAGTTTGTGGCCATTGGTCAATAAGGCCGATTTTTGGCAATGTATCCGCCCCTGGTCTATTCATCTCACATATTATTTCATGTAGATTTTGAATGTGGACCCAGGAATCACAACTCAGAGAGCCTAATAATAACCAATAACGCAGAGATTTCCATGAAATTAAACGAGACTGAAGAACTCTTGTAAAGATGTGTCGAGTCTTTTGATTTTAGGGAGGAATAACGTCAAAGTTTCGTAACTAACGCATAACAATATCGTCTTAGAAACATGAATTCTGTAGCTTACAGCAGCGGTCTTGAAGTTACTCCCGGAAAATTAGATAGATGTATTCGTGATCACCAATAAAAACTGAAAAAATAAAATAGAACTGAAATGCCTCACAGACAAAACAATAATTTCTAATAAATCGGGAAAAATCCGAACTTCCGAGTTATAAAAGGACGGGTATTATTATGTAGTATCCGTATCCAGAGAGAATAAAATTCAAGTATCAGAACCCACTTACACTAGAGGATATGATTCATCTTGATAGTGAGCGACTGAGTCCCTATCGACGATTGCGAGGTATGAAAAACCAAACTTGTTAATAATTTCTCGAGAGTCAAGACAAGGGAAGTCCCAGTCCACGTCACCGTCATCTTCAGCTATGTACAGACTATAGTTAGTCACGCTGTCTCTGCAACAGAGTGTAATAGTAGCATTGTTAGTAAATTATGATAAAATGCCAGCCGGTTTTGTAGAAACCTAATTGTAGCCTTAACATCTTATTCATTTCTAGGTCTAAAAACATTAATGTACTTCAATACTAAAATAAAAGTGTAATTCAAAAAGAATATATTATTTCGTAGGAGCAACTTACTTCAAAGAGACATCTGTGAATTCCGTTGAACACTTCCAACAAATGAGACCGATTAGGTCGCTGACTTTGGCCGATGCTACAATTGTAACTTCCATGGGGAACTTCTGTATTTCCTCTGGTAGCATAGTAACGTAAATTCTATATTTTTTAATAGGAACACCTACCTGCGCCTGAAAATAGACCCACCACGAAATCAACGGAGTAGTTTTAGACAACAGTGCGAAAGTACGACATAAAATATCCTAGTATAACTTATAATATTAATATTCCACGTAAGAGTAAGACTTACATTGCCATCGAGTTTGGCATAATCTTTGAAAGGGTTGTCGGGCTGATTTGGATACTTGAAAAGGAGCTCAGTAAGAAGTGATACCCTCTTTCCGGCGTTATCCTTCCGCGCGACGTCCACATCCTTGTGGGGGAAGAACATGTTCATTTCATCATCTAGCAAAAATGTCAAATTGTTACAAAACGTGTTATGACATCTGTATAGAAAAGACAAATTAACAGTCATACCGTACTCTACCAATTAGTGAAGAACGGTGATACAGTAAGTTAATTGGTTAAGTATTGAAAAACTAATGTATAGTACAGCAAATGGAGAAATCCATGGAATGAGTAGGTTCCAGACATTAATAGAGAGTTCCAGGGGATAAGGGTGCTTTGAGTGGGCCAGCTGTTGAGGGCTTATCCTTGGGCGAGCGAGACCAAACGCTAACATGATAAGCCCAAACATGCTCTGTCTAAGAGTGACGTTAAGCAACGCCGTACTTTCCGGTTTTTTACATGTTAACTTGGATTTTATACTTGACAACTCAGTCAACGCAGTTCTCAGTAAACTCGACAACTGGTGAACGAACACGGACGGGATAACCAATCACTGTTATCCACATGTAAGGTTACTTTGCGGTAGGATCTAACAAATCCTCACGATAGGGAAGCCCTATCTTTAAGACCAATGAGTCCGGGAGAGGTAGATAAGAAGGTCTTATTGAACGTTAAGGCGGTCCTATCGGAGCTGACTTATCCCCTTGGAACTCTCTTTTGAGATTAGCGGGGTTCTAACGTAGCAATGTGATTGGAGTTCATACTAGATAGAGGACGGGAAGGGTTGGTCCACTTGACATTTCTAGACTTGATAGCTTTCTTTTTCTCCGTGCTGATAGCCCTCTCCATCCGCGGTTTCGGTCTCCTGAGACCGAATTGCAAATCTGAAAACGAATTGAACAAGGATGTAGACACATAACTCGTACAATCAAGTATCGTAACGATAACTGGAAAAGACACACACCCGAATTGAGGTCAAACGACTGGGCAAGAATAGCATCTTCTTCCTCTTCCTCCAAGACGTTGGGGTAGCAGTCATATTTTCCCACTGGTATCTGACGTGCAACATTGTCACACGTCATCACCACCTCACACATTCCTTAAAACAAGGAGAACAACATGGTTAAAGTGTGTTTGTCACAGAAAATGCAATGGATGCTGATAACTAAATGTGATGCGTTGCCTGCTCGAACTGTTGCTGCTTCCTTTGCCACACAAAGCCGCTCAATATGACAAATAGATTAAAATTAAAAAAAAAAAAAAAAAAAAACAGGAGGAGTTGAGTTGATTTGTGATGACTCAGATTTGATTAAATACGACCATAGAAATTCAATTGGTTACCATCAATTAACTTATAAGATAACGCAGCAATAATACGCATGGTATTTGCAATTTAATGAGGATGATCGGCTCAGGTATACAGGCATACTATTAAAATAAACCTAAGAATAAAATAAAATAATCTAAATTCATTCAAGTTCAACGCTTCGAAAAAGTACTCATTCGAGTACTCAGGAATATCGAATATTCCTTTCGATACCAGTATAGAGTAGTGGTATCGCACGTCACCAATCACAAGATAACATATCATGCATCCACATTAATTTCCATGGTCTCTTCCAACACTTGAAATCAATCGAAAATTGGCAAGTTGTGTAGAGTTACCCGGCCGACTGCTTTCTATTTTAAACTTCTACTCCTAAATAATTGTGAGATCGAGCTACAGACGAGTAAAAATACTCCTAAATAATATTTAGGAACATATTATGTTCCTAAACAGGCCAAAAACCTTTGAAACTTTCTGTAGGACTGGGCTGTTCATCATGATGTTCGCCTGAAAACCTGTGTTCTCCCTTCTCACCTATATCAGGAAGGACAAGGACTGTAGGACCTGCATTTACGACCCCATGAGGTATGACACAGAAAATCGATCATTTGTATAATCCAACTTCACTTCTGTCAACCCTAGGACATACACATTTGTCTCAACATGATACCGGTGTATCTCTTCCGGTTGAGTTGAGTAGCAGTTCGCGCAGATCTCGACAATTCGTTTTGGCAATCAACGTAAACAATCCCCCTTCCCCCGAAACCTCAGCTTTATACTTGCTAGAACAACATTTGGGCCCATCTGGATGTATTGCCCGAGCGCGGTTCCCATGCTCTGAGAATACTCCCAAGCAGGCAAAATCTCGTACTCGATGTCTTCAAATTGACCTTTTCTAACAAACGAGCCGCATTTTGTCGAACCATCTTCACTTATATTAAATTTAAATTTAATTTATTTAATACCTAATTCAAGCTAACCATTCAGATCATTTCTATTTTTTCCACATCAGAATATTAGTGTATTATCTTTAAGTAATATTATTACAATGTAAACGGGCACGATAAATATTTTGTCATCATATTGTGTATGGTTTAAAATATTCGGTGTCGAGATTGTATTGGTTGCCTGTATCATTTTAATTAATTAATAAATTCTAGATAAACAAAATAATGACGGTGTGATGTATGTCACACAGCAGTAGGCATATAGTTGTAAGCTTGTTTAGAAGCCGAATAAGTTCGACTGAAAATCTGAACAAAGATATTTCATGTTTTCCGAGCGAGTGTGTCATTCCTACCTCAACACCGTCTAGCTTGCATACATCCGCTTATTAACGAGGGCATCGGCCGCATGGAACACGACCACATTCCGTAGTTCGAGTAAGACGAGATGTAAATTTGAACGCATCAAAACCTACATTACAATGTACATCTAACCACGAATCAACTAGTGTTCTCGAACGATGGAGGAAAGTAAAAAAAATAGTGCGGATGACAATGAAAACGGCGACAAGCCAAGTGCCGACCTACTATACATCCGCAATTTACTCTGTTTATTCATCCACACTATAGTTGACGTACTCTTGACATTTTCAACAATTCGATACGGTCGATCACGCTTTTGTACGTAAATCAATTAATTACATGATATCAGTGAAAAATCAAGAAGTGCTTCGAGCGAAAACATAACCTGCGAAAGACCGAGAGCAACGAACAGTTCGGGAAGATGCATCATAAATGAAAATTCAATGTAAACAATTGAAAAACTCTTACCTGAATCATCTGAGGTGATAAAAGAGTTCCGTATATGCGACAATAGGTAATGCTTGTTGTCATATAAGGCCATAGTTCTAAATACATTGCAACACCACGCTTCAACTCGAATTCCCACTGAATAGTACCATGATGATGAAAGCCACTAAGAATTTCTTCAACTACATTACGCATTTACCACAATGTTATAGAGTTTAGAAGGGACGACACTGTGTAATTGGGGATACTTCTTGACAGTTTGAAATTCATAAATTAACTCAAATTATCTAGGACAAAACAGAACTGAATAACCTGTAAGTATATTTACCAACCATGGAAGAAGGGATACTTTCATGTTTACCAACAAAACTTGTATAGACGAAAGACACTGCCATCTTACTACTAAACTCAACAACTTGCGAGAAAAAAACCTTGAATGAAATTACGGGATACACTGCCTCGAAGCTCTTCTTGTTCTCTCTACTTGTATTAAATTTCACAGTAATTTATAAATTGAAATTTAATCTCAAATTGTGCATGATCTGCAAGTAACTGCGTGTAAGGATAAAAGCCACAAGACGTACAAACTCAACGCTGATCCATGACTCCAGAGACGTATCTCTTCTCTGTAGGTTGCGGTATCCGTTCAAGTCATCATTCGTTGTCTTGTCACAGAGCTACTTGAAGCCTCAAGTTTTATGTTGTTAAAATATTTAAAGAAATCTTTCTCGATTTAAGTTTGTGTGGTTTTCACGAGAGATTTCTGAGGCGCCCTCCTGAAAGATTTTCAGGACTGTTCATCAGGTAAGAACGGTGTTTACGCTCATTCACTGCGGACATCCTCCCGTTGTGTTGATTTCTCTTATCACTGTCACTCCCGTTTCCTTTACGTGACACGACAAAATAATTGAGTTCCTTGTTGAGATTTTCTGTAATTCTTTGGTAGTTGTGAGTTCATTTAGATTATTTGAATAATAAGGATAATGGCTCGTCAATGAATATATTTCTGGTCGTTGACGCATGAAGTAGTGCACTTCAGGCCCGATAGTGACAGATCGATTAGGGGTAGTATTGAACGCCTTAAAATATACCTACTTACACTCCTTTCTGTTATTGTGTTGTCGTCAGTTATGTTCTCGTTCACCTTCATACTTAGTGGATATACCAAATCATGACTCATCTTTCCGTCATGGTGAGGCCTCATGGAATGACGTAGAGCACATTATTCAAGTACCGTCATTACTTGGCGTACAAGGGTCCTACGATGGGGTGGCCGCCGAATTACGGTCGATGCAATTGTCTATATTTATTATATAATATCGGCCATCCCTCGTTAGCTCTAGGATCGATCCCCAGACCTGTCAGGTTTCGGTTACCGAATGTTCTGATCCGGTACAATCTTCATACACCATGAATACTGCAACCTAGCATTTTCCTTGAATAGAGTTACCTTGCACATTCCTTGTCCCTACCCACGAAACATGCACGATTCTCAGAATGAAGGAGGGTACTGATGCACTTTGAGGGTTTCTTGCTGCTAATTAGTGTGGGCCATTAAATTTAAAACCAAGCCAGATAGTTCCAGTGACATTTAACTAAATACTTACACCAGCCATTCTATTCAGTTCGCAAATACACCAACCATTTCTGTATACCTAATAAACGTGTTATAATAAATGTGATTGAATGTCTCCGTGACTGTTCTGTTTTAGATTCAGAGGGATGGTAAATGGCCTGGAACAACTCTAATTCCGTCAGAAGGTTCTCGTCATTGATCTACTTGTATTAACTTTTCTCTCGTATCTCCTCAAATCGATCAATCATGTTTTCGAAACTACGCGGTTTCATTTCCCGGCACAGAAGGAAATTCATAGTCGGGAGCGTTATTGTGGGAGGTGCCGTCCTTGCAACGACTTATGCTCAGCGGAAGCTGCTCGAATGGCAAGAGAAAGAAGCCCAAGCGTATTTTGAGAGGATTAAAAGGGTGTCACACTTTAAAAGTACTGAACGCAACTGCACCAAGACCATCTGTTCGCTCTCCGAAACACTCAAAGAGACCATCTTCAAGCTCTTGGACACAGAAGAAGTGCTTAGGAAAATCAGAGCTGGCGAGGGCGACAAGATTCAACTTTGGGATGACCTGAAGATTTTAGTATTCACACAGATATCAACTTTGCTTTATGCAGGTTTGATGCTGGTTATTGTTTTGCGCGTCCAGCTCAACGTCATGGGAGGATATCTGTTCAGATTCAAAATGGACTCGAAAGAATCTGACGAAGCCCCGAGTCCGGAATGCCAAGAATACTACTTGTCTCTCTGTAACTACTTCATCAATCAAGGGGTTAAAGATCTTTGCTCAATCATAAACAAACACGTGCACATTGTGATGAAAGATGTGTCCCTCAAAGAAAAGATGTCCCTACAGGATATCGAACAAGTGTTCTGGAGTATACAGTCCAGTATGAACCAAGATCCTCTCGACCCTCTCAAACATTTATCTAAATACTTACTCCAGCCATTCCCACCTGAACATTTCAAAGACAAAGACGGCGATTTCATGAAGAAAATATTCTACGAAACGACGGAAATTCTCGACAGCCCCGAAGTCATTTCTGTGGCCGAGTCGAGTATCAAACACTGCTACTCCAACACCGTAGACAGGATCACAGCTTATTACATGCCCAACAACGGTACCGTCAGCACCCTGGAGAACGGCGTGAAAAAGTCTCATAACGAAGTATTCAATAACGTAGCCGAAATCACCGTACCGCTTGCCAAGGTCGTACCCATCATCCACGGACTCGCCAAAAGTCCAACCAAGAACAATCAACTCGACCCTTGGATCGGTCAATACATCGTCATGGAGAAAATCAACTCGATGGGTGCCAACCTGTATGAAGCCTTCTCATTACCGCAAGTATGTAAATGAATTGAACGAGTGAACCGTATACGATTTCTTCATTTAATTAATACCACTTGCCTTAGGAGTTGTTGATATTCAGTTGTAAAGATAATCCTATTTGTTGGAAATCAATTTCATGAACGGCCTTTGAGCTCAAGCGTGTTGATGCTTCAAAACCACAACCACTGTAACTATAAGGCTCATGGGTTGTATTGTTGGATATTATTTGTACATACATTACGTTGCTATGTATTTTCAATAATTTTTAAATTCCAATTACATGTAATATTCTAGTCCTCAAATGACAAAATATTACTTATTAGTTTAGTGTTGTGAGCTGACACCATTGCCGACGATACTGTAGTATGGATTCCCTTTGCCCATTCCAGTGCTTTTTTCTTTTGTCTCACATTCAAGGATTCCTTTCAATTGTATAAAATTTGAGGGACTAGATGAAGTTTTTAATTGCATTTCTCGGACATATTTGTTATGTGTATTCGTTTGAAAATTACTCTACTGGGCTCTTTGTTTATTTAACTTCAAGTTTATGTTGGTTGTCCTGAGAGATTCAGGATTATTGGGAGTTAGTCTACGGGTGTACTTGTTGAAACATGTAAGGTTATGGTGTTTGGGTTCATTTGATAGAGGATAAGGTCGTGGCTTTAACCAACCTTCATTTTCATGTTTTTGTTTGTTTGTTTTTCAATCAATAATTGAGTTCACTATCTGCACATTGTCCTTTGGAGTTCATGAATGAGTAGGATATACACTTGGGAAGGTCAGTGCAGATTTTCAGGCGAGGGAACCTGTCGGGCGGAACTGCGAAACAAGACGTTCCTCGACTGATTCCTTCAGCTCGAGTTCTTACACCGATCCCAGGTTGGTGTGGGAAACTTGGTCCAGGAACCTGATGCTGTTAGAGCACTTCATGAGTTACGCCCCAAACTCAATCCAAAATACTCATGGCCCAATTTGAATGCGCAATAGGATCATCATTCTGTTCGTTCATTTTAGTTGAGTAGAGCGTGATATTTAGGTTTACTTCATGGTAGGTGTTCCCATCAATGTCAGATCACCCCAAAAATTAAACCATCGTGGTGGGCGCCTTCAATTCATCCCCACTAGGTACGCTCCTTCAATTCATCCCTACTAGGTACGCACAGTGATGCATTATAAGCCAGGCGATAGGTTGTCTCTGAAAAATAAATACCTACTTCTGATTTGTTTCGATGTTGCCAAATTGAAATTTGTTACTATTAGGTAACAAATTTAGTCCACTATTTACTAAATGTTCTGAATTAGAACACCAATAGTTTATAGGAAATGTTTTGGGCCTCATTAGGTTTCCCCGTGTACTATTTTAGCTATGAAACGTAAAAACACCCTTATGTGATATCTGAAGTGTAGGTGTGGGCTGCCCGAAGTTTTGGTACCATGTTATGGATACTTCTCCTCGTAAGGTTTGGAGGGCTACAAACTTAGGACAGTATGAGATACGTACTGTAGGTATTGGAGAAACCATAACGTTGGTGTAGCAGCTTCTTTTTTTCTCGATAGCTATGCTGTGAATATCTTAGTGACTTACCTACATGATGAATTGCTGATTTTGACCGTAATAAATCTCGTTTTTATCATAGAACCATGTGGTTTTTCTTGAGAGCCTTGCTACTTGGCGTCACATTTATCGTGAAAATCGACATGCCAACTTTCAATTTTGTACGAAAAACGTCTCCAATTATATGAGATATCTAGCCCCAAGGTGTTAACTCCTACCAAATCATCATCTAAGTTCTTGTTGAGGACTACTCAAATTATCTCACTTAAGTATGTACTTATGGACAATAATTTCTTTCAGTTTGGTAATCTTATGTCGAAGAAATCTTGTTAGGAAATCTTCATACAGCTACTTAGAGCCGACTAACTTCCAGCAGTGTCCAGAAAGAACTATTGACCTAAAATCAATTGAAATGAGTGGGAAGGAGAAAATAATAACGATTATTCGCATGTTATAATAGTTTAATTAACTGCAAACCCTATCAGTAAACAATCATTGATATATGTAACTTATACCACTTTCGCTTGGAATGCAAGTCGAAATGGCGATGAATAAATTAGAGAATCCCATCGTTACTTAAAGTTAATCATTTCTTTTGTCTTGCACGATCATAAACTAACTTAAAACATATACAAATTGCGGGAGAAACAGTTACTGGTTCTCTCAACTCAAAAATCGTATAACGTTTGAAATAATTTGTACGAAGTTGGGAGTTATGCATGAATGTTGAGGTTATGGCCGAGCAAAAGGATTTCACAGAATTTCAGGGCACCACATCCGCATACGAGGGATCTTGGAGGGGGGAGCGATTGTAACGCGAGGTATGACTGCCGGTACAATTAGGAACCGACACATTTTCAAACATACAGTAGGTACTATAAAGTAATGGCGTAGAAAACCGTAGAAAAAAAATCTAGAGAAAACTACACGATTTGATGAATAGAAACTAAATTTTGCTGCCACGAGCAAACGAGTAGGGGGTGGTGGAAGAAGAGAAAGGGACAACACTTTTTCTCATTCTAATCACAGACCAGTATTGTCTTGTAAGAGACGTTTCTGTACCTACTTCACCGCTACATTCGTGATCGCCAGAACTTCTGTATGAACCCTCGAACTCGTAAAAGTTTAAATTAATTCACACTTGAACGACATCAACAAAATAGTGTAATTGAATCATATACATTTGTTTTTGTTTCTTATTCATTCAACGACGTGAAAATGGGAAGGTAGGTAGGTAGTTTAGGGGAGAGACAAGTCGATGAAGTGACGGCGGAGTCACCAAATCGTGTCTCAGCTTTGGTAGTGGTCGTTGCCTTTGTTGATTTTGAGCCATTCAACAAACTCGTCCAACATCACAGGCCCTGAAAATGACGACAGTGAGTTGAGTGAACGATGGACACTGTAGAATCCAGGTTAGCAGTAGAGTACATTGATTAGATGTATTTTCCAGATAGAGTATTCTAAATGCATGTCCTTTTCTCGCCCAACTTGAGGAAGGGCCTACCGAATTAGCACACGTATACTATTAAAGTGTTAGTTCCAGTCAAGTTTTCATCTTCTAATGCAATAGAACAGTTCAAGGTGGATAGAGGAGCCGTGGTTTCTCTTATAAGGTTTGAAAGATCACGTCTTAGCGGTGAATTTCCAACTCCAATGATAAATGGAGTGCATATTACTATACGTAAGATACCACACAACTACGAATACGATGAAGATGACAGTGATCCAGAGGTCTCATAATTATAGTTTGTTCTCATTAATCTTTCGAATGAATTTTACCAGAGTGATTATTTAAGACTTCACCAATATTCTGATCTCTTCGTTACAGAAATCATTATTTTGGCATATGTTCATCCCATACTGCCTTCGTCCGCTCGCGCTAGCGGCAGGTTGCCGCATATTTGAAAACACCGCAGCAGCCCTCCGTACGCCAAGCAAAAAAAAAACTGCGGCAAACTGCCGCGCGCGAGCGGGAGTGTAATTATTTTCCAGACTTTTTGTCAGCAGAATGTAAGTAAATTTTCATTATTTCCAGCATGTGTACCGTGGTATTTAGTATTTTATAACTACCAATAATTTTTAATATGTTTGTGGTGGCTGTTTCTGTGGTTTACAGTCTTCTAACTAGTTTACATTTCTGTGGTTATTGGACGATTTTATCCGCTGCACAACTAACGACGAGTTGCGTTGTGTTTTCATTAGGGATCGATATCATAATCCAGAGGATATAATTTGAATCTTTGTTGAATTGGACAGGGAAGAAGAAGAGGGAGTACAAATAGCCTTTGAAATGAAAGATCTAGACTACGAACCTCAATAAATTGGAGAGGGGGTTGTCCATACCTACTTCTTTTGTAATGTTCAACAAACTGCCTTTTATGCATTGAAAGTTCTTATCTAATTGATTTATAATGTTCTTTATTATTTCGTAATTCTAGTATTTTGTTACATCAACTGTTTTTGGCTCAAGAGTTAATTATATGAAAGGCTTATCTAGTTTTATATCTGTCCTATTTTGGAGAATAGTTATTGATGGCTGTACCCTATTGTACTGTATGTTGACAAAACCAATTATTGATAAATTATTTATCGAATAAAAAGACTGTCGACAAATCTTGTCTAGTACGAGTATAATTCTAGTCAAACCGAAGATAAAAGTACAGATAATTACCACATAAACTGTTTTGTGCTCTATGAATAGGAATTAGTCCATCTATTTGTATTGAACTTTACTTAATTTATACTTGTATTAAAGTTTTCGTTGCATAAAACTCTTTGTTTTGATTGTATAGATAGTCCACCCACCGAAGTTCGTTACTAACGTGCTAAAGGATTGAAAAAAAAAAAAAAAAAATAAAAAAATAAAAATCAATAAAAAGGTACCTAAAGGTACCTATACCTTAAAACGCCATGGGCCGACCAGTAAGACCCACCAAATAATCATTTAAATATATATTGTACACATACATGCTCCGTCGACGTCGTAGTTTGCCAGATCCGTGTTAATCGTGCGGGAGAATTCGAGTATGTTACACCACTGGTCTTTGTTTATAACTTTGTACTTCGAGTGGTCGAGGAAGGATCCGAATTGACTGAACAAGCTCCAGTGTTTTCCTAGGAGGAGTTGGAGCATCGCTTTCGCCGTCTCCATGTCCATGCTTCTCTGGTCTTTATCCTATTTAAAGGAAAGAATAATAACACAAAAAAGTGGGTGGAGGAAACCGTGAAGTTTAGAAAGTAGGGATGGGTATCGGGTACTCGATGTTTTTCTTCCGATGTTAATCACACGATGTTTTATTCTTTCTCCCAAAATACCTACACTTACAAACCCTATTTCCACGTTTCAGCATGTAATTCAATTATTTTTGTGCCTTGATTGACAAATGTCGCACGCCTCAATCCCTTCATCTATATTTGAACTCTCCACTTGAAAAATTCTACAAAAGCTCGCCTCCTCTGTTCCCGCAAAGAGGCTTACTTTCTCAAGCGGGTTTAATTTTGAACCATCTTAGAAAACGCCTTGCCGAAGATTGGATGCAAAACTGCATGAGGCTGTCAATAAATGTTCGGAATAAAGTATTATAAAGTATATTACCCAAAAAATTGACAGCTAGGTAGGTAAGTAGTTGTATTTAGGTAGGCTACAGTACCTACCTAAGTAATGTATTTTCGGAAAAAACATCGATCTTTTTTTTTATACGATGTTTCAAAACACCGATGTTTTTTATACGATGTTTCAAAACATCGATGTTTTTCCAACCGATACCCATCCTTACAGACAAAAGGAGATAAACGTGAGGATAAACGTCTGTAAGAATACGAGACGTGAAATATACAATACATAATAAGAACCTCGACTCCACGGCGAATGAGCTCACATTTCAAATTAGATCGATTCGGTTGTCTAAAATACTTACTCTCGCAAAATCATATGCATATCTGTATATGCTTTTGAAAGAAGTTTGATGATTCATCAGCGACCTAAGGTATTCGAGTTTACTTTGTATTTTCGTGATCGTGTCACATCTGAAACGACAAAAAAGGCAGATTACTCATCAATGGACAAACAGAACCACTACACAAAATACAAACCAAAATGCAAAGAAAAATTGGTGAATGTGAAAGTGGAAATTGAATTGTTTGTGTAACGTTAAGCGGGAGAGGTTTAGGTACATGTTACGTGTTCACTTCGAACAAAGCTACTAACAATATTAAATTGAATATGGAATGTAGTAGACATCTTGTATTCTTGCAACCTTAGGTAATCTAAATTACATTCACTCGCCAGCAACTGAATTTCATGTGATTTGGTCAAGATAAGTACCTATTGGTCGGCGCTTACTGTATATCTGTGAGTCCCTTCAGCCATTCCTGCATTGTGAAGAAGCCCATTTGCCGAGCGTTCATTTTCCACGCGAGTACCAACATTACAACGTTTTCCGGCTCGACGCCTATGTCTTCGCAGAACTTCTCCATCCCATCAGGACCTGCCGAATTCGGATAATAATGTCATCAATTATATTTGAATCGTAGTAAACGTTAAGTACAGAACCGAAATAATTGATTTTCAAACTGGGTTATTCCAAAGGATCCTTTGACATTCAAATCAATGAAAATGACACACAATATTTGAATAATTCAGTAGTAACTACCGAGTAACTCCGGTTCATCTGGAGTAGTGTACTCTCTGAACCACGCCAAACATCTCTTTTGGCTGAATGAAGAGTTGTCTTCAGTCTTTGAAAATCTTCTTCCACTGCAAGTTCAATGAGAAAAGAGTTAATTGACACGATCAAAGGCCAGAGAAAAACAAGCCTGTGAGGGATAATATTGTTAATTTCGTATATTATATAGAGAAGGGCCTATAAGTCTTGTTGAGGGTATGTCCACCGGGGATCTCCTTTCAATTCCATCACAATCCCAAATCCCACCGGTGCTGATTTCTATCAATTTGGTAATGGTGGTTTGTAGACTGGCATCCATATGAGGAAGGTATACTGCCCACCCACTTGGCAGATGTTGTCCTCCAGGAAATGTATCCACCATCCGTTATAATTACATGTATTATAGATGATGGATACATTTCATGGAGGACAACATCAGATTCTGTTTAAGTGCATGCCTTCCTCATATGGATGCCAGTCTACAAACCACCATTAACCAAATTGATAGAAATCAGCACCGGTGGGATTTGGGATTGTGATGGAATTGAAAGGATATGACTGGTGGACATGCCTTCAACTAGACTTATAGGACCTTCTCTAGGAAAGATCGGTGAAGGACTAGCTAGACACAGAGGTAACAAAAGTAGTTATGGGGGGGGGGGGGGGGACATAGTACAGCTGGAACCATCAACTCCAACAGTCTCAAAAATCGTTTCGAATCCAATCGTTTTGCTCAGGACAATAAATTATTTGAATGAAGACGGCCGAATAAAAATTTGACTTTCTTCTCCTACACCAAAAAAATGAAATAGTAAATTCTGATTTTCTCAACCATCCAAATCTCAAATCAGAATCCTGGAGTTGAATTCCATTGAAATAAAGTAACAAATCGTGGTATGAATATTGTTGAAGACATTGTTGTATTCAAAAGAGGTATGGGAAAGAAACAAGGTTAATTTACAGTCGACAGTTTGTCTACCCGAACTTGGCATGTTCAATGAAGCAAACACGTTTTAAACACGGCAAATCAGGCAAAAGAGTAACTACACAGGGGAAAATTCAATTAAAAAGATGAGTCGATAACGAGAAGGTTGTACCTCACATCATCCATAGATGAATCAGAAGTCGGTAATGGTGGATTGACGTTGTTGATGGGAACAGGTATTGTGAACACAATCTCGGCAGACGAATGTATTTTTAGAGCGGTCCGATCGGCGGTGGCCCAGCTGAGGAGGCCACGGACACACGCCAAAATAATATATGAACGCCGAACGTAGTTCTAATGGTAGGGGGAGGGTGGAGGATATGTGAGATCTACCATTTCAGGACCCTAATTGCCGAAAATCCGGAATTATTGAAAGTACAATTTTGGTTCATATTATTTTACTGAGCTACAAAAAAATTATTATTCGACGAGTTGCAGGCTTCAATTTGGTATTATTTGTGGTTTCCGAGGCAGCTGAAGACCAGCATTAGCTTTAAAATATCTAAACTCTCTGAATACAAACAAAGATTTCAATATATTTATATGCATGTATAACAACGGACATGACGAAGACCCCGTGAAAATCGGTACCTAGTGTCGCGAGTTGGCCCCCAGTAAAATCGTTGAGTATAATATACAACTTTCCAATATTATTATGCATACCTATAGTAGGCCTTATGACAGGATTCCACTTGAGTGACAGTTTCCAGTGGAAATAAGTTGGAATCGCGAAACAATCATGATAGCGCATGATGACTATTATTGGTTTAATTGATACACTCTCGGCAACAGATAATGGCCGGATAGGATATTTTGACGGATGGGTTATTTGTAATGAACTCCCTTGATCGAAACTTACGGAAATAATATTTTATAATATTATATTATAATACTAGCCGTCACCCGTGCGTTGCACGGGTCTACATGCATTATCGCTCTCTTAGCTGATCTTACATGTTCCCAATCACTCCCCCGTGGTCTCATGAGGCTGTGTACCAAATTTCAGCACCCTAGGGTGAACAGGATGGAAGTTAGAACCAACTTTGCTTGACAGAGGTTCGCTTCGCTCGCGTGAGAGAATCCTATACACACGTAGACTCATATTCATAATTATTACTACATCACGTCGGAATGCTTGACAACTGAGAGAAGTTATCTGTACCGTCACTAAAGGAAAGCCTCGTTCACGATGTAGGAAGCGGACGTGTGAAATGTAATATGGACAGAAATCATCCCTGCAACTTGCTGATCACAATGGAGCCCTATCAAAATCGGTTCAGCGGTTTGGCCGTCTATAGAGCACAAACAGACAAACTCAGAGTTTTATATAATCGATTATACAGGGCATATAAGTGTAAAGTAGGCGCCCATGAATGTTTAGTAGTAAACCAATTCAACCCACCCACCAAAGCACAAAACCCGAATTTGGGACGATCGTGGAAATCTAACTCATTAATGTTGATTTGTACGATTAGAAGCCCTAATATTCAGTCTGTATCTTTTTTAACAGTCCCGAGTCATAATTAAGAGAATGTCTAAAATGCTCATCAGGTAAAATATCACCACAGCTTTAGGGTATATGAATAAATGGGTACCTTTGTACTTTATTATGATGAAGCAGCAAATTTGGTAATCATTATTTAGTGTTGCCCGTCAAACTGTATGACTACTATTGAGAAAATACAGGAAGGTGGGCCAAATGGATTGATTTCTGACGGTGAAAAATGCTATTGGCGAATTAGGATTTAGTTCATTTTTAGCGAAATATCAAACATTTGAAATAAGAATATTACTTATTTGCCATGAAATACGTAATATTGGCATAAGTGATGCAGATATTGATCATGTAGGGATTCCTTTGAACTAACCTGGAAGCGGTGTTTCTGAGCCTCTTGTTGAAATGTCGTTCATCTTCTTCAGTTCCCATTTCAGCGGCTAGGCGACGTTTGGTACGAGGCATGTCAATTCCAAAGGGTGATGAAGCGATTATCGAATTATCTGCCAGAATAACGAAGGCGTTAAAAGGTTGTCAAGAAGAACGGAGGCACGACACAACCATTTCGATGCCAGTAGAAAGGAATCCTAATTCAAAATACGTACAAACATGACTAAAAATTCACGTTTTTTTGTCCACCTGGTGATCAAACGATGTAATAAATTATTGGTGTGTACTTGGAAAACAGTGAAAGTATGTTGACATCTGAACTAAGCATGCGAGCTGATCAGAGCAATATAACGCTATGAATCACAGTTCGCTCCGCATGGACGGATATATTGACTGTTTTTCCGATAAAAACATTCCTCGCGAGTTGTGAACGTATCAAGTGTGACAATGTAAATAAGGGAAGAATGGAGTCGACTGATTCCGATCATTTCAATTCCAAGTAGTTTATGAAAATCTACTTGAGTTCTAATCTGCTTTATGCTTTTCGCAATTGGAAGAAGTCAATTTCGTACTCGAGACTCAATGATTAGTTTCGAGGCGTTTGATTACTCAATTGCGTAAATAACAGGACATGAGCGTACATAAATGAACTTGAAAACTGTTGAAAAGTTTTACAGAAGTCAACTAGTCTATTTTGGACAATGCAATCATAAACGGTATAACGAATACCAACAATAGGTAGGTACCTACTGCTATCAAATACATCACTGACAGTCCGACAGCCGGCATTACACACCGTTCAAGGTTGCCTGACCTTCAAAACCGCAGAATGACTGATGATCATTTGAAATCACTGAATAGCACACTAACATTCAAAATGTACTTGGTACATATCAGTAATATGACAGAGTAAGAATTTTGACAATGGTGGAAAAACCCATTTTGATCATACCTAGGTAGGTACGTGTTAGATGAAACCTACCACAACACTATGAGTATGTTCTCAATCACGAGAAAAAGCTGATATGGTCGTAGTAATAATCAAAGATAGGATCTAACTATAACCAACGTATTTTACAGATCAATAATCCTAGCTCACGGAGAAGAGTAAAGTTTGCATAAAAAGTATTGAGTTATGAGAATGATATAGAAGGACTTGTGCCTGCAATGACCCACCCTGAATACAAATTAAGATCGAAATTGAAGTCGCAAATAGGCAATATGCTCCGGGGGTGATAACAGTAAAACACGAAAGGGAGGATGTATCGGGGAATCGACTCAACACAAGGGTTTGAAAAAAGAATAAAAAGTTCTAGCCTACCCATCAATTAACCTCTAACTTCCCCTGAAAACCACTCTATCCCAAGAGAACAACTTACTCGCAAATCTACTGCACAAATCATGATATACACATACCGCTCAAATATCAATGAATTGGCATGAAAAAAATTGAGATGATTCGACTCACTTAGAATTTGGGCGATGAGACCATTTTTGAACTTGTCTCTTGTTGAAGTTGAGGGGGATGAGATGCTGGTAACAACGGAGTGTTCGATACTTTGTTTCAAATGGGTAAAGTTAGATTACGTTACAATTGGAGCTTTCAAGGGCTTTTTGGAAGCCAAAAGGCTAATATTCTTCCTTGAAATCTCAAGAAACAGAATTTCGAGATAGAACGCTGCCGTAGTCAGCTGGAAAAAGGCTAATGTTTGGGTTTTAGGTACCTGAGCTCCAGGCGTGCAACCAACTCAACAGGGATGCTGGATTTTCTAAAGGATGAAAGAAAAAGTAGCTGTTTCGATGTTGGTAACAATTAACTGGATTTTATGTAAGCATTCTAGGAAAATCTTAAAACTCGATATACGGATGGGAAATCGTTCAACAATTTTGAATCGTAGTGGAGTCGAAATGTTAAAATGTATCATCACTGAGCAACAAAACAAGGTATATCAGTGCAAGGGTAGCTAAGTTAGAAAAACGTCGAAAGCCATGGAAAAAGGAATCATCCATTCATTCATTGTTCATTCTTGTTCTGGTCCAAACTTCCAACTGTACCATATTTGGTGATTAAACTGATTGAATATACTTAAATTGTAAATTTATATTATTTTAGTTGGAATAAATTCCTCCCCTTGACACATTCAGTAGTGATGAACCTCGAGTCCGTCTGTCGGTAGTATCCATCTCCTACATATAGCTTATCGGCTCTGCGACAAGCCGTTTTGTCGACGTTTTTATCAGATAAGAGCGATTTTATTTTTCAAAATGGAACTTTTTACTTCTACTAATTAAGTTTGTACACAATTTCCTCCTCGACCTAGTTAGGAAATTAATATTCACACCGAAATGACGACGAAAAGTAACAAAGGAGTTCGACTCGAAACTGACATCGAGAAGTGTCGCGAAGAGTCAAACTGGAAGAAAGTTATCGAACTCTCGGATCAGCTGAAATTGAAACACAACTCCCAAGGTTTGATATTTTGTAATTATTGTTAGTTCAATACTGGTTTTAAGTCTTGCTAATCGTTCAAACTCGTTCGGAACATATTACGAATTTTCTCTTGGAATAATAACTTTCTGCCAAGAGAAAACGGTGAGAAGGAAGTGATCCATTTACTTTGGTACTTGGTAGAATTCTACTGAACAGGGTATTAGCAATTGTGTCCTGCTATAAGCATGAATGGGACTAACTGGTGTATTTAGAAGAGAACCAACTGTTACTCCGACCTATGGAATAGCGATCTACTAATGTGATCTACATATAGCTTATCGGCTCTGCGACAAGCCGTTTTGTAACAATTTCCAGAGTGTGTTGTAATACCTCAAGGTGTCTGAAGGGCTACCTTGCTGTAGGATGTTGTATTATTCTAAATTGGTTACTCGATTTTCGTTCAAAACGTTGTCGAAGTATGCGCTTCTGGAAATCTTGACAGCAAGGTTTAAGTAAAAAAGTCTCTTAGTTTGCAGTAGCTTGCAAATTGCTCCTATTGTAATCATACCGTGTTTTCGTAGGCTCCTAGATATACAGCATCCTTAGTTTGGCTATTTTCCATTTCAATCAAACTTATTTTATACGTACAAGTTGGAAGTGGGGCGTGGCACCTCACCATGACTAATGTGATGTTTACTCACCCAGGTCCACTATGCAATTTTCTACTGGGAGAAGGGAAACTCGAGATGTTCCTCGAAGAATGTCCGCCTTTAGAATCCAACATTGGGAAGGCTCGAGGCGGCCTTGCCGATGCCAAGAAATGTCTACTTGTTGCTGCTGGAGAGCAAGGCGTCAAGGTAATTACAAAATTTTACACGAACTAAATTAGTCGTTATTGTTTTAGATTAGATACGTTTTCAAATAACGGATTTTCCCTAATGTTTGTTTTCGTGGATGATCAGCCTTGCACCAACTCCATTATCTCATTCGTATGCAGTTGATTATTATGGACACGCCAAATCGTATCCTCAAATAATAAGTGAGAGGCGAGCAGATTGTCACTAGGCGTGAAGGAGTGCATTTGTGTTATAGCAAAAGGTTGGGAACGTTTTCGTGGTCAAACCTTACTCACCTGTAGAGTGGGATGGCCCATCGTTAGTTATTTACTGAGGACAAGAAATTATTAATATCCCATCATTTCCTTCAACTGACGTCGTCTCCGTCTATCGATCTTATGAATTATTTGTCCGTCTTTTCGTTCACAATGCAGTATGAGACATGCCAGCTTCATGAGGTACCCCCTCCCCCTCGTATTTGGTACCCTCATGAGTCGATAACTATTGAAAATTTGATTCCCGTCGTCTCATTGCAAGGCCGATCAGTCTTTTTTCTGTGTCAGCAACTCAATTACATATACTTTCGCAGTCCTGCTGTACGATTGTCCCCAAAGCACCCCATTCGTGGTTTGACTGCTTTTTGATCATGAACTCGATCAGTAATAATTGGTGTCAGATTCAATTTGGTGATTTACGATCAGAACCAGTGAATCATAAGAGCGTGAGGTATGCTATACAATTATTAATTTGCTGCATAAATTACATTCAACAGTTGTGCGTGGTATTTTCAATGTTGGTATGCTCTGTAATAATTAACTTCCTATTACCTTCTGTACGTAAGTTTTCAATTTGAACATCTCGATCCTGCTCACATCATTAATTTGCTATTTAGTCGACCAATCAAAAATAAAACGTCGTGAATGAGTGGAAATTGTTCAGGGATTTCGAAACTTCACATTATAAACAACATTGCAGTTTGACTCAGTTTAGCAATTTCCTGAGGAAAAATAGTTCGGCTCCCCTCAAACGACTAAATCCTCTTGTTCAATTGAGTTTCATGTGAATTTTATTTCAATTCCAGGCTGGTGTGGCTCTAGACGCCCATCTTCTTCTCGGGAAGTTGCACTATGCTACAGGCCATTACGAAGAAGCTCTAAAACACTTCATGGAGGCCGATCTACAATCCCTGACAGAGAAGCCTCTCCCGAGCCGCAGCTTGAAGATCGTCGCTGAATCATACGCTGTCAAAGGTAAATTATGCTCCGGATCATACTTATATTCACTTTATTTGCGCGACGCAGGACTTAATCGTTTGTATTGAAATACCACAAATCATCATAACTTGTGGGTTAATGGACTGTATTGTGCGTTAAATTCTGAATGTTGAACTCCTGAGTGAATCTCGCCAAAATTTCGCTGATTCGAACGTATCTACGAATAGGACTCTATTGGAATGGTTGCCAAGGGATATCGATAACGAATTAACTCAGATAAACAACTACTTCTACAAACACAGCTTCCAACTAGATTCTGTCTATTCAGTACTTAATGTGAATTTTCGCTTCCAAGTCTAATTTTAGAGGTTGTACATTTGGATTGCACTATTCACAGCTTGGTCCATCTTTGATGATGTGGGTGAACCGTTACCTTCACCTTTCTTCGTTGCTTCATCTTCGTTAACTTTTTAAAGTAGGAGTCTCAGGCGGTCGTACAACCTCTGCAATCAACCAAAAAAGGAACATGATAAACAACACACTTTGACATTCCAATTGAAATTGAAATTCAATCAGGAACTCGACTGTGAACTTTGATGTACCTTGCACAACATTTACGCCATTGGTGTCGATTTAATTCAAAATATTTCGCCTTCTATAAAGAAGGTACTTGGAAATGACATGCAGCACTGGATGCCTGGCGGATATTGATTTGATAGTAAATAATTTCGTCCTTTCATGCTGCTCTTGACCTACTCGCAATCGATTATACGTGTATCTACCGTCTACAACTTTTGAAACCTTTCCGTGACCCGAAATTCATAATGGACGCGTATTGATGTATAAACCTCGTTTCTACCGGTAGAAATATTGGTTGAAAGGACAATCGCGTCCAGTGCCGCATGAACTGAGACCTCAAACATACCCTTATTCTGGTTTATTGGTGTCCATAGTCAGAAGAGTTCCTCTAACTTTGACAAGTACAACTAGAGGTCAGTAAATTCTCAGTTTTTTTAAGTAATGAATTTAATCATTTTCTAACGAACACAGAACTAAGTGGGATTTAATTAATTTCAAACTGTTACTTAATGATTCTACGAGTATATTATCCTACAAAATAGAGAGATAGAGAATTACCTAGCTGATACCCCATATGATCAATATTTTAATATTGTAAGGACTTACGTAAGGATAACACTTCATAGTTGTGAGCAGTTGCCTAGTGAATCCTATCTATGACTACCTTTATTGCCAAAATCCGTTCCACATCAATACCTTCGTGCATTGTTATGTGATGAAATTTCGTCTACAATTGTGGAACTTTTCAGAATACATTTTGATTGCTTAAAGCTACAAAATCAAATGGAGAATATAATTTGTTGTCTATCGACAATACTACAATGCATGTCGCATTTTACATTGGTTCAACTCACATAAAATTTAGGCTAGGATACATATTCGTCTGTAGATGATCAATGTACATTTATTGAGCTACGTTGAATAAATTAACTAGGTAGATCAAGATTGTAAAGGAGTAAACGTAGATCTATGAATAGATTTATGAATTTACTGGGTATTCAGTCAATCAATAACACCGTTTCCTGTCAATTTCTTTGAGAGATTCACTTGAATTTCAATCATTTTCCAACTACTTCACATCTCAAAAATTAGGTATTTGGATATTCAGAGCCATCTTAGAATCTAATTTTATTAAGTATCCGGTATGGAGCATTCGTTTATAGATCATAAAGACTTGAAACGGATCATGACACTTTGTATCTTGGCTATTGAAATTAGTCTGCTTCCAGGCCAGAGTGTTTACAAAGCAGCAGACCATCCTGGATACGATACACCCACAGTTGAAAGCTGTTTGGCACAATGCAACCAAAGTGGAACAGGCATGAAATCCTTGGTTGGTCTAATTATGGAAAACTCAATCAAATCTTGGATTCCAGTGTGGACTATTCGAATGGCCCTTGTTTCAGGCTTGAGCTTGGAGAAAGTACCTCCTTCTTCTACATCCAAATACAAACATGTTGAGTGGGAAGAGCAGATGGTAAGGAGTTTTGAACTGGCCGGCGACCTCACCTTGTTGTATCTTCAAGAGCAAGACAAACTTCAGCAGCAGAATAACATCAATACAGGAACGATAGGTAAGTTTGTTTCCATGGGCTAAATAGAAGTTTTGGTCTGATTACAGTTGTGCCCCCTTATGCCCCATCGCTCGACTATTCGACAAGATGTTAACTTTCCTGTATACAATTAGCATGGTTTGTTAAAGCTGCAGGAGGCAAATATGTCTTGGAATTCAGTAAAGATCGTTTGCAGGGTCCCATTCACCTCAGCCTGCAGCTCCTTCTGTCCATATGGGTCCAATCTTGGAGACAGCTCTCCAACGTGCTCCCCTCCTCCACATCCTCGGTGGAAGGTTGTCAGCAGCCGTCAATCGATACAGGTAAACCTTGTGAATTCAAATTTGTTATTAAAGGTAGCAGCGACGAAAGGATTTATTAAAGTGGCCCCTCACTAGGAAATTCAATCATTCAGAAGTTAGAAGTATTGATGGGATCTGACGCGTTCAACGTGTACTGGTAATCGTTCTACTTTATGGCAGAAATATGCTGCAAGCTCAAGAATCGACTGGGACGCACAGTTTGCGGCTCACCTTGACCAGGCAGCTAGCTGAAGTCTTGCTGAGAGGCTACACTGGTACCAAATATACCCCACCGAACGGTGAGATGCCTTGAAATAATATTGAAAACCCATTGTTGTTCATATAGCTCTCGACTAATATTCCACTCTTGACGCGTTTCAGGTGACACTAGGATCAAGAAAAGTACAAGTGCTAGCCCATGGAAACCCCAAACCTACTCCGGGCCCAACCTGTTTATGCCTCGTAACGAATGCGAAGAAATCATTTTGTTGCTACTCATCAGGTTATAGAAATTTCAAAAGCTCATCCGTTGGATTCTTTGACTGTCGGCATTAAACAAAAATGTATTTGTTGTCTTTCATCAGTGATGCAATGGCTGGGCGTGAAGCAGTCCTCAGCCAGTCGCCCGAGTTCAAGGAGGCGCGAATCCGTGCTCTTAGCAATGCAACAGCTGTATACGATCTTCTGACAATCGTTCTAGTACGCTGGAACCAGGTCGGACTTCTACACGAGGTAGGGGAGCTACATATCTGTAGTACCTTCCTTGCACCACCATGTATTGTGTTGCCATTAAAACACGAGAAACTGTTCAATGTGCAAAATGTTGAATTTTCTAGTCGTTGGAAAGAGCCTTGAAGTTCTCATATGAAGAGCCACACATCTGGTACCAACGGGCTCTCTGTTTGGAGAACATGGGACAATACGCTCTGGCCTTTGAAGTTACCAAGGAAGTAGCCAGGATGTTGAGCACAAAAGTCTCCCCTTGTCTCTTAGCTGCTAAAATATGTTATCAACATTTGAATGACGTTAGTTTTGTGGTTTATACTTTTAAACAGAAGAAATTTTATTTATGAAACTGTTTTTAAAACTGCTAAAGAAATGGTATTTTTTAAGTTATAATTTATTTTGACAGGCATACGAAGGTATAGAATGGAGTGAAATGGCTCTACAAAGAGAGATCAGTAACCCTCAGGGTTTGCTGTCAAGGTGTTACCTTAACATTGGCATTGGGAACCACTACGCTGCAGTTACTACTCATCTTAAAACCAACAAACATACTTTCCATAACGCAGCATTAGAAGCATTCAACAAGTGAGTTGAATCTACTCCACTCTTACAGCTACTTCTTCCAGTCTTTCCGAAAGGTCAATTCACAAGTCTTTGTTGTACAGAGCTCAACAGGTGGATCCCAACGACCACCTTATCGAGTACTACATCGCCATGAACTGTGCTTGCCGGGGTCAAATCCTAGAGGCCATGACCCACATCAAGTCTGCTCTGAAGCTTTGTCCAGAGCACGCTCCATCGCTCCATCTGATGATCCTCCTCCTCACGGCTCAGAAACAATACAGCGAAGCTTCCGTTCTTCTGCAGACCTCACTTTGTGATTTCCCTGACTGTCTCGATCTTCATTACGTGAAAGCTCATTTAGAACTGCTCACTCAAGGAGGAGATGTAAGTTCAAGTGATTTATTTGCATAGGTAAATATTTCATACGTTCAATTATTAACAAATTTCTTCGCATTATTTGAAATTCTTTTACAGACTGCTCTACTCACTGCCAAGAATATGCTGATTTTGTGGAAAGTACTTCATGAAGAGCATACCTTGACTGATCAAAATGATACTAAGAGTGTCTTCCAATTGTACACGTCTGAAATGTCAGATAAAGATTCTAGTAAGTTACATTGAAAGAAGATATTGACCTTTCTGATCTGATAGCCCGTTTTCTGTATCCCGAAAGCATTCATCAACCCTGTACAGGATGCCATTGAACGGTTGCGATTGAACTATTGTTTTAGGTTCTCTACACGCTCACTCTCTGGCAGCTTCTAAAGTGGAACAAGCGCTCTCTGAAGTTGCTAGTTCTCTCTCCACATTCACTCCCAAGCCTGGCCCTCAGCGAGCTTGGCTGCTCCAACTGCAAATTTGGCTACTTCTTGCTGAACTGTACTTATCCATGGATCAAATACCTTCGGCTGCTGCTTGCATACAAGAAGCCACCAACATTTACCCTCTATCGCATCACATCATGTACACTGTAAGTGTTGATCGTATCGATTTCTTGAATTATGTATCATTGGCTAGAAAAAGGAGTCACACTCATTGTATCTTTGTTGTTCTGATCAATTTTCAACTTGCAGAGGGGGTTAGTCCACGAGAAAAAGAACGAGTTTACCGAGGCTAGACAGTGCTTTCAGAACGCCATTTCCATCAACCCTTCTCACGTCAAGAGCCTCCAACACTTGGTAAGTCGGTTTCATCTGCAACATCATCGAGTACAAATGTATGTGGTAATGTGGCGACAAGAGAATTGAGTTTTTTCTTCCTTCATTTCAGGGCCTCATGTACCATTACCTCGGGAACCAGAGGATGGCAGAGAAGACACTGAGGGATGCTGCACGGATAGATCCTTACTACCCTACTACTTGGTGAGAGTTCAATGTCCCATCCCTGCATCTCATATTTCATGCGATGTATTCTCCTAAAATGTTGAGTGGTCTATTATCTTGATTAACTAGTTGATTAGGTACCCCAAAACACACTAGTATTACGAAGAATTATCCAACTGGTTGTTTAAATAGGATTTGTCATCAGGTTCAAGTGAACAAAAATTGTTACTGTTTGTCTAGGTTTAACCTTGGAAAAGTTCTGGAGTCCCTTGGCGATCATCTCCGCGCTAGTGATTGCATGGCGACCGCCCTGCAGGTGGAAACAGTGAACCCCATCCTCCCATTCACTTCAATATCCATCACGTTCGAGTAGAAGGTCAACGAGAATGGTGTTTCTTCCCGCATCCAACTTTATTATTTTGGTGCTTTCTATAAATATTATAGAACCCAAGTCGTTCAATGGATATGAACAACATTCCATATTATTAAGGGTTGTAGAGGTGGAGGAGGTGTGGGCTCGACCTAGAAATATTTTGGTTGTGGTGCCTATGAAATAAGATGGTACTTGATTTTAGAAATGTCTTGTAGGTAGCTCTCGTGTCTCCTTAGTTCCAGACAGTTCCGTGGCTGTAATCATGGCGTACTGGGTGAAATGAGGTGAAATTGGGACGTATTTTGCACGAGAATACAAATTCTTCTGAATTGAAAGAAAAGTGGCGGTACTTTTCATAAAGTACTTAGTGCCAAGTGCATTTTACACCCATCAAATATAATTTCATATTCAAGTATTTCCCAGTAAACTTGAAAAATACCAGAATCTGTTGTGACCTTATAAATTGGCAATTGTAAGGGGCATTTACAGTCAGAAAACGAGTTATGTCATTGATAGAAACAGTGTAATCACTCAAACCATGCGAGGCCCAATTCAATCTGAACATGAATCTCAATTTGCGTTGATGACGAAAAACATTGATGCTGGCGCATGGCGTCAGGCTACCTTCAAGCTAAGCACCCCTCACGAGTATTATGTAAACCGTATAAGATGTATTAAAACATGAATATTCCATTCAAAATGTCTCAAGTTGACAGCATCCGGAAATTTTGACACCCTTTCATTACCTTTAGTAAATTATCGCCTCTGGAATCGACCCAAATAGCTCAGGATCCACCCACCACAGTAGACCCATCCTTGTTGGACAGTGAGGGTGTCCTTCAAATGCCTTCCGTTGAATGTGAAGAGGTGTGAAGTGTGAGATGACTATACGCTGTTATAACTCGGTCAATGGTAGGCATATAACAGATATTGCAACCCGCTGATCGGCGCTGAAAATCATTGTCCATTTGAATCTCACAATCGTAAAGATGTTAAATTAAATTTTCTAAATTTGTTATTAAATTTTATTGTGACTGTGCTCAAAGTTACAACAATCGTCAGGGTTGCAAACGGTCAGGACGTGGTACCTACTCAGCAGGGAGCAGCGCTTTTTAACCCCACAGAAACGACGTTGTTTTAAAATATGATGAACTTTCCCTAATATTCGCATTAGAACAGTGACATGTTGCGTAAAATGAACCTGAAAAAATTATACTCGTGAGAAAAAACATCCGCAGTCACGCAGCATGGCCAAAAGAGCGAATTTTCGAAAAAAGAACTGGTTTCATTTTAAATGTCTCAATTTTACTGGTTTTATAACTCATTTTGTCTCTTTTTTGCCGAATAACCCCTCAGTTTATAGATTTTTCAACGCTAAACACGACTGTGAAGTCAGAATTGCGATATCTCATCTCGTATTCTCGAGCAGATGAACATCTAAAGTATCAACCATGTTTCTTCATCTTCAAAGTGCTGTTGTTTGAGAACGAAATAAGATGTCGCAATTCTGACTTCACTATCGTGTTTAGCGTTGAAAAACGTATAAAATGAGGTGTCACTTGTCAGACTGTTTCATTTTTGGAATTTATGGGTAATTTGTTTCCCCTTAAAATTCCCCTAACCCTCCTTTAGAGTGGCCCGATTCTGTCCATCTACGAACCGATTTCCAAGACAGATATTTTGTGCAAATTTGAACTTTGTATATCAACTCAATCGAGAGTTATCGTCTGGAATGACACACCTAAATATATAATATATATTATACATACATATGATTTTTGGTGTATTTTGGCAGTGAATTCAGGATGTTGTGGAACGGATTTTGGTATAACAATTTTTCGAAAATTCAAGTTCTAAAAATTTTGGACGAGAACAAGAGCTTCCTTTTCTTGAAAAATTCGCTAAAGGGGGAGGGGGTATCGTGTTCATAGTCGAAATCATTTGTTGATATTTGGGTTGTCACTCTTGAATTAGCTTTGTTTAAATTTTTCTGGGGCATTCCACCATTGACTCGATACGTTTGAATGACAAACTGAGAGTTATTATGTACTTAGGTACCTACACGAGCAAATTCCAAACTTAGTGCTTTCTAGTCAAACCCTAGTATCTAGTTACCATTGTAATACCAAGCTCGTTGTTTATTTGTAAATTTCTCATGTTTGGTGCGTGTTCTTCCATTGATGTTGGAGCGAGACTTTTGAATTTCGGTGTAGCGGTTCTCATCTCCAACTCTGTATGTACTTGTATAACATTGACATCCTCCTTATTCTACAGGTATTTCATTATGGAAGCCTAATTTTATCAACTTACTGTGATTATTACTGTAATATTGTTGTTGAACAATTTGGTTATAATATATTATATGTATTACCTGAATGTAGTATTTCCTTGTGTATTATGTATTTTTCAGAAAAGGATTGAATTGATCATATTGTTGAAGAGGGTTTAATTTATTACCTACCTTGTTACTGCAATGGATGAATAAATCTCTCAAGTTCTGTTTGTGTTGTTCAATTTCCTAGCCACGCCAGAAAAACAGGCCTACCTGACAATTGTACCTACTCATTATTTTCGTGGAAATAGACTCTCTCACTCTATACCTCCGTTTTTTATTAGGCGGTTTGAAGGCGAAATACAAGAGACAAAACAAATTGTATTTGAAAAGAAAAATCCAGAGGTACGCTTAAGAAAAAAAAAGACCAAGACTAGTCAGTTACGTGTAAAATTCAAATTAAGTAAATAAACAAAAATCACTGCGGTTGATAGAGACGCTCACTACATACTGCATTAGTTTAGTTGTTTGCCGGATTTGGCATATCGCGTTATCTCCTCCTCGATACAAAGGTCCACGTGTGGATGTGCATGAGGGCAATAATCCACGGGGCGGTCGCTGAGCCAGGAACGAGGCTGCGACATCGGGATCGCTCTTCAGAGAGCATGGAGAAAACTCGAGATCGGTCGTGTCTGCTCATTCTGGAACAGGCTGCTGACTGTCGGGGTTCCATAGGGTTGGTAGACGAGTCAGGGTTTGACGACGTTGGAGCGATATACTCGAGAAGTGCGGTGCTCAGTTTGATAATTCTGGTCGCTCATCCAAATTTCTGGGTGCTGTTCGCCATCTCAATTAGCACTTCGTTGTTCATTTCGATTTGAAACCCTGTACTGCAGGCCCTGCACTGCGCACCTCTGGAGTGGCGGAAGAATCCGCAACCCTGTGATTCGCAGAGACGGATGGTTAATTACCTCATATTCTGTATCTGAGAGTATAACAAAGATATCTATAAATATATTTATAATATTATTATAGTGTTGATAGGTATTAGGGCTGGATAAATCGTTTGATCAATGGAACGCAGTGTAGGAATATTTAAAAAATCGCGCGAAATACATACAGTGTTGCTACATAATCGTCAACTTAAACTTGGCTTTAATGAACCCTTGAAGTTTTTCTTCTTCAATCGTGAATATTTTTTGACATATGGTTCGTTTTGAGATCAGTTTTGGATATTTTACATTCAAAATAAAATAGTCCCCATCACAAAACCTTACTTGTGCGTTTACAAGAAGATGAAGGAGAAGAAGGAGGTTTCATAAGACCAGGTTGTTGGTGACAGTGCTGTTTCGTTGACCAGTTTATAACAAATTATTTTTCAGTTTTTCTAATCAAAATATATAATGGAAGAAATAGGAGTTGTCTTGCACGATAGAGTAAGTTCTTGAAGATTCAACAAAGTAGTTGAAGTGGATAGTTTTTGTTTCTGTGTAAACTTCTTACTTGTGATCGTACAGCGTTGGGTGGTCAAATCGTAAACTTCATTTTAATTATTTGAACTTTTTCAGGAAGAAAATAGTCAAGATGCTAAACTCACTACTATCCTCGGACCTAATCTGTCGGAGGACAGCGACAACCAAGATCTATTCACTAAGTACAAAGTAAGTTTACTTGTTGGAGATCTAACTAGAACTTGGACGGATTAGCACGATGGCATTTCCCGTTGGGAAGAAATCTTTCTCGTTGAAATTTCTCACTGTAAAGTTCGTTCCGAGTCCGTGAATCGTGTATATCTCAACCCAAGTACTTAGAAGATTTCGCTTGCCCTTTCGAAGATGGATATGGTTCATCGGGCTACCTTGTAGCTTTCTCCCAATATTTCGATCTGAGCCAACTTGACTACTTCTTTTTGTCTATGAATATTTCCCATCTTTTCCCCAGAAACTACAGAGACAGCTAGAGTTCCTGGCAGTTCAGGAAGAATACATCAAAGATGAACAGAGAAACTTGAAGAAAGAATACCTACACGCTCAAGAAGAAGTAAAGCGGATCCAGAGCGTTCCCCTCGTCATTGGTCAGTTCTTGGAAGCCGTCGATCAAAATACCGGAATCGTTGGTAGCACAACTGGTGGGTACTAATGTTATATATCAATCATGAGTTCATATTTCATCAAGGGATCTTTTGTCGGATATTGTGACGATTGAGAATTCGTTAATCTGTTTAGGCTCAAATTACTACGTGAGGATTTTGTCAACGATTGACCGGGAGCTTCTGAAGCCTTCCGCCTCGGTAGCTCTTCATAAACATAGCAACGCACTGGTTGATGTCCTCCCTCCGGAAGCTGATTCTTCCATCTCGATGCTTCAAGCTGGTAAGATACAAGCAAAACCTTGAGTTGCTCCTTTGTACTATTACGGAACTAGCAGAATCCTAGGGGCCGGTTTATCAATTGCATTTGATCGCCGATTAAAGCCCGACTATCGCTAATGGCCGATAAGCGAGTGAAGGTGCTGTTTATCAATACACAGTAATGGCCGTTCTACCACCAAAGTCCCACTAGTTTAGAGGTAGGTTGCAATCGGCCATTAATGTTTTGCAAGTAGTTCATACTTTTTGCCGCTTTCTCTCGAACAGCATTAGGTGCTAAACATTTTTTGGGGTTTCAAACGTAACTTCTTCCCCATCACACGTCTTTGTGGGTATAAAGTTCTGTTCATAAACTACTTGCCACCTAAAACCTCTACAATTACTGTTCTTGCTTATCAACCTGCTGAGAACGATAGAGTTTGTGGATTCATAAGAAACCTCAACAATTTCCTTGTGTTTCAGATGAGAAGCCCGATGTCCAATATGCGGATATTGGAGGGATGGACATGCAGAAGCAGGAAATCCGCGAAGCCGTCGAGCTCCCTCTGACGCACTTCGAGCTCTACCGTCAAATCGGAATTGACCCCCCTCGCGGCGTCCTAATGTACGGACCGCCCGGCTGCGGAAAAACTATGCTCGCCAAAGCCGTAGCCCACCACACAACAGGTCAGCTCTCTACCTCAGATTTACATTTTGGCGTGCGACATAAAGCAAGTTTGTAGGCTATTCGTGATAGGTATGGTGGGGGATTTGAAAAATAATCAGAGAACAATTTAAATTGAAAACTTGCTTATCAACCGAGAGAGTATGCTCTAAATAAGGTGGATGAAACTCTAAGGTGCTCATGACAATCTACATACAACTGACTTCGCCCCATAAGCTATCCAGGGATATCTCTAATCCAAGCGCAGAACCTCTCGGGTTTCCACATACCTTTGGCCCAATCTACCAGCATACTCTGCAACTCTTCACTCCCTACACTACACTCTACACTCTCCCGAAGAGAACGGAGTGTTTTCGTCCCACTATTGTTTTTCGAAGAGATTCGCAGAGTGGTTTTCAAGAGTAACCTGCTCGAACACCGGCTGGAAGGTTATAATGGGTTGTCGTCGCAAAAAATAAACTAGCCACATTAACCAGCCATTCCGAGTTACATTCTGTGTTATGTCTAGCAGACTATTTGGAAAATTAGGCACTGGGGCAATTAGAAGTCATTAGATTGGATTGTTGGATTCGAGTGAATTGTAGAATTTCTCGTCATTTACACTTCCAGGCCAGCAGGAATTGACTGCAAATACTTCATAATTTGGGCCACAAATCATAACGTTTAGTGCAAATTTTACATGCCTATTCACACACTGCTCTTCATGGACCGTTTGAGCATTGTAAAATTTACAAAAAATGATTATTTAATAATCATTGTCCCAACGACAAATCCACACACAGAAGGAAACCCACCTTTGTTAAAAAATGAGATTGCACTGTGACGTGTCGTTTGATATTTGAATGATAATTTTACTGGTTGGAGTGTACGACATACAGTCTACCTAATCCATGCACTGGACTGATGCCATGGTACCGGCATCCGGTACCAAGCCAGCGTAAAAATATTAGTACCTAGTTTGTTCTGTGCGGTGATTGGCTTCTATTGGTATTTGGCATCAAAAAACGTCCTACCTTTCCTAATACGAACTCAATCTGTATTGTGTTTAGCCTAAATGCTTCCTGAACGTTCATGTCCCTCCATGTAAAATTTGTACTAATTTTATAGCGTGCAATGGTGGATTCCTGTTTAGAACTTTCTTCTGAGGAGAAATAATGAAGGACAGACTTTTTTTCTTTTATATACAGGCTTATTATATCGTCCAATACTAGCTTGAAGAGACAAGTGCGGACTTAGCAAAACCATTAAAGACTCTTCCTCTATTATGCTCTTCACTCCTCAAATTTGTTGTTTGTGGACGATGTAATCAAACTATTCTTATGAAGAGTTGCAGAGTTTTCACTCTGACTCTTCAATTAGCTTTGCAATGTGGTGGAACAAAAACTCCGCAGAAGAGTAACGAGTTAGGAGTGTAGAGTTGCTGAGTATGTTGGTGGAATAGGCCACTGGTCACTCCGATCTAAATCACTTGCGACGAAATCGTCGAAACCCATGTTAAGAAAAACAAGAATATTTGAAAAAATCGTCTATTTCCACGGAAATATGAGTTTAATGTTAGACCCTTTTCGGCGATTAAACCATTTCTTTATCCTTCCAACGTCTAGGTTGTGGGGGGGGGGGGGATGCTTAGTAACATCTCTATATTTGATATTAGTAAACTATATTTGACGTATTTGACTCTTGATTTTGTTCTTCGTCCGGCAGCTGCTTTCATCAGGGTGGTTGGCTCAGAGTTCGTTCAGAAGTACCTCGGAGAGGGCCCGCGGATGGTCCGTGACGTCTTCCGACTGGCCAAAGAAAACGCACCCGCCATAATTTTCATCGACGAAATTGACGCGATCGCGACCAAACGGTTTGATGCTCAGACCGGAGCTGACCGAGAAGTCCAGCGAATTCTCCTCGAGCTCCTCAACCAGATGGACGGCTTCGACCAAACGACCAACGTTAAGGTAAATGAGGGTGTAAAGAACGTCCATGGGGCTGGGCAGGAGGTTGTTGAAGGTTGAGTTTTTCTAGAGAGATTTGAGCTAGAATTAGTCAACGATAGTTGATTGAAATCGAATCAAACCTTCTTTTACACAATGAGCATTACCCGATGGCCCAGGTCCTTCTGTTCTACCATTATGAATTCAGCATAATATTTTGGCTAAACAGGTAATCTGGTCCAGACTGGAATTCACGAATGACCAAGAATACGTTTCTGTATTTTAAATATAGTGCAACACTGAGTAATGACTGTTATAATCCCCTGACTACAATACTTCTGTAACTGATGGGTAGTTGATCGTCTCTAGAGTAAGCTTCTCTTGAGATTTTATGAAAATCGGAATTAGTTCTTCTACTCTAGGTAGAACTGACAGTATAGTACTGTAACTGTGTGGATTGTAGCAGGTATATATTTCTTATTACGTTTGGGCTCGCGTTTGGGTGGTTTGATGACTCGTGTTGTGGTCTCAAGATTTTTATAGTTCCTATGTGATCAACAGAGTTTGCTAGTTTAATATTCCATTCAGATTCACGGGCTCTCATCTACACATTGTTCATATTCATATGGTCTAATTTTCCATTCAGGTCATCATGGCTACAAACCGAGCTGACACCCTAGACCCTGCCCTCTTGCGTCCCGGAAGACTGGACAGGAAAATCGAGTTCCCTCTTCCCGACAGGCGGCAGAAGCGTCTCGTATTTTCAACAATCACAGCTAAAATGAACCTCAGCGAAGAGGTTGATCTCGAGGACTACGTTGCTCGACCTGATCGTATCTCTGGAGCTGACATCAACGCCATTTGTCAAGAGGTGAGATAATGAACCAGCTTTTTCCTTACGTCCAGCAGAAATCTGATATGACATGGCAATTGCATGATGTAGATGCCGTACAATTTGGTGTGTTTGAAAGCCACTAGCATGGTGAGTGAGCTTAAGCGAACAAACGAGGGATCTGGTCGCCTCGTTCCCGTTCGGGCGTTCTAACGAAAATGGACGTACTATCTACGAATTCTCCTTGATCACACACTCCCACACTAGACGGTCGGGCATCTAGGGACAGTGGAGCAACCACTATCCAACATTCTGGATAGTTCCCATCCCAATACCGGTACCACTGGAGGGGGGAGCCCATGGCACCAGATGCATGCTACTTATCTATCTTGGAAGAAGAGCTAGGACCACTCCCACACTAGACGAGATGTCAAACTGGTGTTAGGTACGGCAATTACCCTACACCACACCCTCGTTACATTTACCCATAGGGACGCTCGCTTTGTCTCAGCCTTGTGCGTTATCTCCTTCGTGTAAGACCAATCTTTCAAGTATGTATTTTGTAACTCTGCAGACCATTCAAAATACCTGTGCTATTTTCAGGCTGGAATGCACGCTGTTAGAGAAAACCGGTACATCGTCCTGGCTAAGGACTTCGAAAAAGGATACAAGAACAACATCAAGAAAGATGAATCAGAACACGAGTTCTACAAGTAATATATTTGGACAGCACGTATTGGAAGCGTCTTCAATTTTGTTTTCTTTATTTACCTATGTTAAGTGTCCATTTAATATCATCATACTTACATTCTAATAAAATCTGAAAATTCTCATGGGATGTTTTCATGTTAAATTTTTTTCCGTCTCTTTTCCCAAGGGTTCGATCCTTAAGGCGGAATTCATAGACACGGTCTAAGTTTGAGTGTACACTCTCCTAAATAGAAGATGACCCTCAACAAGGAAGTCCGTATTCATAGTTGAGGGCGCTGGTTCACTCAGAACTTGAGTGCTCAATTCGTTTTCCCCTTGAGTTGGTAGCCATGGTCGGAGGTTCTTGTCCCTTTTTCCCCTGTTTAGTCATATGTCATATGTTTAGTCATAGGTCATATGTCCCTGTAACAGTTATGAAAGATTCTTAGTTCATATTAGTTCTTTGTCGTTCAATAATAAATAATTTACTATCCTTTGTTTTAAATTATACTCTTTATAATATCAATCTAAAAATGAATATTCTTTTCATCACCCTAATGTGGTTCCAGAATTAGTTCAACGTTGATTTTGTTAAGTTAAAGGTTACGTGAAGTGACGTTCTATGAACGCCCTTCTTATGGCCGCCCCAATTTTCTGACGGACAGCAGGTACTGGAGGAACGTCAAGATGCCTTAGGTTCACTGAATCAGCGGCTTGGATTCCGACGTTGTATAATACAGCGCTGAGCGCATGGTTCCCCTTATCAATCAACTCAAACTCAAATTATGACTATTAATTCCGCCCTGAGGTTGAGACCGTATTCAGAGGTTTGGCAATAGTAAACTGTGTTATTCAATTCATCATCAGGTTCTATATATTTGGACGATTTATGTGTAGATTTAAGATACAATTTCAATTTAAGATACAATACTTGTCTGGTCTAATGAAGAACATGTATTTCAAATGAGACGTTCTTCATTCGTCACTATATAATTATTGCAAGCACTAAAAGACATGGCCAGGCATCATGGTTTGATGAAAGAAAGCTTGGTACCCAAGCATCTGATTTTGGCGTGACCTAAAGGGTTAATATGTTCAAAAGGTTAGGGAGGAAGTATAATTTTACCTCTTATGTTTTAAACCGGACATACTGTTTGCGTTGCTTCTCCAGTTGATGATACCTATTGGTGTGATTAGGACAAGGTAAATGTGTCATGTAAAAACTGTGGTATCTTGGATTAACTCTGTATATAAATAACATTACTTCTTTACTTGTAGATGGCAGTTGAAGATTTGGTGCTGTTAGATCATGGGGGATCCTTTTGTACTTTTGAGGTATGAGCTACTGGCCGCTCGGCCGTCTCTTTGTAAGTACGTTCCGAAGAATAAATTGCCCCCCAGTTTCGAGGAGTCCAGTTCTGGGATTCAACCGACTCCATGGGTGCGAAGGAAATGTTCGCGAGCTGATAAATCAGAACCGGACCGATTCACGAGAGTTCCTCCCATGAGAGTAAATGGAGAAGATGACGTTTTCAATCACCGTGGTAAGAAGTACAAAAGAGTCAACTACGGATCGAATACTACGTTTTTGGTTCATCGAGGGCTGAACCCACCCAACAAGTACTCGAAGAGCCTGTGTCCGGATAAGATGGCCGATTTTAAGGAGAAAAAGGAATTCATAATGTCTGCCAGAATGCAAAGAGCTCAGGAGGCTATGGTCCAAAAGAATATTCACGGTGAAGAGAGCGAGGCGCGGAGAGATGCTCTGAAGAACATGGCCAGCTATAAATCGGGTGTGGCGGACGATTTAGTCAAACAGAATCGCGCTAAATCCTCTTTAATCTTGAAAAACGCGGACCGAGCGATGGTTGACCAACAGGAGGAAATGAGAGATTTTTATGGTCATGTCGGCTCGACACAAGTCCTTGCTATGAGGGAGTTACAAATCGAAGATCACAAGTTCTTCAAAGACTCAGGGATTGAAAACAAGGAGATATTTTTCGATAAAGACACAAAAGATGAGAAAGAATACATTCCTGAGTCGACGGAATATGAGGAAATGGTTGCTAGGAGAGCGTCGACAAAGGAAAAGAACATTAAGATTGTTGATATTTTGAAAAAGCAGGCGCTTGAAAAAGAGGTGTTGAAAGGATTGGAGCTGGAAGAGAATCTGGAAAACGCCGAACGTTTAGATGCACTCGCTGAAGCTGAATTGGTGAAAAGGTTGACGGAAAAAGAGGCAGAAGACAGAGAAAAACAACAACATTTTGACACTTTTAATGCCATTGTGGCTTACAGAGACTATTGTAGGCAGGTTCGTGTTGCTGAAGATGATGCTCTTTGGAAAAGGGAGCAGGATTTTTTGGTAGAGAAAGAAAAATTCAACGAAGCGTACAAGAACAAGCAGAATAAGATCAAGGAAGAAAGGCAGAGGTTGGTAAGTTCCGTCAGGTCGGATTTAGGTTCAGAAATGGAAAAGCAGGAGCAGCAGGATATGGAATACTACTACACTTTGCAGAAAGAGAGAGACATACAGTTGGAGGACCAAGACATTCAAGAGAAGAAGAACAAGAAGGAGGCTATGGAAGATTTGATGAGGGACTGGGGGAAGATTACTGAAGCAAACCGCCTCATCAAGGAACAGCAGGTGCAGAAAGAGAACGACGAGAAAGAGCGAATGCTCAAATTTGTGGAGCTGGAAAACAGCGCGAAGAAAGCCGAAGAAAAGAAAAGGTTGGTAGAAAAAGATATAAACAGGATGGAGATCATGTACCAGATCAATGAGAGGGAGAGGAAGCGACAGGAGGACGCGGCTGCTAAAGCAAGGGAAATCAAGCTGCTGAGAGCTGAAGGGTTCGTTCGGGAGGGAAAACTCAAGAATCGGATGTTGGAGAGGATGGAGGACTTCAAGAACTACGGCCTCCCCGAGAGGTTTCTGTCAAACATCAGGAAACATTACAATTTGTAACCATAAAATGTTTGCTCAACTTCAGCTCAAACCTTGGTGGATATGCCTTTTGTCATAGCGGAATCCTTGTGAACAACTGGTTTCGTGTTTGTGCCCCTGAATCTTTATCGTACGCACCACTTCTACTTCTTTCATTTTGATGGAATTTACAGGGGTTATGCAACTCCCCATCAGGATACTGCCATATAAATGTTATACAAATCGAATAGTAACTTCCGATTGCGCCTGCCAGCGTGAAATCTACCAGTTACATGGAATTCACAAGGATTTCATGAGAGTTGGCCCGCAATTGATCAACAAGTTTTGAATAGTTAGGTGCGATTCATTTTTTTGGAACCTATCCTTACAGAAATGAATCACTTGGAATCATTAAAAAATGTAGTGATTCAATCACTGCTATGATACTTTGGCAGATCATTGGTGGGGAATCACTCGCAATAATCACTTGGATTCATTAAAAAAATGTAGTGATTGGATCATTAGTGCATCACATGCGTTAATCACTGCCTCTGCAGTGGTTCAATCGTTAATGAATAGTTAGGAATAAGAGATAATATTATACAACACTGCTTAGCTCAATTGAAATTAAAACGTGTTTTGTGGAAGATGTTTAGAAGTTCTAATTCTATACCAATTCAAATCTGCAAATCATATTAAATTTTACGCTTACAGACTGAAGTGTTTTACATTTATTAGAGACATTCAATATTAGCCAAGAGTCTTTACGAATCCTTTACATTTATAAAGTCTACAGTGAAAAATTGTACAAATTTTGGTCAAAGTGTGAGGTTGCTTGGCGTTCCTTCTCTTGGCACTAGATCTGGCGAAGAAGGTAGCAGTTGAGCCATGTGTGAGGCAATGGTCAAATCTTGCATGTATATTCATGTTATTACACATTTCCCAATGCTTTCCATGACAAAAAATATGTCTACTAGGCTTCCTGTAGTCTGTTTAGACGATTAGAACAAGCTCCACACTCGACCTCCTAGATGAGTCCTGCTAGACCTGGTTCAGGATGACATGGGTAAATTAACACAAAAACTCAATGGGCTGCTAAAAAGGCTACTAAAAAGAAGAAACACCACCAAAATGGGCTGTTTGCAAAATTTAGGTTCCAGTCAACGTGATTTCAATACTTGCACTATTAAGAATGATTCTGGCAATGTATGTATATAAATAAGTTCCCCCATGTCCCTTCCAACCGACTATTTATTTTTTCTTCCCTGCTTTCAACCCCCGTCACCACCGAAGTATTTGTGTCGGACGTCATAGTTCTAAAATCGCCCAAGCTCTAAAATTAATGACTCTGCGTCATAAGCGTAGGTATTTAAATGTTTTGGGGCGGTCGCCAAATAAACTCTTCTCATCCTTAGGCGTCGAGAAAACAAATTCGCCTTGATGTTTTCCAAAACCAGACTCGTCAGAGAAAAGTCATATTTAAGGAGCTTCAAGTTCACATGAGAAAACTGTGATGGATCTACAACGAGTCTTAAGAGTTTCAATAAGGTCTTGAAGATGGTAAGTAGATGAGAGGCTGGAAACTTCGTAAATTATGAACAGAAATATGAAATACGAAACTAGAAGAAAATTCTAGAGAAATTCAGGTAATTTGACTTTTGATCGTGCGCTGAAACGGTTCAAGGCACCAATATCTGAAGAAAAACGATTTGAAAATATGAAGACTCCTCGACAGTCGCAGATGGTCCATTAACAATGTCACTAAGTACCTGTAAAAATCAGTGGAGGTCATTTGAAAGCATTTTAGAGCCTCTAAATAGGTACATGTCACGTGAGTAACTCATCAAGAATTTAATCATCAATTAATTGGTTTGTGGGGAAGATTGTGGCGGTGGGAACGCGTAGGTACTAAGAAGTTTGGACTGAGACCGCTAGAGTGAGGGGCTAATGATTGAGGTTCTGTGGAGCCTGAGTTCAAACCGTCGTTTTGGTGTACTTCAGGTCGTTCTTTTAAATGAAAATTTGTATCTGTAATAATCCCATTGAAACAATCAATCAATCAGTCAGTTTATTTACAATATTGCCTGGTGTTCTGATTTCAACATCGCGTTCAAGCGTAAAAAATCCTTCAAAATGAGGTGTCACTTGTCAGACTCTTTCATTTTGGGAATTTATGGGAAATTCCCCCCCCCCCCCCCCCAAAACCCCCCCAGAGTGGCCCGATTCTGCCCGTCTCCTATCTTAGTCTTTCGATTGCCATGACAGATTTTTTGTGTTTTTTTTTTTACATATGATTTTTGGTGTTTTCTGGCAGTGAATGCAGGATGGTCTGAAACAAATTTTGGTATAAACACTTTTCGGAAATTCGAGTTTAAAAAAATCTTGGACCAAGAACAATAGCTTCCTTTTCTTCAAAAATTCGCTAAAAACTTGAATTTCAGTAAAATCCATCGTAAAATACGAAATTTTTTATGAAAGCGTGGACCGACCTCGCCCATCTCATAGTGTTCTTATCTCATTTTGCCATTTTTTGTGGTTGGTTCCCTTCTGGTTAATGCCGTCCAATTTCCCGGGAGGCTTAAGATTCCGCCCCGTGTTGTCATTAAAGGATCAGAGCAGCTTAATGGAACCTTAAGATTCCACCCCTCCCCGAGAACATCTCCCCTGTGTACGGAAAACGCAGTTAGTAAAATATGGAAATGATATTTAGCAATTTATTAACGAAATTTGTCAACAAAGGGTTCAAACATTAATTTCGTCCACTTGATCTATATGTCCAACTAATCTATATGGTACTAATCAGTTGATTAGTGGATGTTTTTATTCCGCAACCCCGTCCACTTGATCTATATGTCCAACTAATCTATATGGTACTAATCAGTTGGTTAGGGGAGGTTTTTATTCCGCAACCCTCAACATGGGGGGATAAACAAACGCGGAGGTGCGGAATCATAAGGTTCGGGTTCACCTGTCCACTGATAGACCGGGTGGAGTCTTAAGGTTACTCTAAGCCGATGGGATTAGTGAGGTGGTCAAATCCGTCGAGCTAATGACAACACCGGGCGGAATCTTAAGGCTCCCAATTTCCTATCCACTTAAGTCCCATTCCTCCGAAACCCAGTCTTCTAAACGATTGAAATGCGTTTTTCATCAGAATTACTTGTTGTAGTTGTTTCAACATTTGCGATCTCACAAACACAAAACTACGACGAAACGTGACGTTGATATTCCACGAACAAAATCACTTTTCGTAGAAAATATTATTTTTAGTATGTATATATAGAAAATTGATGTTTATTAAGTTATTATTCATGAAGAGAAAATTTCTCTTCTTTTTTTTTTTTTTTTTTATTTTACATTTTTTTTTTTTTTACAAGAAAATTTACATTTAATGTAAATAATTAAGATTAATTAAGTTTGGCGCAACTCTTGTGAGGCGACACAGGCTTATGCCTATTGCCCACAATAATGTTGGGAGATTTGTTAATTTAACATTATTTGTGTATAAAGAATATGTAACATAATAAATAAATAAAAAAAAAACTAAAAAAAAAAAAAACTTTTGAAATGAGATCGTCAGATCGGAGGAGGGAGGAGAAGTCTCGAAAGCGTGACGCACGCCGCTCGGAGACATTTAAATGAATTTAGGATTTTCTCGTCTATTTTCGAACGCTTCTCTCCTTCGTTCGGTCTTATTTGTTAGAGTATTTGTCGAAGCGGGTCCGAAGAAGGAAAAAAACAGAAATCTCACAATGGCCTTTTATGCAAAGTTTAGAGCCGAACTCGGTGGAATTTCGATTAGCACGTTCCGCTCCGGTTGACGTCAATGAAAAACTGAACACCTATTTCGAGACGCCGCATCTCTTTTTGGATCCTGATCTCGGCTAATGCTGTCAAAAAGAGTTCGTGCGGGGGACCGAGAGAAATTGGTTCTCAACGAGTATTTTCCCAAAGGACGATCGATGAAGTCAAGTTCTCCATTTTATAGCGACACCCTTCGAGAGACGTCAGGACTTTTTCTCCGGATCCATTCGTCCGAAATTAATGAAATTGTCAACAAAATCTACGACGCAGTTTGGCCTAAATTGTCTAGATCCCAAATGTTAGATCCTAAATGTCCGCGGCACTTTGCCCAGTTAGCGTTGAGTTAAAATTACGAAATTTTTTTTTTTATGGGTTCCGACCAACCCCACAATGGTCCTCGAAACTTTTCATAACCCTAGGTCAAGGGGAAGGGGTTCAAAACGAATGTTGAAATTTTGAAAATTCCAAAACTCGAAAAATTCATATAGAACGGTATGTTTTTTATTTCATATTTAGATAGAGTTTCTTCCGTAGAATTTTTTAAGACCATCCGCAGCTTTTTACGACCAGCCGTTCGTTCACAATGACGGCTCAAAGGTTGAGCCAGTCGACGCGATCTTGAATCAAACGGTTGAAATACAGGTCGATTAAATACAGGTCGACTCGATTTTCATACTAACTAGCTGTTTAGAACATCATAATATTATGGTTTTAGTGATGTCGAGTTTGTTGTTCTGAGGTACGTTTCGTGCTACGGAAATGAAGGTAATTTCGAATGTTTGTTGGTAGGTAGGTACTTCTTAAATAGAAAAATTAAAAAGTATTAAAAACCCTAGAATTATATCGTATTCATTAAATACAAATTATTAATATTTAACAATAAATTATAATAATTTTTACTAGGTATCTACTTGATAAACTTATTAATAATTAGTGATAATTCATAATAATAATTAATATAACATTTAGGATCTAGACATTTAGACCTAGTGATCTAGACAGAAGGGTGATCTGTGCAAAGAAGATAATGAACCGTTGTGTCAATGAACCGTTTGCAAATTCTTGACACAACGGTTCATTATCTTCTTTGTACAGATCACCCTTCTGTCTAGATCACTAGGTCTAAATGTCTAGATCCTAAATGTTAGATTAATTATTATTATCAACTATTTCTCATTGCAAACCTGTTCATTGTGTACCCAAGATCCTTCCCTAAAAGACCTGGCAGCGGGAAATATTATTCAACATGGTTTGAAAAGGGAAAAACAAGTTTTGTAAAAAATCCCACTGCTCTAGGTAGTAGTCGATACCATGGTAGTCGATACCACTGCAGTGACCAACATTTTCTTCAGTAGTCGACATGGTTTTGCACTAGTAGTCGACCTACATGTGTTAGAAGTCGACAGCATCTCTTGAGTCAGTAGTCGACAGGTTTCGTCATTCCATCGTTTTCGAATTTTACGACATCTAAATAAAATACATTCAACTGTGAATCGGAACTTGAAAATAGATTAATAAGATGTAATAAAGTAGTTATCAGACTTTTTATTTGCAAACAGCTCATTATCAGTCTCAAATTGCAATAAGTACCTACTTAAGTAAAAAGGTATGAAAACTATAGTCGAAAACTCATTGTCAGAAAATTGACATTACAGTTGGGCTTAGGAATTTACATATTTTTTTGACATTTTCATGTCTTTGCTTTGGCACATAAACTGAAACGGGAAAAATTTGTTCCGATTCACCCTTTCCCTCAGATCACGTCAGAACACAAGCGACCGGCGGGCCATTACGTCAGAGCCTATGACGCACGAGCGTATGACGTAAGACGGCTGGCAGGAGGCTAACTAGTACGTCAGAGCCTATGACGCACGAGCGTATGACGTAAGACGGCTGGCAGGTGGCCAACAAGTACGTCAGAGCCTATGACGCACGAGCGTATGACATAATACGGCTGGCAGGAGGCTAACTAGTGAGTCAGAGCCTATGACGCACGAGCGTATGACGTAAGACGGCAGGTAGGTGGCTAACTAGTGTGTCAGAGCCTATGACGCACGAGCGTATGACGTAAGACGGCTGGCAGGAGGCTAACTAATGCGTCAGAGCCTATGACGCACGAGCGTATGACGTAAGACGGCTGGCAGGTGGCCAACAAGTACGTCAGAGCCTATGACGCACGAGCGTATGACGTAAGACGGCTGGCAGGAGACCAACTAGTGAGTCAGAGCCTATGACGTAAGACGGCTGGCAGGAGGCCAACAAGTACGTCAGAGCCTATGACGCACGAGCGTATGACATAATACGGCTGGCAGGAGGCCAACTAGTGCGTCATACGACGAGACCTTTTATGTCTCTGCGCCCCCTCCCACACCCACACCGCGTACCTCGTACTTCATTTCCAATGAACCATTGGAATCTCCCAAACAAAAAAAATTTTAACCCCCCCTTAAAATTTGTTGGTTTACGTTTCAAGATACGTAGATTCAGAAAATCGAATAAAAAAAATCCGAAATTAGCGTTGAGTTAAAATTACGAAATTTTTTTTATGGGTTTCGACCAACCCCACAATGGTCCTCGAAACTTTTCATAACCCTAGGTCAAGGGGAAGGGGTTCAAAACGAATTTTGGTACGACATGGTATGACCATGGTATGGTATATTATTGTATGTATGATTTAGTATAGTACAGTACGGTATGATAGGAAAGAAATGGTATGAGTACGGTGAGAATATGGTATGGTGCCGATTTGCAACACAGTCTGGTATAGACAGAAGGGTGATCTGCACAAGGAAGATAATAAACCGTTGTGCCAAGAATTTGCAGAGTTTTTATTTCATATTTAGATAGAGTTTGTTCCGTAGAATTTTTAAGACTATCCACAGCTTTGTTACGACCAGCCGTTCATTCACAATGACGGCTCAAAGGTTGAGCCTGTCAACACGATCATGAATCAAACGGTTGAAATACAGGTCAATTTTCATACTAACGAGCTGTTTGGAACATCATATGGTTTTAGTGATGTCGAGTTTGTTGTTCTGAGGTGCGTTTCGTGCTACGGAAATTAAGGTAATTTCGAATGTTTGTTGGTAGGTACTTCTTTTATAGAAAAATTATTGTACCGACGTAGTATTAAAAACCCCAGAATTATATCGTATTAATTAATCATAATTAATAATAATTATTACTAATAATAAATACGAGTACAACTTATTAATACCTAAAAATAATTTATAATAATTTTCACTAGGTATGTACTTGATAAAATTATTAATAATTAGTGATAATTCATAATAATAATTAATCTAACATTTAGGATCTAGACATTTAGAACTAGTGATCTAGACAGAAGGGTGATCTGTACAAAGAAGATAATGAACCGTTGTGTCAAGAATTTTCAGAGTTTTATAGTTCTGTACGATTTATTAAATTCTGAATCGAATGGGACCAATTTATCCTCTCAATAACTGATTGCTTTGGTATTTAAATAGATCATTTCCAATAAGATAAACCATTGGGATCAACGAAGAAATACTCGTACTAAAGCCTTCTGTACACGTCTAGTTCAATGACCTAGAAATTCCCAGTTTTTTTCATAGTTTTCCTACTTGTCCCATTATTTATTTATTTATTTATTTATTTAGGAACCACTTGCATCCACGTTCACAGGATGCGATTTCACCGCAAGCTTTGCAAGAAAAGGCAAAATAAGAAAGATTTTGCGCTTGGGAGATCCCCTCAAATACCTTGTGAGATGGTACTAACTCTAACTGTACCTACACATTAGATGCCAGATAATGGATTCTTCTTCTCTACACAAGACATTGCTGATGTGAGCAGACGTTATATGTATGTAGAACAAGGAGAATATATATATATAATATATTATTGCGGACGTGAGCAGACGTTAGACAATGGATTCTTCATCTACACAAGACATTGCTGATGTGAGCAGATGTTAGATAATGGATCCTTCTTCTGCTACAGCAGATATTGCAGATGTGAGCAGACGTTAGATAGATGATTCTTCTTCATCAACACAAGATATTGCAGATAATGGATTCTTCTTCTGCTACAGCAGATACTGCAGATGTGAGCACATGTGTGAACATATTGCCAGATATTGCAGAAGTAAGCAGGCGGCAGATAATGGATTCATCTTCTGCTGCACCAGACATTGCAGATGTTAGATAATGGATTCTTGTTCTTCTTCTTCTCCGTTCTCTCCAGTTGATCGTCCATTCACAGCAGTCTCACTCATCAATTCACAGGTCACTTTGTCAAATTCGCTCACAATGACATGCCGCAAGGCGGTTATAGTTTATTTATTTGCTTTAAAAAAAAAGATTATTGTCAGGAATAAACCGGTTATTTCGAGTTTGAGTCACCGGACGTCAATTTCGGAGTCTAGTCGTTATTTATGTTGAGTTCTGTTGACGTTTCTTTGTTGTTAATCCGGTTTTGAGACTGTTCAACCGGGGAGTCGTGTAAATTGAATTAGAAGTCCGACCGAGAGAGAGGGGTGAGGGGGGTGGGGGGGACGCAACCCCCTCCCCGCAACCCTCGTCCTCCGGGTCAAGTGGGTCTCTGCGGCCGTGCGTCACCGCGCCTTTTAAACCGCGGATCTCTCTCTCTCGAACTCCTCCTCCTCCTCCCCCACCCCCCTCCCCTCAAGGTCAACGCACCTCACGTCCTTGCGTGTCGCCCTCGCTGCCTGTTTCTGAAACGACGCGAAATCGGATTGTTTACCGGGGCGGAAAAAAAAATAAAAAAAAATCCAAGCCTGAAGAGGAACCGAGCAAAGCCTACTACCGAGCAAAGCCTACCGAGTGGAGGGGTGGAGCAAGGGAGGTGGCGAGAGGGGGATATCATTATTAGTGGATTGATTTTAGCGGGAAGAGCGACGAGGGGAAGGCTCCGGTGGGATCGGTGGGGGGGGGGGGGAGTTGTTTCCCCTTCGGCCGGCGAAAACGCGTCGGGCAGGCGCGGTGACGGCGCCGACGAGTGGGGACCAGGCGCGGGTACAGATCGCCGTCAGTGCGCCCAGTGTGCCGATCGAGAGCGACGTCCGAACCGTGCGAATGGGGTGACGGAGACAAAATTTCCTTTGTCTTCTTCTTTTGTTTTCATTTTTTCTTTTGTCGTCGTCGCGGTGCCGTCGGCGTTGTGACGCGCGCTGTTGATTTATAGGAGTTAATTAATTAATTATGGTAGTGGGCGAAATGAGCGAGCGACAGAAAACGCCGATTCGCGTCGGTTTCTACGACATCGAGCGGACGATTGGAAAAGGCAACTTCGCAGTTGTCAAATTAGCACGTCACCGCATCACTAAGACTGAAGTAAGTACACACTGAAATTACCTATACAATAAAACTGTACTGCAAACGAGCAACTGAATATTGATGTACTGGTAACTGTACTGTAAACTGTACTGAATATTACAGTAAACTGAACTGTACATGTAAACTGAATGTAAACTGTACTGCACTCGAGCAACTGAATATTGATGTACTGTAAACTGCACTGTAAAATGTACTGCACACGAACAACTGAATATTGATGCACCTACTGCAAACTGTACTGAAAAACTGTACTGAATATTAATGTACCTACTGCACACGTACAACTGAATATTGATGAACTGCACACGAGCAACTGAATATTAATGTTCTACAAACTGTACAGCACAAGTACAACTAAATATTAATGTACTACAAACTGTACTGCACGTACAACTTGATATTACTGTACTGTAAATAGCAATGTACACGTTCAGCTGTAATATTAATATACTGTAACAGTAATTATTGTAAACTCTACATTACATAACTGTACGCAGACCAACTGCATCTCAACATCTCGATACCAACCGAATCGGTACAGAAAACCCCAAGGAAACACTTCCAATCTACAGTAGAAAATTCGACAGTTTTGATAAAAAATGGTTCACTTGTCAAATCGCTCAGTCAAAAATTGTAGAAATACAATTGAGAAAAAATTATATATTGTCCAGTTTCCAACCGATTTCGGTCTAATTTCTCACTAAACATTTCAACACGCCATATCGTTATCAAAATCACAATATTCCCTATTTGAAAATTGGACATTCGTCCGTTCTGAAGCCCGTGTTTTGAGAAATTTTGAATGATTCCGCTGAAGAAACCACTTCATACACGAGGAAACCATCGGAGTGCGAGGAAGATTAAAAATTGTTCAGTTGTTTTGGAAATTACGAAATTTGGTTCACGGGTTCGGACCAATCCCACGATGATCCTCCAAAACTTTTCATAACCCTAGGATTAAGTATAACAAATTTTGAAATTTTCATATCTCGAAAAATTCAATTTGAACGGTTTAATTTTTTGTTGTTAACTTTTAGAATTTTCTAAGACCATTCAGTATCGGAAATCTCATAGTTCGGCTATTGGTACCAAGATTCTTCAAGAATGGAGTTTGAGTTTTTGTAAAATTCAGAATTTAGTAGGAATTTTATAAAATTACAATCAAAATTGAATTTTATAAAATTGCATAGTTTAGAGAATTCAGGGCAGAAGTATTTAAAATTACTTTGCACCACAACAAAATCCTTAAACGTTTGGGGAAGCTTCTGGTTGCGCGGAAATGTAGAATAAAATACGATCAACGAAGGCGTTGTGTAATTTTTTCAACAAAATTCAATTATTTAGGACAATTTTTTTTGAAATTTTGATGTTTTTCAGCGGTTTCTCGTAAATGTGAAAAATACAGAAAATACGTAAATTTGGAAAATATCGTGGCTCCCTCGTATTGAAATCAAATATCCCGTTCTTCAGCTAACTGTTCCGATTTGGGGCCAAAAAACGTTTCCCACGTGGAAAGATAAGGTTGAGACATTAACAGTTCGCTGAACTCGAAAAAAATACTGTTCGAACTTTGAAATGGCACACCAGATAGTGAGTTTTGAGGAGTGGAGAGGTCTTTCGTGAATTTCTCTTGGGTTCCAGTCACATAAATTTTTTTTGTTAATCGCAACTAAGATGGAAATGAGCAGCAGGAGAGCTGAAAACTCCAGAAGTCGCCTTCATCAGTGCGTCGCCACTAAGGACGGTCACCTTCCAGACATAATTTTTAGCACCAAAGTAATCGAATTGGGGTGAATTTTGGAATTTTAGCAAACAAACCGCAGTCTTCTAAGTTGCGCCGTTTTTTTTAACCGCCTTTTGAAACGGCACTGACTGCATTGGCTCACCCTGTACTTTTACGGACAACCACGGCCTTTGCTAGGGACATAACACTACGAACGCTTTACAAATACGGACAAATGACAACCCTAGACTAGAACCACACTGAGAACCTGCAATAGTCATTTTCTTGGATCTACATGGTGAAATCTACAAAATCTGCTATTCAAACCTTTTGAATATTTTTAAACATTTAGCAAATTTTCGAAGAAAAAGGAAGCTATTGTTCTCGGTTCAAAATCTTTAAAAATTCGAATTTTCGAAACGTTTTCAAACCAAAATTCGTTCTAGACCATCTTGAATTCACTGCCAAAAGACACATAACATACACGTATACACACATTTACACATAAATACATGTATGGCATTATATATGTATTTAATAAATATGTATAAATATGTAAATATGTATGTGACATTCCAGACGATAACTCTCGATAGAATTGAGATAAAAATTCAAAATTGCACAAAAAATCCGTCATGGCAATCGAAAGGCTAAGTTCTTAGATGGGCGGAATCAGGTCAATCTAAGGGTGGGTTTTGGGGAGGTTGGGGGGGGGGGGGGGAATTACCAATAAATTCCCCAAATTAAACAGTTTAACTTGTAACACCTCTTTTTGAAGGTTTTTTACGCTGAAAACGATGGTGAAATCAGAATTGCGATATCTCAATCTCAAACTGGAGCACTTTGAAGATGAAGAGACGTGGTTGATACTTGAGATTTTCTTAACGGTTCATAATACGCATAACACGACGGTGAAGTCAAAATTGCGATATCTCTTCTCGTATTCCGATTAGAGCATAATATTATTATGCTCTAATCGGAATACGAGAAGAGATATCGCAATCTTGACTTCACCGTCGTGTTCAGCGTTGAAAAATCTATAAACTGTAGTGTTAATCGGCAAAAAATGGTGACAAAATGTGTTATAAACCTGTAAAATGGAGAATTATGAAGCAGCTACTTCTTTGAAAATTTGCTCTTATAGCCATGCTGCATGATTGTGGATTTTTCATGTTCGCCTGCACCTTCTTCTTCTTCTTCTATACATAAAATAATGACATGAACAAATCTGATCATACGTGTCCTACCGACTGCGCCAAAATGTAAGAGTTTCCATAGGTATATGTACCTTATACACTTATTCCGATTACATTTCTTTCTCACTTATTTTATTGTTTAGATTCAAGGGGTATCCATGTTATTAGAGCACTTTTCGTACTTATATTTCAGCACAGTTTCGTATTTATATTTCTCCTGGCAAAGGCTGAGTTGCCACTCGAATGACTTCCGATGAACCCTCAATAACTTCGGAGCTTTTACTTTCGAGTTGTTTCAGGGCGGTTCAGAGTCGAAATCATTCGAAGGGCGTTTTCGAGGTTTTCAAAAGACGGAACAAAAGCAGGAGTCGGATTTCTGTTCGAAAGGAGGCGGTCTCAAGCCTTATTTCTGGGTCCTCAGTCTCATCCTCAACCTTGCGCTCCCCAGGAACGCGCTATTGTACGTCGCGAAGGAAGAAACTTCCACCTGCTCCGTCAAGTGGAGAACGCTCTCGAGTGGCCACTTCGCACTTGAACCTCACACTTCTTACGTAAAACTTACCTGCGTCGTACTTACCGTGGTACTCTCCTGCGTCGTGGAAACATGCATAATATGCATAATATATTATATTTGTATGGTACCTAAACCTGATAATAGGCTTTGGATGAAAACGACACAGTGGTGCTCTGGTAGCTATATTGATGCAGTATTGCCTTGGATTTTTGACAACACAAAATATTCTATTCTAGGGGTTCTGGGGGGGGGGGGGAGGGTGATTTAAAAGATTGTAGGGAGAGAGAAAAAAACTGCGTGACAGACATAAATCCTGGTAAATACATATGTAAATGGTGAAGTTTCCTTTTTTCCCTAAGATATTATTGTAGAAGAGGGTATCCCGCAGTAATAAAACATGGGTTGGTGGGAACATAAAAATCTGGAAACTCCCTCACCTACCCCTTGTGACATGAGTTGGGAGAGAGAAAATGGGGGAATTAACTCATTTTAATTATGGAACTAATAAACTTTTTGAACTCAGATTAGTTGGTTCATTTAGAGGCCGTACTATCATGTCCTCCCAAAAAATGGAATTTTTATGAAAACAACTGTAGGCACAAGAGCTGTGTGACAGGAAATGACCCATAATTTTGAATCGACCCATGTAGTAACCATACCCGCCAGACCCTGTCTTTAATAAAATATTGAGCAAAAAATCGAAAAGTGCGAAAATTTAGTGGTTTTGGTTTATTATCTTCGATAATGAACCATTGGAATCGCCCAAAGAAAAAATTTTTTTAACCCCCCCTCAAAATTTGTTGGTTTACGTTTCAAGATACGTAGATTCAGAAAATCGAATAAAAAAAAATCCGTCCGTCCGCCGTACGCCGTACGCCGTCCGCCGTCCGCGCCACTTTGCCCAGTTAGCGTTGAGTTAAAATTACGAAATTTTTTTTATGGGTTTCGACCAACCCCACAATGGTCCTCGAAACTTTTCATAACCCTAGGTCAAGGGGAAGGGGTTCAAAACGAATTTTGAAAATTTGAAAATCTCATATCTCGAAAAATTCATATAGAACGGTATGTTTTTTATTTCATATTTAGATAGAGTTTGTTCCGTAGAATTTTTTAAGACCATCCGCAGCTTTGTACGACCAGCCGTTCGTTCACAATGACGGCTCAAAGATTGTGCCTCACAACACGATCGTGACTCAAACTGTTGAAATACAGGTCCATTTTCATACTAACAAGCTCTTTTGAACATCATATGGCTTAAGTGATGTCGAGTTTGTTGTTCTGAGGTGCGTTTCGTGCTACGGAAATGAAGGTAATTTCGAATGTTTGTTGGTAGGTAGGTACTTCTTTTATAGAAAAATTATTACCGACGTAGTATTAAAAACCCCAGAATTATATCGTATTAATTAATCATAATTAATAATAATAATTATTATTAATAAATACGAATTATTAATACCTAACAATAAATTATAATAATTTTCACTAGGTACTTGATAAAATTGTTAATAATTAGTGATAATTGATAATAATAATTAATCTAATATTTAGGATCTAGACATTTAGACCTAGTGATCTAGACAGAAGGGTGATCTGTACAAAGAAGATAATGAACCGTTGTGTCAAGAATTTGCAGAGTTTTTTTGGCTATAACTCTGGTCGCACAGGTCTTTCGTCGCTGCTTTACTGGTTTTCAACTATTCATTTGGATCCAAACCGGACCTCTTGCAAGCACGTCCCCGCTTTTCATGTCTAACTTTACTGGACTACTGGTCTAGTCTCCACAGCGCCAAACATCACTGATCGATTCTACAACTCGACACTTGAATCCCCGTTATAGACCCTACCTGTTTTTTCATTTGACGATCTGAAAATAGTTTGTATTGCGACTGATGATGTGGTTACGTAACGATGAAATGACACCCACAGACCACCATCGGTAAGAGTATCAAATTTCCCATCAAGGTGGACTCTGTTAACAGAAAGCCGTGTCGAAATCAATGGCCCAGTGGTTTAGTGTCTAAGAAATACGTCAAAATATAAAATATCTTGATGTTTGGATCATATTGATTCATTCTGCTATTTTGCAATAAACTCATTACACGTAGACTTATACATACTAATGTCTACTAAATGCAACTATTTGTTGACCAGAAAAAAAAAAATCCATCAGCATCAATGCTATATTTTGAGTGATGAGCTTATTTGGTGCCTCTCACTCAATTTGAGCGTTACTTCGAGAATATGGCTTCGAGGAGGCAAAAGATTGAAGCGCAAACGCCGCAGATGCCTGATATCATCACCAGAGTGCACCCAGTGCTCTTGCCGCACTCGCTCAAGATTATGCTGAAACACCAAATTTTGATGAAACCGCGTCCGCATTGAATAGGGACATCGTTTTATAGGTGCCTGACGTAAAATCAACGAAATGCCCGCAGTAAACTGGTAGCCGCTGATGCCTATGCCTTCAGCGCACCCAACTCCTGCCTTCGCCTATTAAACCTGTAAGGTCGTATAAACCTTTCTATTCGAAAACGGAAGCTCGATTTAATTATCCCGCAGCATTTGTGCACTGAGGATAATTGGCAAATACGCCAGTCCAATGGTGTCCTCTCCTGTCGTACTTCAGTCAATTACTACGAAACTTATGGTGGTTTTTGGCAGAACCCGGTGGCTTACGAAAGCTTTTCTACGTAAGGCTGTTCATCTTGTTTTGGTCGGAGGGCATTTCTGCCAGAGGGCAATATCCTGTGGGATCACTGGTTGGGATACAACAGTACCTCACAGTTCGTTTGGCGAAATTTCGAAGAAAATGAAGCTATTTTTCTCGGTTCAAAATTTGTAGAACTCGAATTTCCGAAAAATTGTCATACCAAGATCCGTTTTACCATCTTAAATAACACTGCCAAAAGACACAATTAATCATATGTACCTATACGTATACAGGGTGTCCCCTAGTGTCCCTGATATTGCCTCCTAGCGAGAAAAAACATTCCCAAACGACATTTTTTCCCTTATTTCCCTATGAAATTTCAAATTTTAGGAAACTGTTAAAAAGCTGAGCTTTTTGGCCAACTTTTGCAGTAACAGTACGAAACTTTAAAGTAGGAGTGGTTGGTTTTACAGGCGATTGGAAAAACTGGACATTTCCTGATTTTGAATTTGGAAATTTTTCTATTTACGCTGATTTTTTACCCATTAAACCTGAGCTTTTGGTTTGGAATCAGAGAGATAGGAAATTTAATGCTCTTTCCAACGGTATCCTCAGATCTGAGATCACTTCGGGAAATAAGGGAGTTATGTCCGTTTTTGAGACGTAAGGTTGAAAACACGAGAAAAAAATTTAAAAGTAAAAAAAACTCGGATTTTAAGTGGAGTAAAAAATATGAGTCATAGGACATTTTTAGTCAATAATTAGATGTAGAATTCACCCCCGGCGGGATGTCCGCCGTTAAGTGGGACACCCATTCGAATGTAACTGAGACTGTAACAAGGCTGTAATAATGAGCTCATATGCATGATTGAAGTATTATGATTATACTATCTAATGTTTTAATCTTACCTACATGTGAAAACTGTTCAAGATTAGTTAAAATTTCAATTCAGTTAAGTATGTTGAACCAGTATTATTGATACTGTATCCCTTTTGAAAATAATTGTTTAAGGAGCAGTTATTGTTGCTTGCCTATGAGGAGGTCCTGCATTGAAAAATGCAGACAAATTTAAAGACTGAGATGTTTATTCACTGAAAACTATGAATTCACATTTTGATTATATTAAATGAAGCGTTTCACAAAGACAGCAGTTCTGATATTACCAAAGGTACAAATTGAAGGAAACACGGGTCGCATCATCGCCCTGTCCTGGTGTCATAACCTGTCCATCAACCTTTTCAATAATTTATTTTCTTAATTAATAAAGGCGCTACTGTTTGGGTTGGCATTGAATTTCAATACATACGATACAGAGAGGATTTGAGATTTTTTTCAGCTCGATTCAAACACATTTACTTTTTTCAATAGTCAAACTCGAAACTGACCTTTTCTGTGAGCATGACCCAGTTATTTCGTCAAAAATTCGCTCTTATGGCCATGCTGCATAATTGTGGATTCTACTGGTGTTTCATACTGTTCTGTCCCTACCAGCGGTTCCACTTCTCCTCTAATAGTTCAGCTTGTGATATTACATTGAGATAGGGCTGTCCTGCAGAGACAACATCCTGTATGATTGCCAAGGATGCTCGGTCCCTTTGAAACGCCCTACGCCAACTGCACCTCCACACACTCACACAACATAATCGAATCGTCCTACTCACGATATCCCGACTCCAAATAACGCCCCGACGGCGTAAATCGACCAAGCCTTGCCGACCTGAGAGTCGATCTCACTTCCGAGCAGCATCCCAAGGAAAGCGGCCAAATAGTAACCGAAGAAACCCCCGAATACTGCGGCTACTAAAAGGCGGTTTCCGCCTCCAACCTTGAAAACGAAGGACGACAACGCGAACGCGGCGGCGATTAGGATGAAAGCTACCAGCTTCATGATGTTCCCTACACCGCTTATCCCCATCTTGCTCTTGTGTCTTCAAAATTCAAAAAGGGTCAACAACGTCCAAATCAATACCAACGAATTCAGTGACAAATCAATATTTAATAAAATATTGCCCCAATAACAACTCATTATACGTTGGCAACTAGTAAATAATTAGTAACACAAGATTCAATGGAGGTCAAACCAATTAGTGAAGTCACTAAAATACCACTCAATTACGAGAGGATGTTGGTTGCTATTCGACTAGTCGACTATTCAAAGAGTTCTTTGAATGGAAATCTAGACGACTGTAGTTAACACAAAATTTGATCGTCTACAACTTGTCTTCCTTTTTCCTGTTCCACGCTCAAAAATCCACCGTTGTGCAGCATGGCTATAAGAGCAAATTTTTGAAGAAATAACTGGTTTTGTGTAACATGTCTACATTTCACTGGTTTTATAACAAACTTTGCTTCAATATTTTGCCGAGTAACACCTCAGCTTGTAGATTTTTCAACGCTGAACACGATGGTGAAGTCAGAATTGCGATTTCGCATTCCGTTATCAAATTAGAGCAGATGAACCGTGAAGAACATCTTACGTAACAACCACATTCTTCATCATCAAAGTGCTCTAGTTTGAGAGCGGAATAAGATATCGCAATTCGGACTTCACCATCGTGTTCAGCGTTAAAAAAAAACCCTTTAAAATGATGTGTCACTTGTGAGACTGTTTCGTTTTGGGAATTTATGGGTAATTTCTCCCTCTTATAAATTTCCAAGACCTCCCTGAGAACGGCCCGATTCTACCCTTCTATGAACTTAGCGTTTCGATTGCCAAGACAGATTTGTTGTGCAAATGTGATCATGCTGTGAAAATGTGTGTTTTTATCTCAATTCTATCGAGAGTTATCGTCTGAAATGACACATATATTTATGTAGATACAATTATTTTTAATATATATTGATTTTTTGAAAAATTGAACTGCAACTCAATTAACATGTGATTTATGTATGCAAGTGAAATAGCTAAGTATATAGGTTGCAATGTAGTTGAAAATCTCGAAAATGTTATTTGGTTTCCCTGAAAATTCGCTCGTAAACATGACGTGGCATTGATGGTACGAAAGAGAATATTGATGCGGAGTTTAACACAAAATTTGTGTTTAATGGTTCGTGCCCGTTCATGTCCGAATATATGAATAAGATATCGCAATTCGGACTTCACCATCGTGTTCAGCGTTAAAAAAACCCCTTTAAAATGAGGTGTCACTTGTCAGACTGTTTCGTTTTGGGAATTTATGGGTAATTTCTCCCTCTTATAAATTTCCAAGACCTCCCTGAGAACGGCCCGATTCTACCCTTCTATGAACTTAGCGTTTCGATTGCCAAGACAGATTTGTTGTGCAAATGTGATCATGCTGTGAAAATGGGTGTTTTTATCTCAATTCTATCGAGAGTTATCGTCTGAAATGACACATATTTTTATGTTGATACAATTATTTTTAATATATATATTGCAACCTACCGAATAGTACCGTGACAAGTCAAAAACTGCAACTTTTGGGAACACGCAATTGAAGTTTCGGCCTTTAAAATAGCGACTTCCTTTCCAATAACAGTTATTGGAAAGGAAGTCGCTATTTTAAAGGCCGAAACTTCAATTGCGTGTTCCCAAAAGTTGCAGTTTTTGACTTGTCACGGTACTATTCGGTAGGTTGCAATATATATATTAAAAATAATTGTATCAACATAAAAATATGTGTCATTTCAGACGATAAAGACGCAGTAAAGATCCTACTTTCTTGTAGAAGTTGTTGCGATCTATATGTTTACAGTGATAACTCAAACCCCGATTTGTTGGACTTGTCACAGTACTATTCTCAGAGTGCATATAATAAATATATACATGTTTTCTTTGTGTCTATTGGCAGTGAACCGGATGGTGTGGAATGGATTCTGGTATGAGAAGTATAAATACCAAATTTCCAAATTTGGAAATTCGAGTCTTAAACATTTTGGACCGAGAACAATTGCTTCATTTTCTTCGAAAAATCGCTAATTGACACTGAGAACTGTTGCTTTAGTGAAAAACTTACTGGGTGAGATAGTTGAATGTTTTGGGTGCGAATGTTTTTCCGCGATCCCTCTTTATAGTGGACAAATTTCTCGGTTCCTAAACTGTCCACAATTGGGAGGTTTAACCGCATAAATACGTGTCTATCTCAAAAGTTCCCAAGCAGCACAACGGAGTCGATCTGACGTCGTTAGAGGTCGGGAAATCCGACCTCACCACGACCAAATGCCGACCAATGATTTCTTGGTTGTACCGACGTCGCTGCCCGACCTCAGGTCGGAATAAGGTCGCAAACCGCGACCTAAAATGACTCAATACAAAACCGACATCTTCCGACGAGGAAGGTTATTTGTTCGACCTAAATCAGACTAGGTTATAACAGATTTCTGTATAAAACATGTTATTTTGGTATTGAATGATGTAGGAGCTGTTGCCAAAAATCATTCATCAAAATGGAGTTCCTTCATGTTGTCTCTCCACGGAAATCATTAAGATGGTGGAAGGTGAAATACTTGGTGTGAATATTAAACGGTAGGTACCAACAAACTCCCGTATGTAAGTTCAAGAATTCGGTTATAGACACAACAGCCTTAAAAGCTGAACTGGTAAAAACAAAGAATACCCAGCAGCTGCAGGCAAAAACACATTCCATTACTCAGTTATAGGCGATGGGGTTGATCAGGGTGTTGAATACATACATTGACAACCCAAATATTTATGGATTGGGAAGAATAAAAAGAATCGTTCGTAGAAATTCCTCACTGGTTCAGGAGACGTTCCAGTATTGAACGGAGACTCTCGAACTGGGAATGCGTCATTGGTTTGCGTCGGAGCTCGGAAGCTGTTTACTGTCAGGCGGTATTACGCAAATCCCGAGAATTACATCATCTTCAAGTACTTCGGGGGTCTGAATGAGACCTTCGGAACGAAAATCGTTCGCTCAACTAAAAAATATTGGGCCGAAAATTGAGGACAAAAACACAAACGGTGGGTACAAGTACGCAACCACGAGGGACAGTTTATGTCTTTGCGCCCCCTCCCATCAGAAACTTATATGAAGCTTGCATTCGTGTTGACAATATAAATTATTGAGAATGATCACCTGTGTGTAAAAAATTATTTAAACAATCACGCTCATACCGCAGCTTGTCGGCCACGCACTCCGCAGTGGTTAACGTAATATGGTTAGGTAAATCGAGAGCTATCCAAAGAGTGGTGAACGATTTTTGTACGATGATAACTGGCGAAGATAAAGTTCCGTAGCAACGAATCGGTTGTAAGCGAAAATCATCAGAAACTCCGTTACATGTCCCGCGTTTCATTCCCGCGTTACATTCCCGCGTTACATTTTCGAGTTTATGTAGCAAAGTAAAGACATAAAATGTCAAAATGGAGGAAACTCGCCTATGAGAATGTTTTGAAGAGTACTTCATTTTCCTCTGAGACGTATTTATCTGAGCATTTGGGCGTACAAACTCCGTACATGGCGACGTACGTAGAAGAAGCGGAAAACTTGAAAAATTACATACATACTAGCGTGTCAAGCATAGAACCCTCAGTTCGATTTTTTCCATTCCTCCCTAAAGAACTTAAAGATTCTTGTTGCCTCCTCCCCTATCTCGTTTGGTTGAACCTCAGTTTTGGTTTTTTTTTGTTTCCTATGTTCGATTCCTTTAGAAGTTTTGTATTACCTAGTTTTCTTTTCAATTCATTTCATTTTTCTTTTCTTTTTAAGAATCTCGAATGTGAACCACCTTTTGTGATTGTAATTGGGCTTGCCCGTATAATAAAATAAATAAATAAATAAGACATTTTCATGTCAAGGTTCGAGACTCTCACGAGGGTCTCTCCGCTTTGTTTTTTTCGTAGCTAAATAAGGAAATGAGGGAGGGCGATCCACCACATAACAGACACCCTCTATAGGTGATTATTGTTTATGACATTTCCCAAAAACGGAAATGGTTTCGATTTTAATTCCAACGGGAGTATATTCTGTGAACCACGCAAAACAAATACTCTATATCAGTTTTCGTCGCCATTTTTGACAAACCAAAATCGCCTTTGAGCTCACCGTGCAGAGGGAGCTGTGTATTCGTGGTGGCCCTTTGATGAGAAGAAGTCGAACATATTCCTGCCGCATCAACTCCCTGTTACTTTAAATCGTGAAAAAAACACCGAAAGGACTCACGCGATTCCTTATTACACGTCAAATTGTGTTACGACGTCAAATGCTTTGATCGATGTATAACGACCTAGTGAATAACTCCGACAACCGCGTTTCCCAATACGTTTATCGAAGCGAGAGCATGAGGTAAAAAAAAAAAAAACCTTTAGGAATTGACGTAAGGTCACAATACGGGAGTTTCTAGAGGGGTAACAGCGAGGGTTAGAGTTAACTCCATGAGGATCAATAAACCCCGTGTAAAACTGGGGGAGGACTCAAACTCGGCGAACCAACAACGGGCTCAAACGTCGTTCCTTTAATTCAAGTTATCCTCCCTCATTAGCCACTTTACTTGGATAATGACAGTGAACTAAGCCTGATTCGGCCTAAAACGAGGATATTTTTCGACTCTCCTCCAAATTGTACAGAACCAAAAAAATTTCACGTAATTTTGAAATGAATAATAATAAACGATTAACAATTATTGGACTTTGGTACCAATTATTGGTACCGAGAACAATAGCTTCCTTTTCTTCGAAAATTCGCTCTAGATTGATTTTTTGAAAAATTGAACTGCAACTCAATTAACATGTGATTTATGTATGCAAGTGAAATAGCTAAGTATATAGGTTGCAATGTAGTTGAAAATCTCGAAAAGGTTATTTGGTTTCCCTGAAAATTCGCTCGTAAACATGACGTGGCATTGATGGTACGAAAGGGAATATTGCTGCGGAGTTTAACACAAAATTTGTGTTTAATGGTTCGTGCCCGTTCATGTCCGAATATATGAACCGCCGGACGTAGGAAAACGGCTAAAACGGTCGATTTCCCTGGAAAGTGGCGAATTATGTTCGACTTCCCAACAATTCGTCGGTCACTCGCGTTCGGGCTGAGCTATAATTTCGGGAGTTTGCCTCATCAAATAAATTGGACATGTCTTCGGAAGTACACATTTTGGGAATCACCGGTAAATTGGAACAGCAAGATGACAATATTTAGGCGGTCATCTACCGTCTCCGCCCGACTTGGTAGTAAGGTGAAATAGTTTTTTCCAAATTAAATTTTATTTGGCTTTGTAAAGAGTACCTACATATTGCCACGCACACTGACTCATCACATTATGACCTTGTATATATATCAATAATCATCAATGCCTATATCAAAAAATCACTAAATGATGGATTAATCATTATTACGAATTATCATTAATTATTGATAATTTTATCAAGTAGTGAAAATTATTATTAATTATTGTTAGTTATTAATAATTTTTAATAATAATAATAATAAATAATAGCAGGAGAGGGGGGGGGGTTTGGCAAATGAGTAGTTTTTATACGTTTTTCTTAAACATTGGGAACCCAATTCCAAAGCAGTCAGATTCATCATGAACGCGTTACTTTTAAATGTCAAGGCCGTCGAAATCGTCCGACCTCCACCAATCTCATGATCAAACCATCAGCGCCATCAGTCTCGTAACGTCAACGTGTACAACTAGATCTCAGTATGAGTTTTATACTACGGTGAATCTACTCTTTTCATACCCCTTTTCCACTTCAAGGGCCAAACTTTGGTGGTTCCACGAGTTTGAAATCCTTTTAGGGAACTTTTATAGCAAGAAACCTTAAAAGCAATGAGCTCTGAAATTCCAAGTAGAGTTGCTACTTTCTTGTTAAGACTTTTCAAGTTAATTTTTTTTCTTTCTCATCTTAATAATATTTAAAATTATAATATAATTAATATTCCCATATTTTGGCTTCACAGTTTTCCTTAGTTACGTTACGAGATTATTAGCCAGAGTTTCACCACTTTCTTACCTATCACATCTTTCATTAAACTTGGCTTAGTAACTTATTACGTAGCACTGACTATGTCATTTTTACTTAGTTAAACGTCTATCAGATGTTTCGACGAGTTCCTACAAGTAGACAGTGTAATTGGACCGTAGGTACTAGAGCGGGGAGTCAAGAATGTTTCATCTCTTTGATAACACTTTAGACGAGGTCTTGCGTCACGAGGGACCTTAATAAGAAATCCTTTTATTTATAACCTCCGATTAAAAGCTTTATAATATAGATACCTGCTCTCAGATAAGCTTTATCTACCCTCTGCCGTCATTCTTCATCGGCTCACCAAACACCCTGTTTTTGCCTGCTCAACCTTTTCCACCCTTAGGACTTTTACAGCGGCATTTATTTATAATTGGATTTTATTTAAAAGGGATTTTCATTCTTAAATCTTTTCACTTGTTTTCAACATATGACGTCACAGAGTTAAAAGTTACATACAGCCAGATATGGGGGTATTCATACCTAGTCATAATTATGAGTACCTACGACTAAAATTCATAATTTGGAAAATATGAATAGGAATACGAATATGGATATGAATATGTATACATACAAATATTTCCTTAATCACATATTTTTGTGAATTTTCCCAGAAATGCACTTTTTTGTGTGAATTTTGCCAAAATGTGAATTGCACTGGAATTTATTTGGAAGAAATATTAATTTCTGTACCTCATCAGGTACCTAAAAAAAATTCTGTACCTATTTCTGTACTTGAAAAAAAAAAATAAACAATAAATAAATGACCATTTTAGTCAAATGTACGGTAAAAAAAGTGGGATTCTTCCATAAATGGCAAAATTATTTATAAAATGACCAAATTTCACAAAATGGTGTGATTGTGGGAAAATACTGAAAAATGCGAATTTTGTAGAATTCATGTGGAAAAACTTGAATTTCAGTAAACTTCATTGTAAAATAGGAAAATTTGAGTGACATTCAGAAAAAAACTCTGCAAAATTCACAAATGAAATGTGAATTTCTGGGAAAAATTTACGAAAAGATGTGAGTTTGGCTTTATTCGTATTCATATTCGTATTCTTAATCATAATTCGCAATCATATAATATCATAATCATAATTGTAATCAATCATAATCATATTCATATCCGAATTTCATATACTTACAATGATAATCATATACGAATTTTATTCGAATTCATATGAAGACGCCCATATCTGCTTACAGCTGAACATACATATGATCGTACTCTCGTATTTTCGAGCTACCGATCTCGCGGGATTCAAAACCCTCTTTACTCGCCGACTTAAGGAAAGTCAAGAGCTGCAATGACCAAGTTGCGCCCGTGGTTAATTAATGAGCGTTGAGACGGACTCATCTTGATTCACTCAATGAGCTGTTCACATTATTGTGGGCATTGAATCCAATTAATACTCCCTAAGTATCGTCACTTACGTTCAACATCCTTCATGATCATGATGTTCGAAATCAGACAGCTTTTCTTTACACGTACGAGACAGTCCTTTCCTGGGCATCGACCAATCATCGGTTGAAAGTTTCAATATTTCTCATTTCACAAGCGTTGTACACATCAATTGATGAGCTCACAATCAGATGAGCTTGCATGTTTTCTCATCCATTCATTTTCCAAAGCTTAATAGGCTTCGATTAACGCAGAGAAATTACCTTCCTTCAAAATCGTTTGAACTTTACAAAACCCTTATGGGTTAAAAAAAAAACAACCATAATCATTGGAAAGTAGTACCTAAGAGAGATTGCAAGGATATCAGAATGATTTCTCAATTAAAATTGGGCCATGCAAGATTCCAGTCAGTGAAGTCGTCTATGATGAATAATTTGAGTAAAACCGTTCGAATGAATTACACACTTTTCCTTGGAAATAGGTACTGGAATAAGCTGATAATCAGCAGTAATGGTAGAGTTGTGTATAACAAAATGATGTGTTTGAAAAAAGAACTGCTTGTTAAATTTGGGGCTCGTTTGTTTGGTGGTCGTTGAATTTTATGGCTCCTACTTTTATGGCTAATCATAGAATTAGTTCCTGTCGGACCAGGACCCACTAACCTGGGCGGCTCCCGGTGCCCTCTTCCCATTTCTGGGCATTCGTATGAATTGAATGGGTGAGTTTGAAAAGGTTAAGATTCCAGAAATTGAAAACCGAGGTAAAGGCGTTATTGTTTAAATATTGCCAAGCTCGGTGCATGAGCGAAATAAGGGTAATAATCCAAATGCTGTCAACGTCGTTGGGGAGCAGTTGGATTGTTACCCTCCTTTCGCTTATGCATCGAGCTTGGCAATATCTAAGCAATTCTCAATGAAATTCATGTTCGTGTTACATATTATTCTTTCTAGGTTGATGTGTAACACGATAGTGAATCTTAGCCTTTTTAAACTCACCCACACAATAATTATTATTGTGAGGTACGAATGAATATTCGAAGAAAATCGTCGACGAGTATCATCAGGAAAACGTAAGAAATCATCGAAATCGGTTCAGCCGTTTGAGCGTGAGTGACAGTCGCAGTAAGCCTCGTGTCGATTGCCTGATGGGCTCCGAAGCTCGTCTAACGAGGGAGCCCATCAGAAAATGAGGATGCACGTACGTGAAGTGTCTCGAGTGCTCGGTTAAACACGTTACGAAATCGAGTTGTTCCATCAAGATGGTTTGATGACTGTTCGCTTATCGCTCGAGATCCCCTCACGTACTCCTCCGAGCAGCACCTCGTCCCGCAGGCTGTTGAACCCACTCGCCTGTTGAAACCACGCAATTTGCTATGAAAACGGAGCTGAGGCACAGGGAGGTTTTGCATGAATAAGGCAATGAGACGTGAGTGACCGTGACGAGCATATCACCATATTTTGCAACGTGTCATTTCACTCATACAACAGGAACAAATATTGAAAGCTGAAAAATGTGTACAATTCTTATGAATTAGGTACCTGCTCGTCGCCGAGATAAATTTTCAAGATTCCAACGAGTGGTGAACTTGTTTGTGCAATATATTTAACTGTTCAACCTGGTCATCTCTATTGCAGTCGTCAAGTGTCCTGTTAAGAATTGACTGGGCTGAGAATTGGATGGCTCTGCGTTGCGGCATCAGGTAGATGACATTTGGCGTCTCTCACCGGTCGTCCCTGATTGATTATTATAAGCTGGGTTGGCGGTACAGGGATTTTTTTGATCTTTAGTTGGAGATCCCACTCGTTTTGCCATCTATCAGTGTCTAGCTGTTTCCCCTCTGGGCAAAGCACCACCGGTCTGCCTGCCAACAGAGGTTGGATTCGTGGTGGTCGTGCACTTGCTAGAAAGTGGGAAGTTTCCCCTCACCACCAAATTTTGACGTTGGGCAGGGCCCCCTGGTAGAAGACGAAAGTCAGTTAACCAGGGACCACACAGGCTTCAAAACATCATCTTTCACATGTTTTCCCATTTTTTTGGTGTAATAATTGGTCTCTAATTTATTGTAATTTCTTACTTGATAGGAAGCAGTCTTACCAAACCTCCGGCAGACGGGTGTTTAATCATGACGTACCATTTACTGCTGTTACCATTTGTTGCATAGTCTGTCGGTGCATGTCAAATAAACGATTTATTCTATTTTTATACTCAATTATTCTATTGTAGTCGTCAAGTGTGCATCTGCCTCAGCTTCACTCAGTATCGAAGACACCGTGTTAAACGCTGTGAGACAATCAAATCAAAGTATGTTATTGTAGAAAATCACAAGATTTGAGAGGGTTCTTTACACCACGGTTTGTCACAACTCATTGTGTGCGAAAGCTCTTACCATCAGAAATCGGAGAGTGAATTGGACAGATCCCCGACATCTTCGCAAAGGCGATTAAAGGCGTATTAAAGGCTCTGTGCCAATCTTCTGTAATCTTTTTCTTTCTGATAGAAATTGACACTAATTCTTGCCGATTCCTGGGTAAACACGTCCTTGAGAAAACGTGGAGCTGTACCTATTTACCCACCTTACAATTAAGCCATTTAACCTTTGGCCCCATAGCAACAAATATTTTTGAAACTCGTTTAAAACCAAACAAAAAGTCTCTACGGCTCCGACAATGTAGGGGCGAGATCTCCCCTACAAAGAGGTGTGCAAAATTATAACGTGATTATGTTTTTAGGCCTTTTAGGCCAGATATCTATAGAAGAGAGGAGACTTGAGCTGTACCTCACAGGATATGACGTACGTGGACCGGCAGGGGGTGGATGACGTCAGACATGTGGCTGGTAAGAACACCTCAAAGAATATGACGTACGTGGACCGGCAGGGGGGTGGATGACGTCAGACAAGTGACCGGCAAGAAACCCTCACAGGATATGACGTACGTACGTGGAACGGCAGGGGGTGGATGACGTCAGACAAGTGGCTGGCAAGATCACCTCACAGGATATGACGTACGAGGACCGGCAGGGGGGTGGATGACGTCAGACAAGTGGCCGGCAAGAACACCTCACAGGTTATGATGACGTACGTGCACTGGCAGAGGGTGCATGACGTCAGACAAGTGGCCGGCAAGAACACCTCACAGGATATGACGTACGTACGTGGAACGGCAGGGGGTGGATGACGTCAGACAAGTGGCCGGCAAGAACACCTCACAGGATATGACGTACGTACGTGGAACGGCAGGGGGTGGATGACGTCATACAAGTGGCCGGCAAGAACACCTCACAGGATATGACGTACGTGGACCGGCAGGGGGTGGATGACGTCAGACAAGTGGCCAGCAAGAACACCTCACAGGTTATGATGACGTACGTGCACTGGCAGAGGGTGCATGACGTCAGACAAGTGGCCGGCAAGATCACCTCACAGGATATGACGTACGAGGACCGGCAGGGGGTGGATGACGTCAGACAAGTGGCCGGCAAGAACACCTCACATGTTATGATGACGTACGTGCACCGGCAGAGGGTTTCAAAGACTACTTCAAAACAGCGAACCTTTAGAAGAATACTGAATTTATGTTTGTTTATTTCTTATTTATATTTCAAAACGATTGAAAGAGGATATTTGTTGTATTTGTAATTATTGGATCCAGATAAGTTGGAAGAGAGAGTCACTAGGCCCTAAAGTTTCCCTTTTGGATAAATAAAGAATTACAATCAATCAATCAACTTCTGAGATATCGCCTCTTGGTTGCATTGTTAAGAGGCAACACCACGTATCCAACATTTTGTAAATTCAAATTTTTGCGCTTCTTAGGCCAGTGATCACAGTTTTATTTTTAAAAATCGCTTAGATGTGAACACCAATTATCTACATTGATAAAACAATATCACGTATCTAACAATCCCACTCTGTCATCTGCCTCAAATGGTTTTGCCGTTCGTCCAAGTGGAGTGGAGGAAATTATTGAATACTGATTATTATTATAAACTCACCTACTTTTAATGCAGTAGGTATTATACTATAATACTTAACTATATATGAAACACTTACTAGACTATCAATTTTGGTGACAAGTAGGGCTAACTCCTTAATGTCCACTCGTTAGTTATGGTTAAAGTTCAGTCTTGCTTCCTTTTTTGTCGATCTACGTATTATAGCTCTGAATTGATATTGAATGTTTAGAAATTAAATCGAGTTGATTGTTAAAAGTCGACTTCATTTGAAATTACTATCTCCCTTTGATTCGAATTACACTTCTGTCGAGTTGAATCGAGTTATAATTCTTTAAAGTTAAGTTCATTCAAAATACTAGGTATCTCCCTTTGATTTGAATTAAACTCCTTTTGAGTGGAATCGAGTTAATTCTTAAAAGTCGAGTTGATGAACTCAAAAAATGTGTGGTACCCACTAGACAATAAAAAATGGTGAGAAAAATGACAGAAATGCCAATTGACAATGCCAAAAGACAAGAACATGTTTTTCCATCCTCCTGAAAAGTTGGCAAAAGTTAGGTAGATACGTGGTGCTGCCTCTTATGCGACGATATACACTTCCTGAATTCATTACGTATTCGTGACAACCAATGGACAATCAAAACAACCTGATCTACTGATCAACGGGATTCTCAGGTTAACGAAATAATAACTCCTGGCTATATCCATTTCCACAGGGGCATTCGCCATTTATCTTACCCACGGTGGCCACAACCACAATATGATACCAACTCAATTACGCAACCTGAACTGAAAGTAATTTTTCAATTCATCTGCGCCCGTTCATCCAATCGCAACTGCTCTCAAGGAGAATTTAAGAGCGCCCATTCGTCAACGCCTGAGTTAAACACCAATTCGTAGCCTCTGTATAATATTGTTTTGAATTTATTTTGTTACTTTTCTCTTTAATAGCCAAAATAAACGCAGGAAGCTGTCAGTGAATAAGTGAGAAGCAAAACGTCGTCTGTCGAGTGTGCATTGTTTTGTAGTTTCACTGTTCTCAAGTGATTTGACCGGTCCGTTTAGTTATTGTTATATTCCATTTATATTGTGTTGACAGGGTCTATTGTTCAGGCTCGTCATCATTTTATATATTTCTTTAAATGGTAAAATACCGCTGAAACGGTTCGGAGGTTCTGCTGAAAGGTTCTCATGACGATTTGACGTTATGAGAATCCTCGATTCCATTTTCTATTGTGTGAATCGGACCGCGTTTAAACACATCACCGAGTTCGAACGCTTTTAGCTAAGAAAAGATTGAATCGCGTGGGAGGTCGAGTGTGCATACGGGAGCTGAAGTCAGCAGTGAGGAGGTCCGATATTATCTCACGCGGACGATATTGACCTGTTGGCCTGTTGTGAGAGACGACCTTCTCCATTCTCCGAGAGACTGCGTGTTGATGGAGGAAATAAAACCGACGTGGTGGATGATAACATCTGCATAACCGAAGGAATGGATACTATCAGATGGACACCCTTCGCTTCCAAGTGTTTGCTTTGCTTTGTCTACTTGGGCTCTGTCATATCCTCTGTGATATTGGTTGCTACCCACCGGTGTGCAAGTACCTCTAATATTCAAATGGGCAAGGACGCCAAAACAGGACTCCTGTTTCTCCTGATAGACCAGCTCGTTTAATTGTTCAACCCCCTTGTACCAGCTCGTATCTATCTCGCTAATAGTGTAATGTAGGAAATACCTATTCAATTCAGATCATTCAGAAGAGTGATAGTCAAAGGGCAACATCCAGTATGGCATAGGCACGGCTAATACGGTTATTTCTGGGTAATAAGTTATCGAGTAACAGCGACCGCCTGGTAATAGGTTGTGGTATTAAGTTATTTTGGTAATGGGTTCGGAAACGCAGTCCGCGTTGTGGGCTGGAAAGGTTCTCGCATCGCAGTATATTACAAAAAATATACTCCACAAGTAATAATTTGCTATAGCACCATTACGATGGAGGTTAACCATACCTTGGAGTTTTCCAGTTGTTCTTCCTGGATTGGAACTCCATACTACTTTCTTTTCTATCAACAACAACCTGGCATATCAGGTGTTGTTTGAAGGCGGGAGTGTGATGGTTTGCTGAGTGTCCCTGGTTCCCGAAGGTTTGGTTCGACCACTCTGAGGATAGCCAGGTCTGTGAATGCAACCCGGACATCCCTCTGGGTGGGCATATTGCCTAACCTCCCCGGGAACAGGAGAAACTCGGCAAACCATACATTACATATTCCACGAAAAACTAGATTTTGGAAAAAATCGTGACATAGGCCCTTCTTCCGGACACCCATTCAATTGGACTCTCAGTTAGGGAAACTAACTCAATACTTACGCAAATAACTTGTCGACAGTTATGATCGCACACCTTTCACGCATTCGTTTTCCGTGGTAACCTATTATCAGTCCCAGCCAACCTATTATCAAGGGATCCCGAATGGCCGGCGACAAAGAGGCCCTCAAAGGCCCTTCCCCCAAGATCTCAAAACAGTTATTCCAGCAATAGGGTTTTTCTGGTAATAGGTAATTAGGTTACTGGACAGTAATGGGTTATTTTAAGGGGTTACGTTAAATATTCCCCACCCCTAGTATGGCTCATTGATGAGAGTGGATTTGTCGAGTGGATTCTCCCGTAGTATCATTTCCACAATTTGGAGGGAGCGGCCGGGCAAGGTACGAGTATGTCCATAAGAGTTACGGTGGTCGTAAGTGGAACGTAGACAAGTAGACCTGACTGCGGTATCGAGTTGCGCTTGACTTCTCCGCTCACCGAAGCCAAAGGGTTAAAGGGTTTCATCCCATCACGGGGATTAGGTGTCTACAATCCAGTCAACTCTCGTAACCTCATAACCGGCTCGGGGCCGGTCTGATATTGCAATGTTGATGTCCGCTCAGGAACCGCCAAAATATCTCGCCACCCCAAAAGAATAATGGAAGTGAAGGAGATTTACCCGACAATTCGGGGCCTCCCCCTTATCACGACCTCGATTTTATATAGCGTGTTCTGCTTTATATATGACGTGCCCTCGTTTTTGACGTGTTCCGCTTTTCATCGGTGACGCGTGGAGGTTTTGTGATTGTGCAGAAGTTTATTAATAAGGGCGGCTTGCATTCACGGCGTGATTGGTTTATCGTCCACGTCAATTTAAATAACAGCAACAGTAAATTTTGTAGCGACAGTATAATGTCTTGACGAATCCCGATTAAATTGTTCTGATGAATATTTGTACGTCTGCACCAACAGCAGTGAGTTTGATTCGAGATGACATAAAACAACTCTACCATGACCCTGAAAAATACATACAAACCTAGAGAATCGTAATGTAATATGTGCAGTAACAAGGGCTTGCAGATAGAAGAGGCTCATGTTCAGGAAGCTGATGGCCTGACAGAGATTCCCCAGGCAGATCGCGTATCATGTGAGGGAGGATGATGGATGTTGTTTATTTTGTGTTCTGATGAAAATGCATACATCTGCACCAATAGCGACGATATCAACTTCTTTCGTTTTCACGATGTATTTGAGTCGACAATTGCTCTTCTTGAAGGTCCATTCGAACTCAAATAAACACCTCGAGTCGATATGAAGTCAACTTTTTTTTTGTTTTCACGATGTATTTGAGTCGGCAATTGCTCTTCTTGAAGGTCCATTTGAACTCAAATAAACACCTCGAGTCGATATGAAGTCAACTTTTTTTCGTTTTCTCGATGTATTTGAGTCGACAATTGCTCTTCTTGAAGGTCCATTCGAAGTCAAATAAACACCTCGAGTCCATAATATGGACTCATATTATGAAGTCAACTTTTTTTCGTTTTCTCGATGTATTTGAGTCGACAATTGCTCTTCTTGAAGGTCCATTTGAACTCAAATAAACACCTCGAGTCGATATGAAGTCAACTTTTTTTCGTTTTCTCGATGTATTTGAGTCGACAATTGCTCTTCTTGAAGGTCCATTCGAACTCAAATAAACACCTCGAGTCGATATGAAGTCAACTTTTTTTCGTTTTCACGATGTATTTGAGTCGACAATTGCTCTTCTTGGAGGTTCAATCGAACTCAAATAAACAACTCGAGTCGATATGAAGTCAACTTTTTTTCGTTTTCACGATGTATTTGAGTCGACAATTGCTCTTCTTGGAGGTCCATTCGAACTCAAATAAACACCTCGAGTCGATATGAAGTCAACCTTTTTTCGTTTTCACGATGTATTTGAGTCGACAATTGCTCTTGTTGAAGGTCCATTCGAACGCAAATAAACACCTCGAGTCGATATGAAGCCAACTTTTTTTCGTTTTCACAATGTATTTGAGTCGACAATTGCTCTTCTTGGAGGTTCAATCGAACTCAAATGAACACCTCGAGTCGATATGAAGTCAACGTTTTTTCGTTTTCACGATGTATTTGAGTCGACAATTGCTCTTCTTGGAGGTCCATTCGAACTCAAATAAACACCTCGAGTCGATATGAAGTCAACATTTTTTCGTTTTCACGATGTATTTGAGTCGACAATTGCTCTTGTTGAAGGTCCATTCGAACTCAAATAAACACCTCGAGTCGATATGAAGTCAACTTTTTTTCGTTTTCACGATGTATTTGAGTCGACAATTGCTGTTGTTGAAGGTCCATTCGAACTCAAATAAACACCTCGAGTCGATATGAAGTCAAATTTTTTTCGTTTTCTCGATGTATTTGAGTCGACAATTGCTCTTCTTGAAGGTCCATTCGAACTCAAATAAACATCTCGAGTCGATATGAAGTCAACTTTTTTTCGTTTTCACGATGTATTTGAGTCGACAATTGCTCTTGTTGAAGGTCCATTCGAACTCAAATAAACACCTCGAGTCGATATGAAGTCAACTTTTTTTCGTTTTCTCGATGTATTTGAGTCGACAATTGCTCTTCTTGAAGGTCCATTCGAACTCAAATAAACACCTCGAGTCGATATGAAGTCAACTTTTTTTCGTTTTCTCGATGTATTTGAGTCGACAATTGCTCTTCTTGAAGGTCCATTCGAACTCAAATAAACATCTCGAGTCGATATGAAGTAAACTTTTTTCCGTTTTCACGATGTATTTGAGTCGACAATTGCTCTTCTTGAAGGTCCATTCGAACTCAAATAAACACCTCGAGTCGATATGAAGTCAAATTTTTTTCGTTTTCTCGATGTATTTGAGTCGACAATTGCTCTTCTTGAAGGTCCATTCGAACTCAAATAAACACCTCGAGTCGATATGAAGTCAACTTTTTTTCGTTTTCTCTTTGTATTTGAGTCGAGAATTGCTCTTGTTGAAGGTCCATTCGAACTCAAATAAACACCTCGAGTCGATATGAAGTCAACTTTTTTTCGTTTTCACGATGTATTTGAGTCGACAGTTGCTCTTCTTGAAGGTCCATTCGAACTCAAATAAACACCTCGAGTCGATATGAAGTGAACTTTTTTTCGTTTTCACGATGTATTTGAGTCGACAGTTGTTCTACTTGAAGGTCCATTCGAAGTCAAATAAACACCTCGAGTCGATATGAAGTCAAAATTTTTTCGTTTTCACGATGTATTTGAGTCGACAATTGCTCTTGTTGAAGGTCCATTCGAACTCAAATGAACACCTCGAATCGATATGAAGTCAACTTTTTTTCGTTTTCACAATGTATTTGAGTCGACAATTGCTCTTCTTTGAGGTTCAATCGAACTCAAATAAACACCTCGAGTCGATATGAAGTCAACTTTTTTTCGTTTTCTCGATGTATTTGAGTTGACAATTGCTCTTGTTGAAGGTCCATTCGAACTCAAATGAACACCTCGAATCGATATGAAGTCAACTTTTTTTCGTTTTCACAATGTATTTGAGTCGACAATTGCTCTTCTTGGAGGTTCAATCGAACTCAAATAAACACCTCGAGTCGATATGAAGTCAACATTTTTTCGTTTTCACGATGTATTTGAGTCGACAATTGCTCTTGTTGAAGGTCCATTCGAACTCAAATGAACACCTCGAGTCGATATGAAGTCAACTTTTTTTCGTTTTCACGATGTATTTGAGTCGACAATTGCTGTTGTTGAAGGTCCATTCGAACTCAAATAAACACCTCGAGTCGATATGAAGTCTACTTTTTTTCGTTTTCTCGATGTATTTGAGTCGACAGTTGCTCTTCTTGAAGGTCCATTCGAACTCAAATAAACACCTCTAGTCGATATGAAGTCAACTTTTTTTCGTTTTCACGATGTATTTGAGTCGACAATTGCTGTTGTTGAAGGTCCATTCGAACTCAAATAAACACCTCGAGTCGATATGAAGTCAACTTTTTTTCGTTTTCACGAAGTATTTGAGTCGATAATTGCTCTTCTTGAAGGTCCATTCGAACTCAAATAAACACCTCGAGTCGATATGAAGTCAACTTTTTTTCGTTTTCTCGATGTATTTGAGTCGACAATAGGTCTTCTTCAAGGTCCATTCGAACTCAAATAAACACCTCGAGTCGATATGAAGTCAACTTTTTTTCGTTTTCTCGATGTATTTGAGTCGACAATTGCTCTTCTTGAAGGTCCATTCGAAATCAAATAAACCCCTCTAGTCGATATGAAGTCAACTTTTTTTCGTTTTCACGATGTATTTGAGTCGACAGTTGCTCTTCTTGAAGGTCCATTCGAACTCAAATAAACACCTCGAGTCGATATGAAGTCAACATTTTTTCGTTTTCACGATGTATTTGAGTCGACAGTTGCTCTTCTTGAAGGTCCATTCGAACTCAAATAAACACCTCGAGTCGATATGAAGTCAACATTTTTTCGTTTTCACGATGTATTTGAGTCGACAATTGCTCTTGTTGAAGGTCCATTCGAACTCAAATAATCACCTCGAGTCGATATGAAGTCAACTTTTTTTCGTTTTTACGATGTAATTGAGTCGACAATTGCTCTTGTTGAAGGTCCATTCGAACTCAAATAAACACCTCGAGTCGATATGAAGTCTACTATTTTTCGTTTTCTCGATGTATTTGAGTCGAGAATTGCTCTTGTTGAAGGTCCATTCGAACTCATATAAACACCTCGAGTCGATATGAAGTCAACTTTTTTTCGTTTTTACGATGTATTTGAGTCGACAGTTGCTCTTCTAGAAGGTCCATTCGAACTCAATTAAACACCTCGAGTCGATATGAAGTGAACTTTTTTTCGTTTTCACGATGTATTTGAGTCGACAGTTGTTCTTCTTGAAGGTCCATTCGAAGTCAAATAAACACCTCGAGTCCATATGAAGTCAACTTTTTTTCGTTTTCACAATGTATTTGAGTCGACTATTGCTCTTCTTGGAGGTCCATTCGAACTCAAATAAACACCTCGAGTCGATATGAAGTCAACATTTTTTCGTTTTCACGATGTATTTGAGTCGACAATTGCTCTTGTTGAAGGTCCATTCGAACTCAAATAATCACCTCGAGTCGATATGAAGTGAACTTTTTTTCGTTTTCACGATGTATTTGAGTCGACAGTTGTTCTTCCTGAAGGTCCATTCGAAGTCAAATAAACACCTCGAGTCGATATGAAGTCAACATTTTTTCGTTTTCACGATGTATTTGAGTCGACAATTGCTCTTGTTGAAGGTCCATTCGAACTCAAATGAACACCTCGAATCGATATGAAGTCAACTTTTTTTCGTTTTCACAATGTATTTGAGTCGACAATTGCTCTTCTTGGAGGTTCAATCGAACTCAAATAAACACCTCGAGTCGATATGAAGTCAACTTTTTTTCGTTTTCACGATGTATTTGAGTCGACAATTGCTCTTCTTGAAGGTCCATTCGGACTCAAATAAACATCTCGAGTCGATATGAAGTCAACTTTTTTTCTTTTTCTCGATGTATTTGAGTCGACAATTGCTCTTCTTGAAGGTCCATTCGAACTCAAATAAACACCTCGAGTCGATATGAAGTCAACTTTTTTTCGTTTTCTCGATGTATTTGAGTCGACAATTGCTCTTCTTGAAGGTCCATTCGAACTCAAATAAACATCTCGAGTCGATATGAAGTCAACTTTTTTTCGTTTTCTCGATGTATTTGAGTCGACAATTGCTCTTGTTGAAGGTCCATTCGAACTCAAATAAACACCTCGAGTCGATATGAAGTCAACTTTTTTCGTTTTCACGATGTATTTGAGTCGACAATTGCTATTCTTGAAGGTCCATTCGAACTCAAATAAACACCTCGAGTCGATATGAAGTCAACTTTTTTCGTTTTCACGATGTATTTGAGTCGACAATTGCTCTTCTCGGAGGTCCATTCGAACTCAAATAAACACCTCGAGTCGATATGAAGTCAACTTTTTTTCGTTTTCTCGATGTATTTGAGTCGACAATTGCTCTTCTTGAAGGTCCATTCGAACTCAAATAAACACCTCGAGTCGATATGAAGTCAACTTTTTTTCGTTTTCTCGATGTATTTGAGTCGACAATAGGTCTTCTTCAAGGTCCATTCGAACTCAAATAAACACCTCGAGTCGATATGAAGTCAACTTTTTTTCGTTTTCACGATGTATTTGAGTCGACAATTGCTCTTCTTGAAGGTCCATTCGAACTCAAATAAACACCTCGAGTCGATATGAAGTCAACTTTTTTTCGTTTTCACGATGTATTTGAGTCGACAATTGCTCTTCTTGAAGGTCCATTCGAACTCAAATAAACACCTCGAGTCGATATGAAGTCAACTTTTTTTCGTTTTCACGATGTATTTGAGTCGACAATTGGTCTTCTTCAAGGTCCATTCGAACTCAAATAAACACCTCGAGTCGATATGAAGTCAACTTTTTTTCGTTTTCACGATGTATTTGAGTCGACAATTGCTCTTCTTGAAGGTCCATTCGAACTCAAATAAACACCTCGAGTCGATATGAAGTCAACTTTTTTTCGTTTTCTCGATGTATTTGAGTCGACAATTGGTCTTCTTCAAGGTCCATTCGAACTCAAATAAACACCTCGAGTCGATATGAAGTCAACTTTTTTTCGTTTTCACGATGTATTTGAGTCGACAATTGCTCTTCTTGAAGGTCCATTCGAACTCAAATAAACACCTCGAGTCGATATGAAGTCAACTTTTTTTCGTTTTCACGATGTATTTGAGTCGACAATTGCTCTTCTTGAAGGTCCATTCGAACTCAAATAAACACCTCGAGTCGATATGAAGTCAACTTTTTTCGTTTTCACGATGTATTTGAGTCGACAATTGCTCTTCTTGAAGGTCCATTCGAACTCAAATAAACACCTCAAGTCGATATGAAGTCAACTTTTTTTCGTTTTCACGATGTATTTGAGTCGACAATTGCTCTTCTTGAAGGTCCATTCGAACTCAAATAAACACCTCGAGTCGATGTGAATCTTTTTGTAATAATACAAATTAAATTTTGATGATGAGCTATTGACTTGAAATTTTGAAAATAGGTCAGAACTGGATGACAATGCGATATTCACTCGGTTTCTTGTCTGTAAAATTGTTTAAATAATACTTATTTGTTTAAACAAATTAAATTTTGATGATGAGCTAGACACTTGAAGTTTTATATATAGGTCAGAACTGGATGACATTTCAATATTCACTCGGTTTGTATGACACGGTATGAGTATGGTATGGTACCTATATTATTGTATGTATGATTTGGTATGTTCGAATGTTTGTTGGTAGGCACTTCTTTTATAGAAACATTATTACCGACGTTGTATTAAAAACCCCGGAATTATATCGTATTAATTAATCATAATTACTAATAAATACAAATTATTAATACCTAATAATAAATTATTCTTAATAATTTAAACTAGGTACTTGATAAAATTATTAATAATTAGTGATTATTCATATTAATTATTAATCTAACATTTAGGATCTAGACATTTAGACCTAGTGATCTAGACAGAAGGGTGATCTGTACAAAGAAGATAATGAACCGTTGTGTCTAGAATTTTTTGAGTTCTGGTGAACTGCACCAAATGCAACCCTACCATGACCCTACTCATGGCTCATGTTCAGGAAGCAGTGGAATGTTGTTGGTTTTGTAGATGTACTCGTTATGTCATACCCAGGAGGATGAGGGATGTTGTTTATTTTGATTTCTGGTGAATATTCATACATCTCCACCAATACCGACGATTTTGACTTGGTATCGACCTAATGCAACTTTACCCTTACCGTGGTAACAGACAAACAGAGGCTCGTGTTCAGGGAGCAATGCGATGTTGTTAGCTGCAGACGTAGACAGGTAGATCGCATGTCATGTCCAGGAGGATGAGGGATGTTGTTTATTTATTGTTCTGCTGAATATTCGTACATCCGCTCCAGTAGCGACGATTTTGACTTGGGATCGACCAAATGCCATCCTACCATGACCCTGCTAACAAACAGACAGAGGCTCATGTGATGTTGTTGGCCTTTCGAGATGCATCTAATTCGAGCGGAAACTATGATTTTTTTAATGACGAATTAGCGACCTACGAATTAGGTTCTGCCGCGGCGTCAGATTTGGATTTCCCCAATGAATGTACAATACATTTTGCTTCCTTATCGCGTTAACATGAATGACGGTATTGAAGACAGCAACTTCTCGAGTACCGCATGACGATAAGTGTGTTCATAAATAAATTCACTGAAATAGAAACGGAATACATGACAGGGAAAATGTCTCTGCGGAAGATTAGTGGTTGGTGGCAGTCATGGTTCGCTGAGCGGTTTAATTTGCAAACTACGTCAGAGCAGTGCCGATAGCAGGTGGTCAAGATAGCGTCATGACGTCCGCCCTTCCAATGTCGACTGGAACAGTTTCTTGTTTCACGATGAAACGCTTTCTTTCAAATATCTTGTTTCTCTCGAGCATTGGTTGTCACTGGGTTGGCACCGTCAAAGAGGAAATGAGACAAGTTTCAACTCGACTCCTGATAACTGTGAGCTACGTTTGTGCGGTATGTTTCGTTTATGCACGCAATATTGAATGTGGCGCATAAACGAAGGCCCGAGAGAATTGCATCATCAGAAATCTGAAATCGTCCCGATAGAAAGCTTCAGGAATATTTTGAACCGACCTTGAAAGAAGTCGAACTCTCACAGGTGAAATTGGCTCAGTGGTCATGTTTACGCACTAAGTATAAAGCACGAGGTACATGTCGTGGGTCACACAACTGTGCTCGCGTATTCCTAAACTCCTATTTCCCTCATATTGAAAGATGACTTTTCACGAAGAAATCTCTAAAATCGCTCTCGATCACCTTCATAATTGACCGACTTCCATAAATCCATAAATCTTGTAAATTGAAACCTCGATAAAAATGGCTCTCTTCCGCGCCAGTGACTCTCGTAAGTCATTTGTTGAAGTATATTTTTGAAAAGCAATTAACCAACTCGTACCAAGTTTGAAAAGGCTTTTCGAGGCTTAAGGTTGAAGAGTTTCACCACTCAATGAGACGGATTGAATTATAAGAACTTTCTCCAAACTAAGGGACGTCACTCGTTGATTGATTGAACATTATCAGTTTACTTCAGCACCCATCAATTTCTCCATATCCGGTTCTACTCGATCGATTTTGTCATACAATTAGATATTCAGACTCACAAACCATAAAATATCCGTAAATCCCCATTTCTCTCATTTTTCGGGTGAAAATCCAAATTTGAAGTTTAAAAACAATAATTGTTTTTAATAATTGTTAGTAATTATTACTAACAAAAACAATTCGAATCTCCGAAAACATTTTATACCAAACTCTTTAAAATGAGATTTAAAACTGTTTCATTTTTGGAATTTATGGGTAATTCCCTTCTCCCCCTAAATCTCCCCAAAACCCCCCTTAGAGTGGCCCGATTCTGCCCATCTATGAACTTTGCCTTTCGATTGCCAAGACAGATTTTGTGTGGAAATTCGAACTTTTTATCTCAATTCTATAGAGACTTACGCCTGGAATCGGGCCATACTAAGGGGGTTCAGGGGAGTTTTAAGGGGGGGGGGGGGCTATAAATTCCAAAATTGAAAAAGTCTGACAAGTAACACCTAGATTTAAAGATTTACGACTTTGGCCAATCTAGGTGGATGGAAGTCTGACTCATTCACAAAATTATCCAAATGTTGAGGCTTTGAGTTCTTGGTTGGATCCTTTCATTTTTTAGTAGGTAAAAAAAAGGCAATTTAAAAAAATGTTCAGGACAGCCGTATTCAAGCCGTATACAAGCTAAAGGTAGTTGTTCAAAAATTGATTTAGTTTTAAGATCTGAAAAGGTTTTGTCGCGATTTTTTGCAGCTTAAGAACTAGATTGGTTCTGCAAATAATGTCTTAATTCACAAAACGCAGAAAATCGAAAAGAGCTGGTCAGATCTTAAAAATAGATCAATTTTCGACCAACTAGAGCCTAATATGGGCTTGGAGACATCTGACGATAACTACTTTCAGCTCTATTGAAATCAATCGATATCAACTGAAATCTTTTCAAATCGTCGTGAATAATGGGAAGTAACATTTTTAATTGGTTTAAAATAAATATTTTTTCAAGGTAGGTATGTAATTGTGTGACACAATAAAATGGTTTTATATTACCTACTGACAGCTCAATGGGGTCTGCGCATGATATTGGTTTAGAATTTTTATTGATAGCGAATCGCTTCAAAAAAACGTGAAAATGGGAACCATTCGTCAAAATTAGTTTACCCTTATTTTTTATGGGCAGAGAAGTATAAGCATGTTCATAAAAAGCGCGCGGTGACGTCAGAGCCGCTGAAACATCTGATTGGTCAGGGTGCAATTAAATCAATGGTACCACCGCACCGACACGAAATTGGTCAGCTACAGTAGCCACCCTTCTTGAAACAAGCGAGATGGCCGTGAGTGACGACAAAACCGCGCGCCATTTTACGTCCAAATTTCAAATCAATCAGATTTCAATTGTGATTATCGATTTCTGTGATTTGTTTTTGACATGGACTCTTTTGACAACTCAAATGAGATAACGAATCGATTTTTTTCAATTTTCATTTCTCATGCGCATTATTTCTATAACCCGGAGAAATGTGGGTCCTCGTTCGCTTCGATTTGACAGGGTCAATCTCATACCGGGATTTCTGTCCAAATACGAGTATATCGGCTGTTTTGGACGACGAGAGAAGCAGTGCTTTCTCTCAGCCCTTTCCCACTCCGTCTCACCGTGTGAGTCACCATGCGTGTCACGGTCCATTTGCCAGTCCAGGACCGTAAGAGGGTTTCCCTGTTGATTCTGTCAATCACCCCAAGTTGACGATGAAGCAGGTCCTGCCTTCGGTTCTTCTATTGAACCCAGTTGCGGCGATCTCTTCAGAGCTTCAGTCTTCGGCCAAGTTATCGGTGACAATAACAGCAGTGTCAGAGCCAGAAAAGGACCGGGTCCGTTCTCTTAGAAGTGTTTCATTTTTTCCACGTATCCGAAATCCCGGTGGCCTTGCAATGTGAATGTTTGCATTGCATTTAAATGTTTAGGTCGAAAAATCGAGTACCTTTCGAGATTCATCCGAGGAAAACAAGGCCAGAGTTTATCACAAGGTTGTTTCACGTTTTAGAGCGGAACGAGAGCCAGAAGGGCGTTATCTCATAACTGTCTGGCTCTTTTTGTATTTATTTCATTTTTTAAATAGAATATAATTTTTTTTCTCTCCTTATCGTCTCTCGGAGAGATGTGCGTTTTAAATGCGGCGATAGCGAGAAGAAATGGGGCCGTGTACAAAATAAATAGAAATGAATTAGTACACGGGTTTTGTCGCACGGATTATCCATTTGAGTTCTTTAATCTTTCGTTAAATCACTCCTGGTGTAATTAATTCGGTAAATCTTTTTATTGCGCACTGATAAATTCAATCCTTGCCTGATGCAAACATGATATAACTATTGAGGATTCCTTTTGGTATTAAAATTCATTTTGAAGCTCTCACTATTGATCTAGGGTTATGACAAGTTTCAAGGATAATCCTCGAGCTATTTCAACTTCGTATCCCGAATTTCGCAACCTTAGGATTAGTCTTCAGGACTGTGCTGCGTATGGCGGATGGTGGGAATTTTTCAAAAATCCCACACAATACAATAATTGGTAAACAATTGGTCTTCGTCCGATAAAGTAGAGGTAATGGAGCGAGGTAGCACCTCGAGAAGTCAGTGTTTATATAGAAATCGAGGAATTAATTTGAAATGATATGGACAAGACTGATATGGATTCACCTCGAAAATCAAGATATCAATACTTCGATACTCGAATACAAGAATCGAATCGAATCGAATCAAGATATCAATTCAGGATGAAATGGACCTTCGACAAGACCACAAAAACGACGAAAAACTCGAAAAGAGTAGATTTTGAAAGAGTAGAGAGTTTTCGAGAGTAGAGAGATTTCGAAAGAGTAGAGAGTAGATTTCGAAAGATAGAGATTTCGAAAAAGTAGATTAATTTAGGATGAAATGAACCTTCGACAAAATCTTGGTTCACCTCAGAAACGACGAAAAACTCGAAAGAGTAGATTTCGAATCGAAACGAAATATTAATTTAAGATCAAAAGGACCTTCGACAAGAACTCGATTCAACTCGAAAAAGTAAAAAAAAAAATTGATTTCGAATCGAATCGAGATATCAGTTTCGGAACACCTTGATTCAACTCGAAAACGTTGGAAAACTCGAAAAAGTTAATTTCGAATCGAATCGAGGTATCCATTTAGGATGAAATGAACCTTCGACAAAAACTCGATTCAACTCGAAAACATAAAAAAAAATTGATTTCGAATAGAATCGAGATATTTATTAAGGATGAAATGGGCGAAGATGATTTTTTGAGTGAAAAACGATTTTTGGTTAGACTCAAAATATGTTTCACTCAAACAGTTTGAGGCTGTACCTAACGCATGTATTGCCATCATTGCATGACAATAATCGCCTTCGTAACTATTTATTTGAAATGGCGGTAGTGGGACGACCTTGTTTTTCACAAAAATATAAAAAACATTCAAAGTTCATCTTAAGCCTCGTGTGTAGATCAATATGTGCGATGAGGACGTAATTGCGACATAATCGGCGACGACACATTCCCAACATGAATCCTTTTTGGCTTCGTCGCCAAACCATTAGACGCAAGTCACATCATCTTTCTTTTGATCTCTCGAGTGCGTGGGTTGATGCGAAACATCACCCGACAAAAATAAGACGAGGAAAGTAATTTGTTTGGGCTTTCAAACAAGATTAAACTGGATGTTTCCGTATAAAAGTTATACCTGTTCATTTGAAGTTCGTTCAGTATGATAATTTTAGTCGTACACAAAGCTTGTTTTTTGCGCTCCGCCTCCGTATAATAATCGTGTTTTTAAAGTCATTTTTAAGCTTCATGCTTCTCATCAGGCTTGTTCTTGATGTGACGTAGGCGTTTTCGTCATGTCGACCTCCACAAATCCTGTCATAATGATGAATCATTCATTTCAGTGTAAGGTTTTTCTCTAAAAAAATAATCTTCGCTCTATCGAAGATTCTATACATTCATCATGAGGCAAATTCACAAGAAACGTAACGAAACCCCAAAAAATGCCAAATTTGTACCCCAGATCTTTCATGGACTAGGGTTTTGTGGATCTGAAGTTAAATATGACCTGTTCCATGCATGCAAAGTCTTGTAATTTAGTGGTTCATTTGGGAGCGGTTTATTACTTTGAATAAATGACTTTGCTCTGATCGTATTATCCAGGTGGTGTAATCAATCAAAAATTAACCTCCGCACCGCCAAGACCTATTAAAAAATATTCTGAACAGTATTTCAATTCTCTAGATAGATGTTCTCTTCGATGTTTGAAATTTGTAACATGACGGTCATATCTACAAAAACCAATGGTTCATTATCGAAGATAATAAACCAATACAATAGTTGTTTTGGTCGCTTCATTATATGAAAGTCCTTTCGCAAAATGTTGTAAAAACACATACTTATTATATGTTATGTATAAACCTGCATGCCAGACATTTTCATCACCGAGAAGTTTGAATGTTAGAAGCAGTGACGCGGCGAGATGGGAGCAACTCAGATCAGGTGCACATTATCATGTTATTATCTATTGTTACGAATTGCAATAGAAGTGCCCCATAGTTAACTTGTAAATGACAGTCACCCACTTCCACACCTACATCAAGTTATCAAGTGGACAATATCACTTGCACCAGACTCCTACTCCCAGTCACTAAGAGGATTGATGGGATCCCCCATTATACCCCTCGAGAGCGATTTAGGTCCTATCGCCATTAAGGAAACTTTCACCTTTCCTATACAACACAATGGGGAACGGAGGAGGGAATTCAATACTACTGACGTACCTTGTCACCTTGTTCACGTTATTTGCGTCAACCTCCTGACAGTATCTCGCTCACCAAGCATCAAACTTCATTAACGTTATTGTCGAATCTGTGCCCATATATTAAGTCAGAGTGTAGGTGGTATTTCTACTTGAACGGCAGTAGCAGTGGATTACTGAATCGGGCAGTGTTATATTTACACTGTAACGTCACATACCCTCCAAGTATGTCATTGTTGCGCTAATGCTGAGTTGCGGAATACTGTCACGAGATTTTTTATGAGCCGGATTTCCTCCACCACGAGGTCATCGGATGTCGAAGTTGAATCTGCCCCTCATCAACCACATCAACCCACAATAATGACTGCTGTCATCCATTTGTAAATCAAAGCGGCCAATCGAAAGAATACTATCCATCTATCTGATCGCTTCGTGAGCTCATTGTCCTAACTCTGCCAAGGTTGAATCTCGAGCGTGGAATCTGGTCCTGTACACTCGTTCTCCACCATCGAAATGGTTCACCATCATTATTCATTCAAATTAGTTCCTTAATTCAGTTTTTTCCAGAAAAAAAAAAAAAAAAAACACCTTGGCGCAATATAAATAGAAGATTCTCAGTTTAAGGGACAATCGAAGGTTTGAAATATATACCTGGAGGTACAAATTGTGGAATAGATAATAATATTCATATAAATAATAATTAATTATTTATTATAATACAGGTCAATTTTCATACTAACGAGCTGTTTGGAACATCATATGGTTTTAGTGATGTCGAGTTTTTTGTTCTGAGGTACGTTTCGTGCTACGGAAATGAAGGTAATTTTGAATGTTTGTTGGTAGGTACCTCTTTTATAGAGAAAATGAAGGCGCGGAATTCCAGAGGCTTATTAAAACCCGATCACCTAGCCAGCCCTCTGACCTCATAGGCTCTTACGTCATACGCTCGTGCGTCATAGGCTCTGACGTACTAGTTGGCCTCCGGCCAGCCCTCTGACGTCATAGGCTCTTACGGCATAGGTTTTGACGTACTAGTTGACCTCCTGCCAGCCGTCTGACGTCATACGCTCGTGCGTCATAGGTGCGTCTGACGTAGTGGCCCGCCTGTCGCTTGTGTTCTGACGTGATCTGAGGGAAAGGGTGAATCAAGGAAACAAATTTTTCCCGTTTCAGTTTATGTGCCAAAGCCAAGACATGAAAATGTCAAAAGAATCTCAACTCCATCCTGTTGTTGATACAGTCGAGAATTAGAATGCTTGCATACGAGTCTGCAACACATTGGGACATTTTATGTATTTAAAGAAGTGATTCAAGAACCTTCGAACAATGCTACATCACCTACCCCAGTAGCGTAGTTATACTTAATTGTAGGGTTCATCATAAATTATGAAGCTTGCATTCGTATAGACAATATAAATTATTGAGAATGATCACCTGTGTGTAAACAATTATTTATACAATCACGCTCATACCGCAGCTTGTCGGCCACGCACTCCGCAGTGGTTAACGTAATATGGTTAGGTAAATCGAGAGCTATCCAACGAGTGGTGAAAATCGCGATTTTTGTACGATGATAACTGGCGAAGATAAAGTTCCGTAGCAACGAATCGGTTGTAAGCGAAAATCATCAGAAATTTTCGTGACGATTTCGTGTGACGCTTTTGTGTAACGTTTTTCGAGTTATGTGCCAGAGTAAAGACATAAAATGTCAATAATAATTATAGGCATTTAAAATGGCGAAAACCCAACATAAAGAGTATTGCGATAAGTAGGCCCGGTAACTAGGTACGCTGACACCGCGAAAAAATATGTTGAGAAAAGTTGGACTGCCACTTTTTGTGGTGTCCACCTGAGTACACCAATTTTAGCACACAGATACCAAGGTATCCTTGAAGACACCAATTCTCAATAGAGCCATACCAAGGTGTACCTCAGGACACCAATATTTTAGGGGGCTGTATTTTCATAAATCCTTCATGTTTCTTTCCAAAAACTGTCATATCGTGTTGAATAAGAGCCAATGATATAGTTTACGTTAAAAAATTTCAAAAATTCGCACTGCATCTACTTTTGGTCCGAAAAGGGTTAACGAAGGACACCGATTGACCCGTAAACTGAGAATGACACCCAAATAATGCATAGTTTTCAAATTCTGATATGGTATAGTATGATATACCCCTGAACGCAATAACGGCAGTGTCAACGCATAATATATTATAATATAATATATTATAATATATTATAATATAATATATTATAATGTATTATATTATAATATAATATAATATATTATAATATATTATATTATAATATATTATAATATATATAATAATATATTATATTATATATAATATATATTATATATTATAATATAGCATATTATGCTCGGCAGAGAGTAAATTTATTATCAGTCAAATTTATTATTTATTATTAAATTTATTATTGTCAACGCATAATATATTATAATATAATATATTATAATATATTTATAATATAATATATTATAATATATTATATTATAATATAATATAATATATTATAAATATATTATATTATATATATTAATAAATAAT